>JBBMOC010000013.1:0-86071 GCA_037975185.1 Centropyge bicolor | reverse complement strand
GGGGGGGGGGGGGGGGGTCAGTGTTGAAACAGGTCAGCTCAGACATCTGGAGGTTTAGTAGGTTGGAATATTCTGATTTGTATCTCTGGTTACCTAAATTGCTGTAAATTTTCAAAGTGGATTCCTGAGGTTGACATGACCTGTGCTGAGTTCTTGTGTAATGTGTCAGAGTGGCTTTTATATACTGATTGTGTGTTTATTGTGTGATAACACAAACTGAAGCCACATGAAATTCTTTTGACTAAAAACAGTCATAGGACATTCAGGCGGGGTTGCACATAAAGTTGAACATTCCAAACAGAGTCTGCTGCAAGATAAATACTGCACATAATGATATGAGTAGGTTTGACTTGATATAGGCAAGAAAGAGCAAGATTTATTTCCTGCCCTCTAAAAGACAGAAAAGGAAGGGAAAGGAAATAAAATAAAGAAACAGTAAATACATAAAGGCAATAAAGTAAAAACAATACAAGATTGTGTGTGTGTGTGTGTGTGCGTGTGTGTGTGTGTGTGTGTGTGTGTGTGTGTGTGTGTGTATTGTCTGCTCATTTTCGTTTTCACAACAGGTGATCAACTCTAAAGTCATATTTGACTCTGATTTGATGCTATAAAACTGAAGAGCTGGTAAACATGATTATTAGCATCTACTCACTGTAATCATCAGTTTCCACCACAACAGATAAAGGAGATCAGCAGGATTCCCATTACAGTTTTTCTAATTTTCATAAAGTACATACATGCAGCATTCTCAAGACTTTTTTTACATAAAAAACCTAAATTGATTAAATATGAAATGTATGTTTCAAAAGCTACAACATTGTAAACAAGATTAGATCAGTATTATTCAGACTGTAGATCATTACATTATTGATCATTACTTTGAAGACATATCACTTGATGCAGGTGTGAATATTTATTGTGTCAGTTCATTATTCTCTGACAGTGCAGTGTCTAATGTTTCACTATCATCTGTGATAGATAGACAGACAGACAGACTCTTGTCCTTTAGTGCCTGTAAATACACAAATTTAATGACTCCCCATTTTTCTCAACAACACTGTGTATATGTGGTAATTAACTAAATATAATCGATATCAATTGTGCATGAAATGTGCAACCAACTCAACAGGCTACTTAATGCAAAAACCTGAACAATCTTAGCCAATAAAATTATTGCCGTGCAAAAATATACTATTCATTTTCTGTACTACTCAGTGCATCTTTGAAATTATAGCTTATCTTTGCAGGACTGACATGTGCAGGCAGTTTTGATTGAGGCACCACAGAGTGAGGAGACTGACAGGAAGTCGTTGTTGAAGTGACCAATCAGAGCAGGAGGAGTCCAGCAGGTCTGAGTCCGCAGAGAGGAGCTGAAAAGGAGCTGAAGAAGACTCAGCCCTCCAGCTTTCACTCTGTTTGGAGCAACATTAGCTCATTAAGTTAGCTGACCAGCCGGCTGGACGCACTAAAACAGTGGAGCTCTGTCATTTGCAGTAAGACACAGACGAGTCGAGCAGCAGGTGAACTCAGTAAGATTTCAGGTGGAAGATATCGGTGGAGATGTGTAATAAGCTGCATTGGACATTAAGGAGCTACCTGGCTGCCAGTCTATCACCTGACAGCTGTCACCGTACCTAGCTGCTTAAGCCTTCTGGCTAGGTGAGCTAACGGCTAACAAGTGTTTTTCGGGCTCATAGTCCGGCTTATTTATCCGACCACCGCTGCTCGTTTTCTTGGTCCACAGTGGGAAGCAGCGGCCTCCGCGTGAAGGTTTTATCTTATTATTTTCTCAACAACATTTGACTTCAAACTATGAGTTAGCCGAGAACAGCAGTGTTTGGAATATTTTGAGATCCGACTAGTTAGCTAACATTTAGCTTGAAGCTAGCTGGCAGCATTCATTCAATTGAAAAACGGCGAAAGCGTCAACACCAGGACTTCAACGAACAAGGACTGGAGATATTTAATAACACTTGTTGTTACGTTACTAATAGATTTTGGACTTGAACGTGGTTTAGGGGAAATGAAGAAATTTTTTGACTCTCGTCGGGAGCTGGTGAGCTCCGGGCCTGGAGCCGGAGTCGGCGGCGGAGGCGCTGGTTCCGGCGGTGGAGGCAGCTTCATCGGACGGGTCTTTACCATCGGAAGATATCAAGTGACCGTCGAGGAAATTGTCGCAGAAGGTGAAATATGTGGCTTTCTAGTAACACACATGTCACACAAACACGGTTAACAAAATCCCACAATGTGATCTGTGTCCTGTTGTGAGGATGTACAGACAGGTAACATTAGTTTAGATGACGGGCCTGTTTGTGTTGGGCCATGATACCAACACAATGATCCTCTATCACCTTTTGTATAACTTATATTATTGATGCAAACATCAGTAACAACAGGGGCCATGCTTATTGACACAGCGCTATGAGCAAACCAGGCAGCTCTTTGGATGTTCATTTACCTGCTAGGTGGGTTTGCTTTGGTCACACTTTTGTGTCCTGAGTTTGTTTGCTTCTGTGTCATGATCACAAAAACAAGCTTTAAAGGCTGAAAGTTCAAATATAAGACAGGGTGTGTTATTCAGCTGACAGTTGGTCAGATTGACTTCCTTTTGCATCAATGCATTCTTCACCTTGTGCTTCACTGGAACACTGTACAACTGGATTTTCTACTGTGTTGTAAAGGAGCGATGCCATGCTGAGTCATCAGTATATATTTACAGAGGGAGTGACAAATTATAACTGTAGATATTAGAAGTTTGGGTAAACAATATCTTGTTGGTGTGTGTGACCTCTTGACAAGGTGAGTCTAAATACATACTGATGGTCTGCAATTTTCTGTGTTAATACAATCTTGCATATCAATTAGCAGGAGATGACTCTAAATAATTGCGTTGAATTCAAAGTTGTTTTTACCAGAATAAGGTTAAACAGGCTTCTCGTTTGAGGTTTACAGGTTTCTCATGGTCATTTGTCTTTGCAATGAGAGTCTGCCATGCTCTGTTAGCCAATAGCGCCTGTTCCTAAATAATAGATGAAAGAAGACTGATTAATTCATCAGTATTGTAGATGGGCCCCATCTGTTTGGCCACACTGTGGCTTTATGAATGGGTGAGACATCTAACCTCAGTCCTACCCTGCACTGAGATGTTAGTGGAAACTTTTAGTGAGATTTGTTCTGTCAGTTAGAATTGTAGATTTCTTATCAGTTCGAGAAAAACTTTGAACTTCATGCAGACTTTCACGTGAAAGAGGCAGCATTGATATTGGTAATTGTTGGGCCTCATGACTGTAAAAATGAAGTATAACCCTTTTGTAAAATGCTAGTTGGAATGTTTTCATGCTCATATTTTTTATTGTGGACCTAAAGCTTTCATAGTGACTCCCCCCACTCTCACTAGACCTATTTATTGAGATGGTTTTTGTTGTATTCTGGGCTTTTAGTTTCTGTTAGCTGGCTGCTCCATTTGGAAGTGGTGTTTTTTTTCCCTCTGTCTAGTCCTTTTGTTGTCATTGTAGAACTCTGTTGCCTTTGGCTGAAATAAACACACTTTTCAGAAAATGCAGACAAAAGCTGTCAGAAGGACATCCTGGCTTTTGCAGCTTCAGGCCAAAAGGTGCTGGGAATCATTGTTTTAGTTTAGACATTTGGGCTTCAGGCAGATGTCCTAACTGGTTCACAGCCAGTTGTCATAGGATTTTCCAAGACATAGCTTTCTGTCCTTACTATCAACAAGATGTGTTGTCTTAGGTCTATTTGGGGTTACATCTGGTAACATTGAACCTGTTCTAGGGGTGAATGTCACTTTTACTTTATAGTGAAGATTGTGTCCCCAGTTCTTTCTAGACATAACATGGAGCTTCAGTGAGTCATTCCCTTATTTGTAAACCAAAATCACCCAGTTTTCTATGCATAAACATTCTTTTACTAAGAGTGGAGAGCCCATGCTCATCGTGTCTCCGGTAGGTGAGACAGCTGCTGGTATTTCTTGCTGTCATTACAGTGTCATATATCCTTGCAGCGAACATGTTGGTAAACAGCGTAGTAGACCTAAGGACATATGGAGGAGTCCTAAGCCTGGATGGTAGTTATGTAAGTTCCATTACACTGATGACAAACTGACTGAACACTCACAATTCCCTGTGTTATTCATAGCAATGCCCAAAGGTGTATTTTTGTGTGCATTTGCTTGAGCGTGTATGCATTAGCTCGAGTGGTATAATCCCAACGGTGAGTTGCCTACGTCAAGAGGCAGCGGCTATTTGTAGCTGTACTTACAATTATTTGTTCACACTGTCTGCAGAGATTGGAGACCACTGCTAAATGTTGCTTAAGAAGGCTACTAATCCTTCTCATTTCTTACCGGCATCTCAGATTAGACTGTGCGAGACAGCAGGGGTTCAACTGTCTGAACTCTGACATAGCACACATGCACACACACACCCCTACACACCCTTACCACTAAGGCCTGTGTTTCACATGCTATGAAGTGTGGTTCCCTTTCTTTATTCTGATTCAGGACTGGGACTCATTTAGCTTGCTTTCATTTTAATTGAAACCCACTTTACCAGCATATTGTTTCTCTGTGTCTTAATAACACCAATTACTCAGCCAAGTGCTCTGCCAGCACTGTGTCTCTTCAGTGCAGTGCTGTGTTGTGGATTTTTAAACTTCATTGTGAAATTTCCAGCCTTGAATTTATACTTGATAACATCAGTGAGATTGCGATTTGTTATCATCCTTGGTGACCCAGCTCCATCTTGCCTCATGCACTACAAAGCACTGAAACACATGAGTTCATAGGTGAGGGTTATTGTCTTTATTACATTTTTATTAAAAACTAATGTGCATTTCCATCCACCACCATTATGCAAATATTAACAGTTCTGAAGAAGGCCTCGACATGAACTGCTGGTGGCACTAATTCTCCACTCAGGTGTCATTAAACTGTAACAGAAGAAGGAAATGCAATGAGATGTAATGAAAAAGTGTACTACTCATATGCCAAACAGAGGAGAATGACGTGGAAATATTGATAGGGTCTTATCCAACACCATTATTCTGCAAAATGATAACTGGCAGCTCAAATAATCGTGATCATACGATTATGTAATAATTGTGACAGGCCTTATTTCCTTATACCTCGTCTTTTTCTACTCCATTCATTTCTTAGATAATATGTCTCACAGAAATGTTGCCCAAGGCAGTCTTTTATCAAAGGACATCCAGACCAGTCACATGGAGCTGTCCTTGGCTTAGCAATGCCAGCTGGATGAGTCAGCCCAGTGCATGGCATTAACACAAGCTGTGAGAGAAAGAGCTGTGAGCTGCAGTAACACCAAAATTCAGACCTTTACAGTGAATACTGCTACTTGCTGTCAACATAAAATTAAGAGAAAACTAAGTGCAAGCTGAGGTCATTTCATATCTAGAAGTCAGTGAAGACAACAGACTGTCCCACAGTTCAGTGCAGTAAAACCAAAACTGTTCATTAACATTTTATGCCACAATTTATAGAAACTGACTAAGATATGAGCTCTATGTGTAAATGCTGTCCCACAGTGGCTTGACTCAGGTATATTTATTCATACCTGTTGAGAGATATGTGTTTTATTCATCTGTGTGGTTGTTGGTTTGAGTTACTATGGAAGCAGGTGTCCTGTGGTTTTCCCCATGTGTCAGCATCACTGCCACCAAAGTTGGTATGATGAATTCTCTCACTTCCTGTATCCCGTGTCAGTGATGTCTACTTCTTGCATCCTTCCTCTCAGTGCAACTGCTGACTCACACCATGCTGTTTCAAGCTGCTCTTACCAGTGTGCCAGCCAGCCATGCACTCATCACATACAGTAATCCCTTTAAGCACCACTTTCCTTATCTCATCATTATCATAACATGGAGTACATACATAAACATTTAGGTTAACAGAATTCCATTATTCAGGAGAATCAGTCAGCCTCATTAGCTGTAAGGATTAAGAGGTGTCTGATCTGTCAGCTTCAGGGCAGAGCTGAGGGACGTTCAGAAGACGCTTTGAGTAAAGATCAATTATAGCATGTCATGTTGCTGTCACAATCACTTTAATTGACATGGAAAAAGCAGTGAGGAGGATAATTTGAGATAGTAACTCTGGATAACAGTGGATTGCATGAGTTGTTGTTTTGCGTTTGAAGTTTGTATGTGATCATTCTGTTTTCTTCTCTCTGTGTCTTCAGGAGGTTTTGCCATCGTTTTTCTGGTGCGGACTCATCAAGGCGTACGCTGTGCACTAAAAAGGATGTATGTCAACAATGAACACGATCTGCAGGTCTGCAAACTTGAGATACAGATTATGGTGAGTAAGACAGTCAAGTGAGCGACTGCTGAGTTCAGCAAACTACATTTTCATTTTGACACTGTCAGGAGAGGGTCTTGTGAGAGCGGATTGCGTTATAGTGCGTCAATGTTAACTTGCTTACAGTTCAACGTGGGCAGGGTTTAAGGACATCAGGAAAACTTAGCTAGTTTAACATAACTTTTCACACACAGAGAAATACGGAGTTGATATTCAAATGTTGGGGATCAACTTAATGGGCAGTTTGGCTATCGATAAGAATTAATAATTATCAGAAATAATTATTAATTATATTAAACAATAGGATCTGATATACATCAGATCACCTCGGGGCACCACCCTCAACAGTACACTGCCTTACACAGGGCACTGTTCTGGGAAAATGATAGCCGCTTCGTTGTTTCAGTTTCATAAAATGAAGGATTTCGGAATTCTTGGCGGAGCAGAGGTTGGTATCATTCACTTTTGTACAACATTAAAGACACAACGTGTATATTCACGAGCATTTATTAACAAATAATAAAAGCAATATTAACATACACATACTAATCTAATATGTACTGTATACAAGTGTGTGTGTGTGTGTGAGTGACTAAACAAAATGGCTGATCAAGAAGGTGTCAGGCCGCAAGGCCGAGACAAAAGGCAGGCTACGCACAAGATGGCCGACTCTAAGGATGCAGCCGGGGGAGGGAGAGTGCGTTTTTGGTAAAGCCTGTGTGCCTAAGTGTGAAATGTGTGTGATAGAGGGTGCCAGGTTAGTAAAGAGAAGTTTAGCATGCAAACCCTGTGTCGGTGTGAAGCATAGCTAACATCAATTTACAGTTGCTGAACTAATCCTACTATCATCACAACAATGAATCTCAATGACAAATTGAATTAACACATGTACATGACAGTCAAACAGTCTTGTGCTTTGCTATGTTTAGCTTAGCTTGTCTAACTATCTATGCCCAGTGTAGTTACCAGTCCTTTGAGGGAGAGGAAGCTCGTTAGCTGGGGATCCTGCGGTTGTGGAGGATCCGAGCTGAGTTGCAGACTTTGGTTGTCCAGGTCAGATGAAGCTGGTTGCTCTTTGATTACAGTTAGCAGCTCTGTGCCAACTGGCTTTGTCGTTCCTTGTTGAAGTCAGCAAGCAGGCTCGTGTTGCGGCTGCTGGTGGGAGAACCTTCTTTGTAGGTTCTTTTCTTGTTTAGGTGTGACTGCCGTGAGCAGGCACACTGAGAGCTGGTTTCTGCTCCCTTGTTGGAGCTTTGAGGACAAGCTACTGCCTCCTGGGCAGAGCTGGAGAGAAGAGCCGGGAGCTCCTGCTTCCTTGCAGGGCTGAAGAGAAAGAGGTCTTGCCTCTTTGGCAGACCGAAGAGAGAGAGTGGGCAGCTCCTGCCTCCTTGCAGGGCTGAGGAGAAAGAGAGCAACAGCTCCTGCCTCCTTGCAGGGCTGAAGAGAAAAAGAGAGTTGAGGAGGGGGTTTGGAGATGGGTCCAGCTGGAGTTAACACCTAGTTGTTAACAGGAGGACTGTGGGGGCTGGGCTCCTTTGCCCCCCACATGAGACATGAGACAGACCCTGAGCTGGAATGTCTTATCTGGTGTTTTACGTCACACAATGAACGACCTCATCTGTGAACTTAGTGGTCCCAACACAAATATTTGCTTTTATTTTCTAAACTGTGGTGTGAACATGACTAATCCTGAAGTCCAGTATCCAAGTACAAACTGCTGACAGTTATTTGAAAATACTCTGTGGCTCAAGAATAGTAATGGTAACAGAAGGGAGCTCAATGGTTAAAATGAAAATGTTGAATTGACACTTTGTCATCTGAGTTTACTTGCCTCTCCCTTCTCCAACTTAGAGTCCTTACTCTAAATGAAACTGAGCACTTCCTGCAGCCACACCCTGGGTGGCATGACTATTACTGGATGATTATCGTCATTAGTTCCACACCATTGGCAGAGAATCAGCAGATAAAAATAGACTGAATAGCTACAAACTTGGATGTATTTTGTAATTTGTGACACCAAATGATGTAGTACTGTGAAATCTATGAAAGACCTGCTGTTTGTCATTGTTGCTTTCTCTGTTTGTTTGCACAGAGGGACCTAGTGGGAAACAAAAACATAGTTGGTTTCCTGGACTCCAGCATAACTGCAGTTGGAGCTGGTGATGTGTGGGAAGTCCTAATCTTAATGGACTTCTGTCGAGGTAAATCTGCCCATCCCCCATCCATTCTGTCTCTGTTGAATTCAAAGTGCCATTACCCTTGGCTCCTCACTGCATCCTGTTATTTTCGAAGGCAAATGTTCAACTGATAGCTGTCGTGGTCAATAGAACTTCTGTCCCAGTCGATATAAAACTGGGTGCTGTTATTTATAGAAAGTTCAAATTTTAACATTGCTGTGTAGCTGCAGTAGCCTCTATAGAGTCGAGTTAACAGAGTGCAGAGAACAGTTCTTTTGTTTTTAATGAATATACAGCTATAGAAAATGTGTTTGTATATTTTCAAGAAAAGGAACACACAGATTCAAATGGACCAAAAAAAGTTAACATATGTAGTGACTTCATATGTAACATAGTTTACATATGAAGTCATAGCCATTTGCTCAGGACAGTGTTAAATTGGCATCAGCTGACTTTTTATCTACTCTTATTTGAACTGTTTGTTTTATGTAGGTGGGCAGGTGGTTAACCTCATGAATCAGCGGTTACAGACTGGCTTCACTGAAGTCGAGGTGTTGCAGATCTTTTGTGACACATGCGAAGCAGTCGCTCGTCTTCACCAGTGCAAGAATCCAATCATCCATCGAGATCTCAAGGCAGGTCTAATTCATCTCCCAATATGCACATGCTGCTCTCTGCATAAGGCTGGCTAATTAATGGCCCCACTAATTATTTGGAAGTAATTTATTGTGACATTGTTGTTTACCTCATGTACTATCAGTTCTGACAGGTCTCATCTTGTCTTCCTCATGTAGGTGGAAAATATTCTTCTGCACGACCGGGGACACTATGTGCTCTGTGATTTTGGAAGCGCCACTAACCGCTTCCAAAACCCTCAGACAGAGGGGGTGCCAGTCGTGGAGGAGGAAATCAAAAAGTAAGTTTTCTGAGCTCTTCACACCTTCTCTCCTTTCTCTTCTTAAAATTCAGAAGCTCATTGGTCTGCTCTTAAAACCAGGTACACTACACTGTCATACCGCGCTCCAGAGATGGTCAATCTCTATGGTGGAAAGACCATCACAACAAAGGCAGACATTTGGGTGAGAAAGACTGTGTTCATTACCACTGTGCCACATTACGATGACTGTATGATCACATTCATTTCACCATGATAAAGCTGTCATGCTGGACACTGAAGATTCTCATTTACATGCGGTATATTGATTCTCCTGTCTGTGCAGGCCATGGGTTGTCTGCTCTATAAGTTGTGCTACTTCACGCTTCCTTTTGGGGAGAGCCAAGTAGCTATCTGTGATGGAAGTTTCACAATCCCAGACAACTCCCGCTACTCCCAAGACATGCACTGTCTCATCAGTGAGTAACCCTATTCCTCAGAATATGCAACCTGTCCAACATACAGCATGTACATCCTGTGTGTGCACTTACTCTAGGTGTCGATGCAAATTTTCATCTGTCGGACTTGTAAACAACATCCTTTGTTCATTGATTTTTCAGGATATATGCTGGAACCAGATCCAGATAAGAGGCCAGACATCTACCAAATATCCCACTTTGCCTTTAAACTGGCTCGGCGAGAGTGTCCAGTCCCAAATGTACATGTAAGTCAACATGGCTCGAGGAATGACAGGAATTTAAGTTGGGAATAAGCTGCATGGTTACGTTTAAAACAGTTTGGGTCAGCTCTTTCCTTCTAATGATTAAGGCCTTTTTATGTATCTCACGTACAGTGATTTCAGTTGTCTTGATACTTTCTATGGAAAATAATCTAGGATGTAATTATATTGGATAGAAGCTTTGCTTTCTAGCTTTTGCCAGTTGGCTGTCCTCCATTCATCATGCTTTATGCTCTAATGCATTTAAAAAGTAGCTTAGCACTTGAATTTTCAGCTAAAATTCTGACCACATCCCTTAGGTATTATTAAAGTGAGCAATAATGCTGTATTTATGGAATTCAGTGTAGCTATGACACTCAACGTGTTTTCTTAATACCTCATTGATGTTGGACATGTTAACTCTGTGGTTGTATTATCAAATAAAAATTGGAAATCCTCTTACTATTTACCTATTAGAATTCACCTATTCCTGCAAAACTTCCTGAGCCTATCAGAGCCAGTGAAGCAGTGGCCAAAAAGAGTCAAACCAAAGCCAGGTGAGTGAAAAACAAAGCAGCTAAGTGTTTTAGTCATTGTAAGAAACTCCTACTTCACTACTCAGTTTTCTCTTTTCCTCCCATCAGGCTCACAGACCCCATTCCTACCACGGAAACCTCAATTGCACCTCGGCAACGACCCAAGGCTGGCCAGGCTCAGCCCCAGCCGATATCAGGCATTCTTCCCATCCAGCCAGCTCTCACCCCACGCAAAAGACCCAATGTGGCTGCAGGAGCACCCCAGGCCATAGGTATAAGCTCTGTGATACCTCTGTGTTCGGGGTTAAGACCATTCTTACTAAGTGATAATGGGCCTGTGTTTCTGGTAACAGTTATCCTGGCAACACTATACTCAAAGTGACATCTTGTATTGAATTTCAGTATAGTGAAGAATTTGACTCTAAAGCCATTCAAGGGCTTGTATTCCCAATGGTTCAATTAGCCCGTTCTTAAAAGGCTTTTAATTGTCTTTTTATATGAGTCCTTTGACATCCACACTTTGACAAGGTTATCCATCTGTGTCCCACTTGCAAAGGCAGAATAGATGGTGATGTCACATTGCAGCAACTGCATATTTTTATTTTACTATGAAGTAGGGATGCACATTTTGGATTTTTTGTATGACCGTTAACCGACGCCCTTTAACGATTAATAACCGTTAACCGATAAGATTTAAATGCCCTTCCATGGTGCCATTCCGACATTCTGTCATTCCAACATGACAACAACCGGCGCCGTACTGCAGGTTTACAATGACGGCAAATGTCAAGAGCGAGCGCGCTGGTGATTTCTTTAATTGTGTGTTGTGCTTCATTTCCAAAATAAAGTTTGAGCTTCTGAAATCCAAAAAAATTTTTTGGATGATGCGTCTTCATTCCGAACAATTTTACTGTAAACCTGGACGACCCACGACGTGTCTGGAGATTAAAAAAAAAAAAAATTCAATGTAATGTGTTTTGTGCGTAATTGCATACAAGGATACACACCCTCCCCTACTGTACAACACGAAGGAGACTGGAATTAGTCAGTGACTTCAGGTGTCATCTGCAGAGCCGTCATCTGTATCTGTAATATTAATGTTGCATATGATGCCAGCGTGCATGGAGACACACGGGCTCAATGGAGAGCTGCGGTCCAGCTGGCTGCTGTGACAGGTCACTGACATTGTGTTTCTGCTTACAGTCAGTGATCCCTGAGATTCACACATGAATCTAACATGTTTCACACTAGCCCGAGTTACATTAATACGTGTACTAGACATATTATATTTCCCGTTTCAGGAGTTTTTAATAATAGATTGGAGGGATGTCGGAATGGCGGTTGCCTCCCCTATTTTTTTATTTTTATTTTTTTGAGTACTGTGACCCATTCAAAAGTGCCATGACAAAAAAATTCTCATGGGCTTTATTTATTTATTTTCAAATGTACTGGTTTTTATTAAGAAAAAGCAGCATGTTGACATGCTCTGGGGTCAGCCTGGTGCGCAGCCTGTTTACCGTGAGACCCGCAGCAGAGAATATGCGCTCAGATGGGATCGATGTCCCAGAAATACACAGGTAGTGCCGGGCCAGAATGGCCAGCCTCGGGAAGCGCGTGTACCGCATAATTTGCAAATGACCTCCTCCCCTTTCCGGTCGAAATTGTCCCACACAGAACTCCTTTTTGCTCTCTTCATCTTCGCTGTAAAGTGGGCTGTGATGGAAAGCACGTGATGGCATGTGTTGCACCTGTCGACACGCCCCCATGAGTTGAATTACGTAACTTAAAAACAAAATTGACCGTTAGTATTAATCGGTTAGAGTTACTGCTATCGGTTAACGGTTAAACGGTTAACCATGTGCATCCCTACTATGAAGTGAAGTTCTAATTTACTCATTTTTTGGGTCAGCTACAACTACAACAAAATGTTTTAAATGTTGATATAAAAAAGCAAATAGCACCACAGAAAAAACTGCCAAATATTTTTATTTATTCAGCTTTGCTGAATCCTTCTGTTAAATGCCCAAAGCATTAACTTGCCCGAATATTCTAAATATAAATACAATCATTTTACCATTCATTTTTTACAACATGTGAACATTGTGTGCTTGACAGTTTGAGGAAAGCAAGAATCTGTGCAATTCAGATTTTTCAGGTCACCAGAAATGTGGTTGCATTTTAAAAAGATAATTTTGATGTGATAAACTATAGGTCCATGTTCTTCTTATTCTTCTCATTTTTCTTCCTTTCAGGTGTTGGTATCGGTGTCCCACCTCCAGCTGCAGCTGCTGTCCAACCCACTCAGCAGGCTCCTGCTGCACAAGCTGCACCGCAGCCAGCTCAGACCGCCAATATGCAGCCACAGGCTACACCACAGCATCAGCAGCTCATCATGAAGCAGCAGCAAGCCTTCCTCAGCCCACAGAGTAACCAGCAGGTAGGCATCCTGGTAGAATAAGAATGGAAATACTTGTGAATAAAACTCTTTGTAACCTCCCAGCCCCATTTCCATTTCTCTCTCTCTCTGTCTACCTCTGATATTTTGTTTTGATTTCCGTTGTGTGCTGTCAAAACGGTAGAAAGACACCCTGACAAGTATGCTGTAAAAGACTGGTGTGTTTTTTCAGAGATCTAAATGATAACAAACTGGGCTTTCTTTATGTTTGGCTGTGTGCTATTTCTATGTAGCATCAACTGGTACAGAGCCTCCACCAACAGCAAACAGCGTCTCAGGCATCTACATTGCTACAGTCCAAAGCTAAGCCTGTTCCTTCAGTTGTTCCTCTGCAACTACACCACCACCACCAGCAGCAACAGCATGTAGTCCCTGTCCATGACACAGCAGCATCTCATCTCACCCCCATCCCTGAATCTGTGGTTGTTGGTCCTGCAGCAGACACAGAGGTCCTGGTAACATCCTGCTCCTGTTGCCGTCTGCTGGGAGTTGATTACCAGCTCATTTCTAACCAATCACATCCGAATTTTTACTTTTCCTCCTCTGGGGCACGGGGAGGGAATGCTCTCATAAAATATATTAAATGGGACACTGAATGCCATGTAGCTAGAAATGCTTCTTAAATGCTGTCTTTATTAGAAAGATGCTGCATTTAGTTACTGTATAAACAACTTGCTAACCAAATCATTTTGTGTTGCTTTCAAAATGACTTCTTTCAACTATGAAAATGACTATTTTCATACTTTGGTGACCCTACTCTATGTATTTCACCAAAAGGCTTAGGCTTAGCAGTCTCCTGATTCATGTGTCTGTACAGTCTCTTTAGTGGGAATAGTTTTTCTCTCTTGTTGTGGTTTTCAATGAATTTATAATCCGTCTTCTTTTTCAGATTCTTTTTTTCAGTGGATCTTGCTTGCTGGGTTTTTGTATGTTTGGGAGTTTCATTTGTTTGTGTCCCTTCTTGCACTAAACTGATATTCTCTCTTTTGGCTCGAAAGTTATTTTCCCTCATATTTCGTTGTCTATATATTCTTCTTCTCCTTATAGATGACTGGCCGAGGGATTCACAAAGTCGGCTCATTGACACCCCCCTCGTCACCAAAGATGGCCCCTAAGAGTGGCCACAGACGCATCCTGAGCGATGTCACTCACAGTGCCGTGTTTGGAGTCCCGGTCAGCAAATCCACCCAGCTACTCCAGGCAGCCGCAGCTGAGGCCAGCCTCAACAAGTCCAAGTGAGCAGAATTAACTCCCCTCAGTGATCTGAGGATGAACTGTCCTTTTATGGCACTGAGGGAGCTGAGAAGCGCAATAGACAGTCCATTCATATGACAGAACTCCGAAGGAGGATAAACAACCCTTTTACATCGCAGAGAATCCAGCTTAAGAAGAATCATTCGATTCAGTCTTTAAATAACTCTGTTCACTGACTCTTATTTGCATACATCAGTAGGCCAGTGTCCACAGGCTTAACACTCATGATCAAATTTCACTCTGCTCTTACCCTTGGTTATGTTTACACCTCTGTTTACTACAGATCAGCTAGTACTACTCCTTCTGGCTCCCCGTGCTCGTCCCAGCAGAGTGTGTATCATCCAGGTGATAGTGACGTCCAAGCAGCCTTCACTGCTTCCAACACTCAGCCCAGCTGGAACCCCTTTGGGGATGATAACTTCTCCAAGCTAACAGCAGAGGAACTGCTTAACAAAGACTTTGCAAAGCTGTCTGAGAGTAAGTTCAGTGTGTTCAGTGCATAATTATACCTGCAGCATTCGTAAATAGTTGTGTTATCTAAAAATTCTTGCTACTTTGCTGTTTCTTTGTGAACAGCTGCTGCATCAGGAGAGAAGACCGCAGGCTCCAGTGAAAATCTAATGCCGGGGCTCAATGCTTTTCCAGGTAAGGTTATTTCTTGGCAGTATGCTGTCTCAGTGCTTTACATACATAATTACCCAGGATAAATCAGTGAGCAAGTAGGCACATCTCTAAAAATCTACGTGCCACAATTCCGTATTGTGAGAGGTGGAATTCAGCCATTGTGCTGCATTATGTCATCTTTATGTTTTATTGCCTTGATGAATGTCTAGTTAGCAAATTTCCCACCTGCTTTTTTCTGTTTTTCATGCTCTTACCTTTCTTCATTTGTTCTCTTCCACCTTTATTCACTATGCTATGTTAAGCTGAGACTTCTGCAGGTATCATGAGTGTAGGTTCAGCATTGTTGACTGTCCCGGACCCTTTTAATACCCTCTCTGACACCACAGGTAATTTTCTTGCCACAACATGACACAGAACGAGCCATGCCTTTGATTCTCTCAGACCTTATGCTCTTGAACAAATAAATTCTCAGAGCCTGTGAGTCACTTTATTTATTTGCTAAAGTAGTTTCCTGGATATCACACTTCCCAGAGGTTAGTTTATGAGTGCAATTTTTGTGGTTTGGATTTGTACAAGGTCCTATCTTGTTGACATAGCAAGCGGCCTCACAGTAACTCCTTGTCAGCTTCGATGAATAGAGGCAGTAGCTGCAGCTAGATTGCATCTCATTTGCAGATCTGTGCTTTCACTGTCGCCAGGCAACGCAAAGGACAAATTCTCCTTTGTTAATTGGATTGCCTTACTGCTGCAGGAGCCTGCTTACCAGTGGCCTTAAGACCAAGAGGAGGTTAAATATGCTGCCTTGTTAAAATGATGACCCATGAACCTTTTATGTTTTCCTCAGTTTAACCTTTTGCTTTTTTTGAAGTGCATGCTTCTTAGCTGTGTAACCTCGTTTGTGTAGTTGCTGTTTCAGGCCTGAACTGAGTGGATAAAAATGTTGAGGCTATTACATAATCGGGATGTGGTTAATCTTCTCCACCCAGCCTAAGCTGTCTCTTTGACTCCATCTGTGTCGCTCTCTCAAATAAGGTGCACATGAGCAAACACTGTTTTCTGATGGAGTAGCATTTAGCAGGACAGCCCATTGGAATTAAAATGTGTAGCATACTGTACAGCATTTTTAATATTACACATGTTCTTGTTTTTAGTGCAACCCTAATTCAAAGTTGGGATGCTTGGAAACCTGTTTACCTGTGGAATGATCCAAATAGGTGTTTTTGGATCAGTCCACAACTTTCACAGTCTTTTCTTGCCTCTGTTGTTGTTGTCTGTATGTTGCTGCCATCAAATTCAGAATAAGCAGATATTGACAAGACTCAATGTAGTTGATGAGGTCAAACATTAAATATGTTGTCTTTGTACTATATTTATTTGAGTATGTCAAAAGGGATTAGCAAACTATCACATTCTGTTTTATGCAGCATCCCGACATTTTTGGAATCAGGGTTGTAGGAGAATTCGATTTTTGACATTTAGGATTTGTAAAAAACTTTGCATCAGTGTTGCCCTTTTTCCTATAGTGAAGGGGGCAAAAGGTCACATCTGCTGTGCCATTTTCTGAGCCAACACATTCCTTGTCTAAGATCCCCCCCAACCCCATTTTACCCCATAGCAGATTCCTGTAAGTATGAGCTACAGTGAAATGCCGTAATTTGTCGTTTCATGCATGGACTGTATTTCTGCCTAATCAAATCACTGTTGCTTGTCTTTTTTATATGACAGTTTTTGGTAAAGCCAAGTTAACAAAGATGTCCTTTGCTCATTTGTCCAAAGAGGAGTTGAGAAGTTTGGCATTTGGACAGTGAAGGTGCATCGGGGCAATCTGTGACCGCAGTGAAGAAACTCACTGAGTGCTGTAGCCTGTTTTAGAGTTTTCTGCAGTAATTGTTTTGTACCATATTTCTACTGGTAAAGGCCAGTAGGACGTTGTGCTTTGAATGCATGAGATTTCACTCAGCTTACAGGTCTTGGAGTATGTGGCTGTTGTGGACAGAACTAATAAACTAACAGGTCATACAATAATTTATTATTGTATGGTTTCATTGATGTTGCAACCTGATGTCGAGTCATGTGAATGTGAAATTACCATGAAATGTTGACATGATGGTCTTCATGCAGTCATCATCCTTCCTTTGCTACATCACCTTTTTTGCCTCTTGAACATATTTTGTCCTTAAAAATATCAGCCATGGAGGGAACTTGATCTCTGGAAATGTCTAGAAATATTAATGTGTTATTAATGTAATGATCTACATTTTTTCCATGTATCCCCCCCCCCCCCAAATTTCTAGAGTTTCGTATCTCTTTAGTTTTTCCCGCTCCTTTTTTATTGGTATGCAAAATCCTCCCTCATTGGCCCTTTCCTCTGTCTTGCCATCTGATGCCACCAACCCCATCTTTTATTCTGGCTCGCTTGCAGAGAAGCTGATTGAGGGACTGAAGTCCCCTGAAACTTCTCTGCTGCTCCTTGACCTTTTAACCCTGGCTGACCCCTTCCATAGTTCTGCAGAGAGCTCCACCAATGGTACCAGCTCTGTTTTTGTCCCCTGCCCTGCCCTAAAATTCCCCCTCTGCATGCGTCTTCCTTGCCTTCCTTCTCCTCTTTCACTCACATGATCACGAAGTTGGAAAAGACATCAGTTTACCAATTTCATCCCTACTAATCTATTGTCTTTTCAATTACTAATAATCTCTTTGCATCACTGTTTTTCCACTTGGTGTCTCCTTTTAGCGAAGGCAGAGGTGTGTGTGGATTCACTGATTCCTGGTTTGGAAGCCCCCCAGGCCCAGCGACATTCAGGCCAGCCAGAACTCATCCCTGCCAGCTTGCCAGGTTAGCATCCTGGACCACAGAATAACAAATCTTCGCCTAAGTCTTTGCAGCCATTTTATCAAGGAGCAGTTGTTTCCAGTTGTGGTCACTTGTTCATATTATTGTGACCCATTGTTTTTATTGAAGGATTTCTACAACTGTGGGCACTTTATTTCTCGGTGTGGAAAGCATAAACTGATTTATCACTGACTATTGTGTCAGATCACACCGCCCTGGCAAAGATCACAAAAACAACTAATCATTATGGCCTGTTGCTCTTTCAAAATAGCAGCTCACTACAGTGACTGGAACAGTTCCTTCAGTGTAGTGCAGTGATCATGACCCCAAGGTTTTCTTGAATCTGACACAGTCTAATCAGTGAGAACATTTAACAGTTTTTTTTTTATTCATGCTAATCTTCCACCCATGATCCACATTCTTCTGGAATGCTCAATATTAGCTGTGGCAAACATGCAGGTTTTCATAGCGACTGCTGATTGTTAAAGTGTAGCTCCTGTTCATGACTTTGCAGGATATCCGTGGGATTTCCACTAACTCTTTTCTCTGATGCTGATGATTATATGCTTTCAGAGATAAAACAGTGAACTGTCTTTACTAACAAACTGCATTTGCTTCTGCTTCCACAAGTTAACAATCTTATTTTTTACTCTGACCCCTTGTCCCTCTGGCTTTGCTTCATCCTGTCTCAGACTCTCTCCCTGGGGAGGACTCTCTGCTGGGTTGTGATCTGTTATCTCATACTTCTCCTCATGGAAACCAGTCTGTTTCTGCTCTCCCTTCCTCCTCCTCCTGCTCCTCTGCTCCTCCTGGCACTGGATCCTGTCTGGAGGAGCTGCCGCCTGGTCAAACAGCTTCTGGTAAGACCTCCCCCTTTGCAGCACACCTCAGCTAGCCTTATGCCTGCTCCGTCTTTCGGCCTCTGAAACCATCACAAACTGCAGATCCTTCGAAAAAAAAGAAGAGAGCCTATTCAAACAGAGAAAGCAAGACTGACCCGTGATATGGAAATGACATGAGACACATTGAATGACAGCTTCACAGACCCTTGACTCATTTGTAGAAGAGCCAAAAGCCACTTAAAATGCACGGCTTTTAAATACTGTGACTGCCCTGGCACCATCTATTTTTAATCTACTTGCATCCTCCTTTCTTTTTGCTCTTTTCTTTGCCTGAGTTAACTTCTTCCCCCCTCCATCAATCCTTCACTTCCTCTTCCTTCACCGCAGACTCTGCTTTCCTCATGTCGTGTGGGGAGAAGGGCAATGACGACGAGTTTGACCCTATTCCTGTGCTCATCTCCAGAAACTCAAATCAAGGTAAGGTTAACAGAATCCCGAGATGAGCACTCACACCTGCTGAAGCCCAGACAATGAGCCACAAAGATGAATGACTTAGACCCAAATTGAGTCCACCCTAGCTGTTTCCCGTTTGCTGCTGATGTGAGAAGTCTTGAATGGGTGTGCTTGTCACATTAAGGCTTTTTCAGTCCCATCAAACTCTCACATTAGTCATCGTTCTTGCTTTTGTTTCTAATGATACATTGCCAGTGGTTCTCCGCCTTGCAGGTGTTTGGCTCTTTGTAGTTTACCTTGAAATTCTCCTCATGTTAGAATGGCATTCCCTGACTCTTCCCCCTGTAATGATGCAGCTGTATAAAGATTATCCCAGCTCACTCTCTGCCTGTTTCTCTTTCTCTTTCTGCTCCCGTTCATGCATCTCTCTGCTCTGCCATCATTTTCCCCTCATCCTCATCCACTCCTCGCTCTTAATTTCTCCATACAATCTGTTAATATTACTTATTCTTTTGCTTGTTTTTCACGATCTCCCTCGGCTCTTCCATGTCCATCTCTGTCTCTATCTCTCTCTCTTTCTGGCACGTTTCAGGTGGTCACTCGCGCAGCAACAGTGGCAGTTCAGAGTCCAGCATCCCCAACTTGGCCCGCTCCCTTCTGCTGGTGGATCAGCTCATCGACCTCTAGAGGGGGTGGGAGAGGTCGAAGGGGCAGTGTGCAATCCTAACAAAGGGAGGGAGGGTGGGGGATAGAGATGGGGATGCAGAGGCACTTAATGTAGCACCTTATGAAGTGAAACAGAGGAGTCAGCATAGATGGGTTCAGTGGAACCTTTCTTTTTATGTACCTCCTTGGCCTCAACTCCATCTCTAGTTGCCTGATAAGCTGGTTTCATATATCTCTGCTGGCTGTTAACATTCCCATGCTGGTAAAAATCTTTTCATTAATGCCTGAGCATATCGTCTGCTTCTGTCCCAGCTACACCATGGTCTTCCTCATGCTTTCCTCATACTGGCATTAATATCCCTCATCGAGCACACTGCCATGGTGATCGACTGTCATTGTACGCACTTGTTAAACTGCTTGATCACAGCTGCATTGTGTTCACTTTGTGTACTTGTTCAGGGTTGAAGCTTTATTTAAACAAGCCACCTTCAGGCACACTCATTTGTGTCAGGGGTCTCACTAAAGAGTGAGGAGTAAAAATGCTGAAGACCTCCAGGATATGTGAAGCACTTTCCTGCGAAAGCTTTAAACTAAACTATTGATCAAACAAAGACACACCCTGAGGGAACCACTGAGAGCTGTTTGCACTGATTGAAAAGAAACAAGCTTTGTGCTATCTTTACAGACTTGTGTATCTGTTGTGGTTGCAAGGAGAATTGGGCAACGGAAGTCAAACCTAGTCATTTCTGTGCTACAACTCCCACAGAGACCAGTATCCATGTTTTTAACAGGTATTTATTAAAGCTAACATATTACATGTATTAAGAGCTGCAGCTTCAGCTTAACTGTATATTGTCACCTCTTTCTGGATGTTAAGCAGGGTATTATTTCTCCTCAATCTACAACTGTAAATCTGTCAGTCATGGTGATGTCTTGAAATCCTGAGAACTGGTGAAGTCAGTGTTAAAATGGCTGATTCATTCAGCTCCATTAACACGCCAAGATGCTTTCACTGTCAGCATTATGTACAACACTTTGTAAGACCATTAATGGTATGTGTGCATTTTATGGCTTTGACGTCAGCGTCATATCTTTGACCCACTGTCAAGATAAGCACAGTCGAAACAAAAGGGAATCTTTGAGCTGTAGCCACACCAAAGCTAAAGGAAAGACTTTATTATCATGCTCTGTTCGACGTGTGTCCGTCTGCTTTCAGGATCAGTGAAGTTGAGCAGATTTCTAGCAGCAAACCACTGTTACAGAGAAGGAAGTTCAGATCTCAGATTTTCAGATTAGACTGCAGTGTAGATGCAGTCCTAACAAATAGGTTTTACATGAAATTTCCCTCTCCCATTGAGCTCCTCTGTCCAATCTATCCAACCTATTCCTCCCACATACGTTGAAGTCATTTTGCCAATGTGACATTCAATTCAGTCAGGCGAGAAATTCAGAGAAAATCCTTTATATGTACATAAAATCACTGTTAATTTTTTCTCATGTTTGCTTTTGTCAGCACTGGTAAAAGTAGCTTCTTTTTTTTTAGTGTGTAATATTTACAGGCATTTCATCTATCATGGTATGTGACTATTATTGATAGTGCTTTAGAATGAATGTATGAACTGAGTACCTTTATGAAAAATGTAAAATTTATAAGTATATATAGATCAAAAATATTTGTGTATGAAGCTGTATTTAAGAGTGCAAAGATGTTGACCCTCCTCTGTCCGACATCCCTCTGTCTCTTCTCTCCATTTATGTCAAGCATTCAGCTTCTGTTTCAGATGTCATCATTGATACATGAAACAAAGTGCTTATGACTTACCTGACGGGGTAGTATTTTTATCTCTCCACCGCAGTTCTTTACATAATATAGATACTTGTAAGTTACTGTATATTACTGGGATAGATTTTACCCGACAGGCGGCAAAACAGAGCTAATGACGGAATTTATTTCTTGATATCTCTGCAGCACCTTTCACCTCTGAAAACTCTGTCATCTCGCTGATGATCATAAAGTTGTATCTGATCACAATCACTACAACTGACTTTGCAGTACATCTTTAATGTCAAAATCCCACCAAGTATTACCTTTCATTCTGACTTTTCTCTAGCCAAGAAAGGTCCATTGCACAGTCATACGTCTATTTTTAGGGTCCATATCATCTCAGATTACTAAATACAAACAGAACAGAACAGGAAATAAACAGCTTTGTCCTCCTCCTCTCCCCAGTTTGACATATTGTAAATGTTAGTCATAGACATCCACGCTACTGTAAGAAATGGCATGGGTGAATAAAACTCTGCTTTTTTTTTCTTTCCATCTAATGTTGTTCAGTTAAGTCATTTGCATTTTTGTGGCTAATCTATGCAATCCTACAATAATGCTTCATGTTGTTATCAGACACTACAGTGCTGTGTCCAGTGGAGTTCTCGCCTCGGCCGTAGAGTTTTACTTGTGGTGCCGTGTGAATCCGATGTGCTTGTTGTGCCGGTTGGGTTGATATGGTGGCAGGTGTAAAAATGACTTTGATTATATCAAAATGTTTGACATGATTTGGCAGATGTCCATATGTCAAAGCAGGACCATAATGGAGTGTGTACTTCTATTTTTATGAATTAAGTTTCAAAAAGAGAGACAGAATAAAACTCATTAATGTGAATGTAAATCAAGTCTTTGGTTGGCATTATTTGATCTTTACTCGGAAGAACTTAAGAGGATGCTGGTTTTATTGACAGTCTGAAGATTCATTCTTCCATTTTCATGGTTTTAATTAGCGGAGCACTTCATTTTTCCTCCTGGAAACCAAATTAGATTCCAGATACTTTAACTTGATTAGAGGCCTCTTCTGCTCAGATTTCAATATTGCACCGTTACTTAGTGTTACAAGGATCAGACATTTGTCAGCCGGCTCAGTTTCCTTTCAAGCTGTAAAGATGTTTTCTAGATTTTCCAGCTCCTTCCTTACTCCTCTTTCTTGTCCCCCCCTTTTTATCTGAGTTGTTCTATGTTTCCTGGATGTTATTAGGTTTGTATTAATCACATTACAGTTACAGATGTTGTGAATCCAGGCCAGAAGCTTTTGTAAAGGACTTTGAGTCCCTGATTCTTTTTGTTAGATTGTACCACAGATGCACTGTAGAGTCTGTGAGCTGTATTGTGAGACACTGATAGCTCTTAATTCACATGATAACTCGTCTCACTGTTTGCTGTTGCTTCGGTCGTCAGCTCTGACCAATGAGAAGATCTGTCGCTCATTGTTCAGTTTAATTAACTCTGGCTCAAATCAAGGTGTGTACTGCGTGAAATGGGTTGTGGACAGTTTAAGACAGACGAGTGATGAAGGAAATTTCCCCCAAGAAGTAAAACCAAAACAAAAAACAGTCTTTTCCTTTAATGGCTGCAACTAACATCTTCCCAAGAGCTGCCAGTTAACAGCTGCTGTCGACGCTGCTGAGGTAAGACTGATCTGTCTCTGCTCATCTGTGCAAACCTGTCTGTCCCTGATTACCTCTACTCTTGCTGTGAAGGCTCTTTGTCCTTGTTTCCACAGACATACTGACTTGCTCTGAGCTCCCTCTACCTCAGCACAATCAATTCTAACTAAAAGCAAAACTGCTGTCACTGTTTTCCCTAACACAAGGCACTGTTTGTGGAGGTTGAGGATGCTGCTGCAGCTGTGGAAACGATTTGTGGAATAATTTGTGGAAACAAGGTTATTTGATGTCGTAATAGTAGAGCTGGTTAGTCCTGTCTGTCATATGTGACTTTCAGAGTAGAACGTGTCTTCGCTGTTGTAGTCCTGTGCTGGTTTCTCACTGTTGGGTCATTCTCATTGATTCTTCAGTGGTTATAGATGATCCATCGGTCGTATAGTAAATGTGTGTGACTGAGGTTTGATGGTCTGGTAGATAAATGAACAGCTGGACCTGAGATGGTAAAGTTTCTTGTCATAATATTTAAACTGTCTATTGTGTTTGTTCATCTCTGATATGTTTTATTTTATCCTCTGCTCTCTAATGCAGATGTTCAAGGGGAAAGTAATGGCTACTCTGTGCTTGGTGAGGGACAAGAGACCGAACCTCCAGAAGAAGATTCTCAAGTGAACGACGGATGTGTGCACTCCAGTGATGAAGATGAGGAAAAAGAAGCCCATAAGGAGGAGCAGCAGGAAGAGGGAGCCATCGAGAGTCATGCAGCAGCGCATGACTGCAGCGGCTCCATGCCTCTGCTGCCGGACTCTGAGGATGAAGAGGAACAAGGACCTCAGTTAGGCCTCCACTCATCACCGCGCTCCAACGCAGCACCGACACAACCATTGACTACCTTCAATCAACCTTCTCCAAGCACCTTTGCTCAGAATCATTCCCAGCATGTACATGAGGTTGCAAAGGGGGCAGAAGTCGCCGCAGATGTTTTCTCAAAAGCCCCTTTTCGGATTGGGCAAGAAGACACATGCGATGTCTTTGCCAATGCTCCGTTTCCACGCGCCCCCCTTTCAGCTCAGCAGCAGCTCGACGTGTTCTCTCAGGCTCCCTTCGGAAAAAGAAAGGAGGCTACTGGAGCTCAGGCAAAGACCTCATATCCTCACGCAGCTGGAGTTCAAGGTGTAACCCCAGAACAAGGTGTGTTGGGACAAGTTGCCCAACAGCCATTCCGCCCGCAAGCTCTGGCCAAATATTCCCGACATTTTGAGGGACCTGTGCCCCAGCAGCCAGTAGCAGCTCATAGAGTAGTGTCTAATGTGAGCAGGCAAGCCGCTGTGGCATCAGTCCCCGTTGGACCTCTTCACTCATGGACCTCAGAAGTGAGCGCTGTAGACCCTTTCGTCTCTGCACCCTTTCACCTCAAGGCCCCGCAGGAAAAGCCCTGAATGCACACTGGGAGGTCAGAGCGGGGGGTATCGGCGCCACTCAATTATGCAAACTACAACAGGCATACTGCATGCTGTCACCAGCGCTGCAGCTGGACTGCAGGCCTGCATGAATCTCATTCTTAACTGGCTCCAATTAGTTCTGATAGTGCAACGTCATCTTCACACTTGAATGCTCCGTGACATCACTCCCAGACTCCCAGTCGCTTTTTATTTTTCCTGTCACATCCTTTTTGTTAAACACAACCCTTTTGGTACATACATCTACACAAAGACAGTATGGTGGTCAAGCATTTGATTGTTTTCTTGCCTACCTCAGTTACTTTTTGTGTCAGAGTTAAAATACCAGGCAGTGAAGAAGTTGAAGGGAGTGTTTGCAACTTTAGTTTCATTTCCTACATGTTTGAGCTTTACTGTGAAACTATGATCTGATCATGCCTCACTCCTCCGTTGTAATAGTTCTCAGAATGGATGGATTCATCTTGAATCACAGGCTCATGGCTCCACAGATGCTTGGAAGAGGAAAAGACACTGTAGCACTATGAAACACATCAGCAGTCTGACAACACTATTGTGAGATAGTTTTTTTGTGACAAGATGTTTCAGAGGAATTTATCTGTTATTACATCCAACAAGACATTTTGAGCAGCCTTACAATTATGCCCTCAATAGTTTTGGGCCTTTTGGTCTTTATGCTTTACAGATGCTGGATAATGATGCATAGACATTTTGAAGATAACATTTGTTGATATGAAATGTAACTTTTTTTTTTTGTTCCAAATGTTTGCATTTTTGTCATGTGTATTATGTTTGTGATCGCTGTCCTGTCTGATGTAATATCAGCTTTTATTCCATGTTACATACGAACCATATATAAATGTTAGGCATAGAAAATACATTATAGTAGTTCCTTTGTTATATAAATGTAGAAGATTCACTTTTCCTTATTTCTCTTTACAAGATGAAATCTGAACCCTTCCACTCTTACAGTACTTCCCTCCTCCTACATCAGACAGCACAAAACACTTCTGCCTTTTTGTGCCCTCCTGAACAAACTGCTGCATTTACATCATTTTATTGCACTTGCATTCACCACCAAATACTTGTGTACAATCATGTTCAACTTCCTTTTGCTGTCTGCGGTATGCTAATGAACCAAGATTGTCACTCAACTCTTTAATGCATCTCTGTCGTCGACATCTCTATAAACTCCAAAAGTGTACTAACTGTGACTCACTTATGAACAACTGAAGTGAAAACTTACACTGCAACTTAAAAAAAATGCTCTCCAGCAGTCACACAAATATCTACTGCACTTATGCTTCGCAGTTCCAGTCAGGGATTGTAAAAGTATCTTTTGAGATCTTGAATGGTGACTGATTGATGACATTCCTTTTTGAATTTATTTCCATTGCCATTTGGGAATATTTTATTGTCTTTGTGCTTTGTAAATCATGGACCACTTTTTGGTTCCTACCATGGCACTTTTTAAGAAAGGGGATCCAACCTATTTCAACCCAAAGTATAATTCATGTATTCCTTTGTTGCAATGTCAAATCCTCTTGTTTTCTTTTTCTTTTGAAGTGTACAATTTTTTTTTATAAACGCTCACTTTTCTCATCCACCTTGTATACATGAAGGTTGCACATAGTCACTGACACAGAGTCAGGGTTCCCTACGAATGTGTTTTGATTGTAACACAGCTGTAAAATGTATTTCGACCAATGTTGTATAGGAAATCTTTGGAGGAGTCAACATGTTGGACAAAAAAAAAGCACTCGAAATACTTGTTATGCTGCACAGCCTGCCTTTGAAAACTATGTTGTAAGTCATAAAAAAAACATATTAAATGAATGTAAATCAAATGTTGCAGTTATTTGTCATCACTGAATCATAGATCTGGATATAACAGGGTACATCTACTCAACTTATACCTCATGTAGTGTAGTCAACAATAATCACTATTGAAGTATAATACGTGCAGAGAGGGAGCATTTTGCAACATAACAAGAACTTGAACTTTTAGAAAAGTATATTTTGATTATCCTTTTGTGTTTTTACTTTTGCATGTAGGTCTTCAGCATGCATTGGTTCATGGTATCATAAAATAATTAAAGGTAAATACAAGTAAAAATGCCAGTTCTTGACGTCACACCAAAAGTATTACAGAGATTAAATTGGCCTCTTTGTTTTGCGGTGTGAGATCTGTGATTATACACTAGAGGGCGGTAATGAGCAGGTAACCCGGATGTCAGCCGCCATAAACATCGAGAAGAAGAAGAACGGGAACCAGTGTGGTTGTTGTTTCATACAATAACGACATTGTTTATAAAGTATGCAGTAAGAAGTAAGTAATAATTATTGTAGAACACGTTTATAAATACATTTATGCTGTAGTACAGATAGTAAAATTGTGTACACTGTTTTCGATTCGTGTCTGTGATGAAAACGCGCCTTTTCATGTTCGCTAGCTGCTCGTTCTCTCGTGATGTTTCTGCTCTCTGTCTTTGCTATTTTATTATTTTATCATAAACCTCACCAGCTGAGTGGATTTCTGTGTTAATGTGAGCAGGTAAACTACCCTGTGTTCAGAGCACGATGGCCAGTCAGAGAGTTCTTCCTCAAAGCAAAGAGACTCTGCTGCAGAACTACAACAAGCGGCTGAAGGACGACATCCGGTCCATCCTGGACAACTTCACCGAGATCATCAAAACAGCGAAGGTACAGAGACACTGTCTACTTCCTCTGCTGCTCCGCATGTGTTTTTGGACATGTTACAAATGCTTCATCACCACTCTGATTTCATGTTCTTTTCTCTCTTATCTGTCTATCTCATTGTTTTCCAAACACAGGAGCATTTGTAATGTTCTCACACTGTTTTCGTCTTCCTCCAGATAGAGGATGAGACACAGGTTTCCAGAGCCACGCAAGCAGAGCAGGATCATTATGAGATGCACGTCAGAGCAGCTAACATTGTAAGCATGAGCAAAGTTGTCCAGAATAAGCAAATTGCTCAGCTGTTTTTATTTTTGTTGTTGTGTAGGTGTAGTCAAGGACCCTGTTAATACTTTCTTTAATAGAGGGAGGGAAAGATGAGAGATTACATCTGCTTCAAAAGTAGCATTTGAGTGGAATTTTATATTATCATGTTACTTTAAATTAATGTAGTCATACATGGAATCTAATGTCCTCCTATTTTGTGAGGTTGTACCGTTCTTTTAAATAAACATATTATAGATGTTCATCATTTATACAAAATTTGCCTGATATTTTTGGTAACTTTGGAAAGTTTGGATCACCACTAAAATTTAAAATTAGTTATTTTGGTTAAAGATAAAGTGAAGACTTTTAGGGTTTATTTGAGTAGCTGATACTTCAAATATGCCCTCAGTCCAGAAACAGGAACATCAAAAACACTGTAATTCATTTCTAAACCAGTTTCCCCTCTTCTGTGTTGTTGTGTCAGGTTCGAGCTGGTGAGTCCCTGATGAAGCTGGTGTCTGATCTGAAGCAGTTCCTGATTCTCAATGACTTTCCCTCCGTGAACGATGCCATCAGCCTCCAGAACCAGCAGCTCCACTCGCTGCAGGAGGAGTGTGACAAGAAGCTCACCTCGCTCCGTGACGAGATCGCCATCGACCTGTATGAGCTAGAGGAAGAATATTACTCCTCCAGGTACAAGTAGGCTCATACTTGCCCCCATCCCACCACCCTCTGTTGTCCCATGCCCAGCATCATGTACTGTCTCACCTTTACCATTCACCGCTGAGCCTAAGGAAGTTTATTTCTGCCAACATCTAATCGGGACACCTTTTGGGTTGAATTGATCTCATCGTCACATCCACACAGCACCATTCATCAACACAAAGCATTGCTGTGGGTCATTGTGACGGAGCTCACTCCCTCACTAAGGGACTTTACATTGTTATTGGTTAGTAAGTGACTTTTTTCTGCTCTATGACGAGCGTTGTAATTGGACAAAGTGGAGAGAACCTCAGCATTAAAGGGGCATACAACTGAATATCAGCAGTGTAAATGTATGCAGCTCTTGAAATATGACAGTTCAATATGCATTTGATGCAGTTTACTGATGCAGTGTGAAAGCCCGAAGGCTCTTCTAGTAACAAGGATCCATTTTTATAATTCAGAGCAGAAAGCATTGGTGTTGATCAATTGCTGGGTTTATTTTTAAATGGTGATCAGACTCTCGGTTTCCTGGTCTGCAGTGTGCCGGTAAGCTTGAGAGAAGTTTTAACAAATATTGTCAGGCACACGGTAGAGATGCACAGTCCAGTGGAATGTAAGTTAACATGGCCTTTGCTCCTAGTTCATTTACAAGTAAAAGATTTTAAATTAGTGACCAGAGTTCATTAAAAACCATAAATTTGACCCACTTGCTGTCTTATCTATGGATGAACTGTATGGATGAACAACAAAAAGTTTTCTCCTTCTAGAAGAATTACACATTGAAAGAACTAAAACTATCTCAGATTATAGATTTTTATAAATGTGTCCTTCATATAAGATTATTTATATGTAATATTTAAATCATAATTGTAATAGTGATGACCTCTCTGCTAGATTTTAAGGATGGACTGGGTGAATGATGGTATAGGCTGTAAAATTAAAAACGTGTTGCTGTTATTTATTCAAGGTCAAATCAAAAGCTACTAGATTTCTCAAGTAGACGTTTTCTGTAAAAGCAATTTGTTTATTTTTAATTGATCCGTCCTTAAAACCACAAGTGACTCAAGCTGTAACCATGCACACCGTCACACATGGCGTGGTTGTTTTTGTGTATCAGTTTGTTCCAGCTGTTCCAACAGACCCAGAATGATTAAGAAATAAAGTAGAGACAAAACACTGCAGTAGTTTGTCTTGTTTTCTGCGAGAACATGTGTCTCTCAGTCCTGTTTGGAGCATGCTGGGTTTGGGCCTTCCTTCCTCACTGCACTCATTCTGCTTTCTCCTCCATCGGCAACTAATTGCACCTTTTTTGCTAAACTTAAAATCAAACGTCGATAAGTCACACCTTTCACTACAGCATCTGGTCAATAAACAGCTGTTTTGTGTTGATCCAGTTTCCAGTGCTTCTCCATAACCTCCATGCTTCTATCGTATGTGTGCCCTCATGTGCTCCTCTATGTGTATGAATGTGCTTATTCTGACCTGCCGCTCATGTCTGCTCCTCTCTTTCTGTGTTGCGCTGATTCTTTGCCTCCTACTGGTTTCGCTCCACAAAGCTACAGTCAGTGGGACAGCACTGACCTGCCGCTGTGTGAGGCCTACCGACGACGAGACAGTTGGGCCTCCCCAGGCAGCAGCTGCAGCTCTACCCAGGGTGACAGAGAGGACGTGGAGGGACCTCCTTCACAGGAGACAAACCCTCAACACCACCTCAACGGACACGGGACATCCTCTATAGAGAAACCTTAAGGAAAAAATGGACGCTGACCGGAATATTTGGGCTCAGTTTGGACTTTTGGCTCATTCCGTTTTCATTGCACATTTGCCTGATTTCCTCTGCATGGTACAGCTTGACTCGCTTGGAGCTATTCTTGCTTGGTTTTTCATTGGCAAAAGTTGTGGACAGTGCCTGGTACTTTTTTGGTATCACCTCAGTTGAAACTCCGAGCAAGCAGAGTCAATACTAAAAGGTGGATTTGAAACACTGCAGACTGCTGATCAGAGAGGACTGCACCTACATTGAAGGGGTGCCAGCTGCAGATGGAAAACAAAATTGAGAAAAGGTAACTGATACTAAAAGTTGAGAGTCGAGCCGAGCTGTACCATGCAGTGGAATTAGACTGTCGTGAAGTGATTAGCCCTGCTACAGCTTTGTGTTCTGGACAAAAAACTTTTGAGGATTTGTTTTGTATGAACAGGAATCACAGGAAAAGATTAAACTGGACTAAACAAGAACTACCTGAAAATTTCCTTAGAATAAGAAAACGAATGTTCTGTGAAACATATCAGATGTAACAGTTCCCTCAGTTGAAATTACTTTTCCAAAATGAATTTAAACATTTGCATACACCGACTCATACACTGTATATACAATCCTAAATGCAGGCTTTATTTTTGTGTCCCTTTGCAGCATTTAAATAACAGTAAACATTTTTTATATTCTTATTTTGAACTGGCATTAGTATTGAATATGAGTGTATCTTCTCACATTAGTAAATTTTTTGTATTGTTTTATTTCTGCTTTTTTTTTTTTTTACTCCTTCAAACACTGGTTACATTAAAGAACAACTTAAATCTTGTGGTTTTATGTTTCTTTTTTTTTTAATCAAATCTGTTTTTGAAAGCCATAAAAACACAATTTCACAATGAAAAAGTCAAGATTTAACAGTGAACTAAAACAATTCTCTCACAATTCAGAGCAGGAAAACTACTCAGTTCAATATTTCTTATGTTATTCCTTAACAAAGTCTGGTCTTATCTGACTGATTCCTTAGTTATCAGACAATTCACATCTGATAAGTTCTTCAATGTTGTGGAATTTGCATTTAACATAAATCACAAATACTGTATACAGATAACCACAGGGAGCTATTTACGGTCTTTACAAAGGACGATGCTGTCTCAGCAGTCCAGTCCACTAATAATGAGGTTTCAGTCTTTGTAAAGATGAACATCAAGTTGAGTAATTCATCCTTTTAAAAAACCATCCAGCGCATCAATATCGTCGATTCATCTTCTTGAACTTCTCATAATGGTAGTCATCTGTGGCCTTTTCGTTGTTTGGACGTTTGCGGTAGTTTGGTGGGGTAGATGCTGGGGAGTAACAGAAGGAGGTATAAGTCAGATTATAGCTTTCAGATGAGTGGCGAGTAACAGCTATACAATAAGGGACTGTGTCGCTGTGCAGTCTCTTACTCTCTGGACCTGGTTTCTCAGTGTCTCCCACACGCAGCGGCCTTGCTTTGGGCTCTTCTCTGTGTCTGTGGTGCCTCTGTGGTGCATTCACATCCTCATGATAGACTGAGGAAAAGACATTTACATATTTAACCAGCCTTTCACCATTGGCCTCCTCTTCCCATTAAATCCCAATATTACAGATTGAAAGAACTCACAGCGGTTGTGTTGGACATAGTTGACAGCGATGTTTGTGGGTACAAATGATGTTCCATGGTCTTTCTTCTTGTTCCTTTGTTCTGCTAGAAGTTTGGCTTTTGCCTCCTCTGTGAAGATAATGTTCTTTATCTTTGCACTGGGAAAGGAAACAGAAACAGGCTATCAGATTTGCATCCTCTCTGTCAGATGTGTCAATGCAGAGAAAGTCAACTCATGGATCATTTTGAGAATCTTCTATACATACTCAATGCCAAGATCGACTTCAGGAATCCCACTCAGCATCTGATTGGACAACATCTCCTCTGTCTTCTTGGCAGAATTGACTCGGATGCTCTCAGGCAGCTCATACAAGTGATCCTCTGCATTCTTCACCTTGACTTTCTGTTCTTCAGCTTCCACCAGCCCCTTCTTCTTTTTCAGCTCTGTCTCAATATATTTCATCCTTTGAGGATAGATTCATGAGAAAAAAGGTTTTAAAGTATTTCTATGAACCACTTTGTGAACAACTGAGTGTGTGACTATGTGTCATTGTGTGTGGGTTTGTCACAAGTTCTTTAAAAAAGCAGACGTACATGTCGGCATCCTCATCTCTTCTGTTTGTTTCAGCAGAGAAGGAGGTGCCCAGGTTGAGGTCCGTCTCGTCTTCTGTCCTGCATGTGGAACAGAGGTCATCTTGGGTCAAATCAGTACTTATATATGATGACATACATTTTCCATTTTGTAATGACAATGACAAACCGATACATATATAATATTCTAATAACACTGTGTCAGAATAATTAAAACAGTCACAGATTTACTTACATGTCCCTGTTCCTGTCTTTGACTTTCTTCATGTCTACTACTCCTCCAGTCTTCAGTTTAAAAGGGTCGTTCTGTGATAAATTAACGAACCATTAGACAGCAGTTTAAACTAGTTAAGCACATACATACTCTGGTTAATCCAAATAATCTAATATTGCAAAATTATATTAAAAAGGACACTTACATCTATTTCAGCCTCTGGCGGCAGTTTCTCTCCCACCAGCAGGGCGGTCACACTAAAACATGTGAACATTAGTTTATATCTCATATGTTTATAATTTTGAGACTTTTAAAACTGGTTCATTGTTTGAGAAACAGCATCACTACTGTTAAATACACGTTACCTGACTCCAGTCTGTCGTTTCCGCAAACTCTGAAGCTCTTTAGCTTCTTCAACTTTTGATCTGAGTGACCAAGAAATACATATAAATTAAAAGACATTAGCTAAAATACAACAAACCCCAAAGACACAAAGTCTGTCAATAAGAAGGTTGTTTAACTTTGATTGATCAGGTGGCTAAGTTACGTTAGCTAGCATAACGTTAGCCTACATTTACATTTTTGTTCATGTTGTAGACTTGCGATAAAACATTTTACCGGACTTCCTCTGTTGTCTCATCTTCCTCTGAATCTGACGAGTCTCTTCTCCTCCTAAAGTTTTTGCCGCTCGGCATTTTCAGTGTATCTTAATGTTATTTCAAAGCTTACGAAAAAAATCTGTTTGATAAAGGCAGACGTTTCGTTTTGGGGGAAGATTATACCAAACGTACAATAATATTGCGCCACTTCCGCAGACTACAACTACTTCCGTTCTCTTTAAATAATCACAACAAACATGGCGACTTACAGACAGGTCGGCAGGCTGTTGTGTATTTCAGCAAGACTTTCGCGTCCGTAAGTTTATCTGTTTTTCAGCTGTGATGATACGACGTCTTCTCATTTTGCCCTTTTAACGCTTGTTTGAATATTTTAAGTGGCACGGTCAGAACGTTACCTGTTAGCAGTTAGCTTGGTAGCTAAGTTGCAGAGTGACGCAGGCTAATTATTAACTTCTCAGAGCAGCGGGATGAAATGAACATGTCCTTTACTGCTTTAACTTTAGATACAGTCGGTTATTAAATCCTTTGACATTGTTCATATGACTTGACTATAAACATGTCATTATAGGTTAACACAGTACACCAATAAATAAACTGGATTAACTAGAGCCTCGAGTCCATGTGCGCATCCGGACATTACAGTCTGGCATAAGGTGTCTTTGCAAAGCTGATGAAAGTTTGTCCAGCGTCATGGCGACTGTGAATGAAAAGCAAGCCCTGACACAAAATTAATGAGTAGATTAAGGTCTTGACTTAACCATATTCTCCTGTGTAGACTAATTTAATGTTTAAAGTTGTTGTCTTGTTGAAAAACCCAAGATGTAGAATCGCAAATATTTGCTATTGCTTTTCTGTGTACACAGTGTATCCCACCCTCACATACTGCCAGGTCATAGTCCTGCACTGTTTTCCGAGGGATGTTTAGTGCCTTGGAAATAATTTTCGAATGGGTAAATGCTTATTAAGATGGCTTAATCCTCACTGATAACGTGACTGACTGATATATGATGGCATGTAATTTCAGTTGTTCTGCTACAATTGAGGTACTGAAATCTACTAAATGAACTAAATTAAATGCGTGGCAATGACATGTTTGTTCAAGAAAACACAAAGTGGAATGTAAATGTTTGTGGTAATGTTGGTAATGTTTTCAAAATCATTGTTAGAACTGTAGTAACTAATAAGTCAGTACTCACACAGTGTTGGTATTTTGCAAGTACTTGACCTGAAAAACTTGTGTTGATGCCTGTTCAACCCACATGACAGGAATGCATTCTCCTTGCTAAGGACAAGACGTGTGAGTCATCGCAGGACCTGTTTACTTATTGCTCCATGTAACACTGATCTTACTCAATCCCTTGTCATTGTGTTACTGCCACATCCGCAAGGGGGGAGGGATGAAATGAAACAGGCTCACGTGTTGCAGCATGCATTTGTTTATTAACTTTTTTGTTTGTTTGCTTGTTTTTGTTTTGTTTTTGATGTTGTAACCAGTGATGGAAAGTAACTAAGCACATTTTTTTCAAGTAACACATTTTTCAGATTTGAGGTACTTGTATTTACTTGAAATACTAAAAAATAATTGATTCCTGGTGGTAAATTCAAAGGCTACCCAGCTGTATAGCTCCACCTTTAACCAGCTGAAAAATTAAAGGGATTTACATATAAATGTATCAGTAATTATGGCAGAATAACATCTGCACTGCTGCTAGTAAACTTTTGAATCCCTCTTATGTTTTGTCTCAGTCTTGCTGGCAGGGGATATCAGAGTGCTAGATTACACTGGCCTTCACATAACACAGGGGTCTCGAACAGATGGCCACAAAACCCCCACTGCGTTGTCCCTGGTTCGTATACCTGCAGCATCTTTGTGACTTTCTAACTTAGAGAAAACATAATACAGTGACTGGTGTTACATGCTTGCTCTTTGGGTTTTGTCTTCTTTTAGAAAGGACCATGTTTGTGCAGACGCAGGACACACCAAATCCAAACAGCCTAAAGTTTCTGCCTGGTCGCACAGTTCTTGAAGAAGGAACTATGAATTTTGCTAGCCCTCGTGACGCACACTGCTCACCCTTAGCCAGGTATATGACTTCTTAAATACAAGCTTACTGAATGAATGCAAATGAGTACATAACTTTCACAGCACACATTTTGATATGGCATAGTACCTAAATGGAATGCAGCCATCATTGTCAATAGTTGCACTTATGTTGAGAACCAAAGCAGTGTGTGTACTCACAAATTAGTTTTAATTGTTATGTAGTATGTTCCTCACGATGTCCTTAAGTCTGCAGCCAGTGTCCTTAAAGCTGAACACATGGTTCCTCTATCTATCCAATCCAAGGCTTATAAATGTGAGAAACACAGTTTGTCCTCCAATGCATGAGTGTCAAATAAACTTCAGAATGACAAACATCAGTAATGTTTTGTATTGACTTCAGACAGCTGTTCAGGATTGATGGGGTCAAGGGTGTGCTCCTGGGACCAGACTTTATCACTATATCAAAGGTAAAATGATATATACTGTAACTCATATTGCTGCATGTTTTAATGTATTTGCTTCCAATAACTTGTTTCCTTTCTCTCTTCAATTAGTCTGATGCAAACATGGAATGGAAAGTAATCAAGCCTGATGTATTTGCTGCCATTATGGACTTTTTCACTTCTGGACTTCCTATTGTCAATGAGGACAGCAAACCCAGTGCAGATACAGGTAAGAATTTCATCAGCTCTGCAGAGCAAAACACTGACATAAAGGCAGGACTGTTTTTGAAAGCTAAAAAACTTGTCTTTTCAGCACCATCAGATGACGATGATGAAGTGGTTGCTATGATCAAAGAACTGCTGGATACTCGAATAAGGTAGCTGCTTGTGAAGATGCTAATATCAGCATCTGTTCCCTTTCCCCATGGCGTCATGTCCTTTTTCCACACGTGTTAATGTTTTTCTTCCCCAGGCCAACGGTGCAGGAGGATGGAGGGGATGTTCTGTATCGGGGGTTTGAAGACGGCATTGTTAAGCTGAAGCTGCAGGGCTCCTGCACCAGTTGTCCCAGTTCCATTATTACTCTGAAGAATGGAATCCAAAACATGCTGCAGTTTTACGTCCCTGAAGTTGAATCAGTGGAGCAGGTCTGTTCATGCCAGAGAACCCATTATACACTTAATTTAGTTACAGTAATGGACGTGTCTTCTATCTGACATCATTATCAATATTTTGATTTTGACCATGTTTTGATTCATATTGAGGGCTCAGACATCAATTGATGTATAATTGATAACTATATATCTTGATGGAAAACAGTTATTATTATTGATAACTTGATTTGTTATAATGCAAAAATGTGGTTTGTTTTAGAATCATTTTTAGGGCTTTTTATGATTGGATGACTGTTTATATTGGCTCATGCTTTGTCACTGCACATAATTGCCAGCTACAATCAGCACACAAAAAAACTGCTTTTAAGAAAATCACATCAGAAAAGTCTGAGTGCCTTGAAAATGTTAACTTGTAATTCTTTCCACAGGTGAAGGATGAGGAGGAGGCTGCTCAAGTTTGAACAACACTGAAACCAAAACTACATTTCCGCACTTCCCCTCCCCCGGACACTTTCTTGTAACGCGAGTCATAGCTGCAATTAATTGAGCTGGTGTATAGTATAGCTCTGTGCGAGAACTAAAACATCATCATTGCAAATTTCACTATTGTGGGACTAATAAAGGAATATCTTATCCTTTATTGTTATTAATGATTTTTTTAGGTATTTTCTTTACTATGACAGTATTTTAAATAGTGGGAAAGAAGAACCCGGGTGAAGAAACTGATGACTGCAGAGCTGAAGTGAATTGTATTTATTATTTCATATTGTTACACCTTTTCTGAATGAGTCACTTGTCAAAACAGTCCTTAGGGCTAAAATACATTAAAATACATAAACAGTTTTTATAAAGTTTATTGAAACCTAATCTAACAGTACTATGTGGTGTGTGTGCTTAATATCACAGAATCGTGCTTTTTTTTTTACAAGCCTCTTCCAGTGCAAATGTCGATGATTAGACTTCTTATATCTCACTGTCATTTTGCCAACTTTTTAAAATCAATTTTCTTTTTCTCAATTTCTTTGCATAAGCACTTGAAAAAAGCAAATAGTTGCACTTTGGGTTTTATAAAAATATGCAAATAGTTGCATTTTTTCCCATCAGTACAAATATAATACTTTGGTCTCATTGTCAGACCAGTTAAGAAATTTAGGAGATATGACTGAAGTAGGGCTGTAATTAAGACCATGTACCCTAATGTTGATTTAGACATGAAGAGACATTTATTTTCTGTCATAACACACGTTTAACATTTTTCAAGGCTGATTATGATTTTTTTTTCTTTGATCCACTTTAAATGGATCAAACTACTTTATTATTGTATCTTATTTAAACAAAATGGATTTGATATTCTCCAACAGTATTCTATACCAGTAGTGTGGAGATTGCATTGAGATGGTTTGATTTAAGTTTTAAATACACATTTTGCATATTTTTAATTATTTTATTACATTTCTCTGTTGCAAAATGTCAGATTTGTGTGTGGGTTGTCCAAAAAAATACATTAAAATTCTGGCTGCTGAAGCCTTAAATGCATTTAACTAATTACTTAATGCAATCATCGATCATTAGTTGTGGTGCAGCCGTCAGAGGACTCAGGTCCTCGCTGTGCCCTGATGCTGACTGTCGGTGTGCTGATCTCAGTCTGCGAACTGAGCTGCAGCCTCACCGTCAGCTGACGGTCCTGAACGCGGATCTGCATCCTGATGCCACGTCAGGAGAGCCTGCGTTGGAAGGAGCAACCTGGCAGGCAGGCCGCTCGACCAATCAGAAGGCGCCATGGAAGAAGGCGGTCGGCTGTGATTGGGCGAAATCAGAAAGGAGGCGAAAGCTTCTCTGACAGGCGTTCACAGCTACGAGAAGCTGAAACTGGCAGCCAAACTGTAGACATGTGTGGTGAGTACTGACTGAATACTACATTTATAATATTCAATGGGAAATATATCTTATTACCTGCCTATCAGAACAGCACGTAAAGCAAATTTGAGCTGCTGCTAGCATTGTTAGTTCAGGATAAATGTGTATGTCTGTTGAAATTAGCTCGGGGTGGCTAACCTGAGTTAGCTAGCATGAGGCTGCTGCTGATGCTGTTAGCTTATCAAATATTAAACAAGCAGTGTTTTATTTCGCTGAACGCGTTATCTGTGAGGGTTGGTTTGATGTATCTGTGTTAGAGGTGTCTAACAGCAAGTCTGCATCTATGAGCTGTGATAAACTGACGTCCAGCTTCCTTCCTGCTAACACACATCTTCCGTGGTTTGTGATGAATTGACGTCTTTACGTTAACTTTCCACTGAACTGTTATCAATGTGGTTTGAATCTAGTGTTGAATACTTGGATTAACTATGATTTAATATGGTTCTTGTGTTTTAAAACACATGCTTTCCTACTAAAAAATAAAAGTATGGATATAAGTTGGGCATTGTTTGACTGTAACATAACTTTTATTTAGAAAGAACCTGGACTCACTTTTGGTTAAAATCAGCCTGGAAATGCTTGTTTTTATTTGTAAGTGTTTCATCCTGTCTATCTCTATCTCCCGCCTGTCTCTCTCACTGATATCTTATGTCTGTCTCCCATCACTGTCACAACAAATCTGAACTAATCAGACCAGATAGTCTAGTTTGTTTTCTTAAAGCAATGCTTCTCTATTAATAACTCCTGACAGTAGGTTGTCACTTTGCTGTGGCTGACACTTGTTAGACCTGTTTTTAAAGCCAAGGTGGGTCTTTCCCGCTTGCTGCAACGCTTTCCCTCATTTGCCCCTGACTGCCTTCCTGGATCGCCTGCTGTTCTGAATGAATGCTCTGTTGAACCAGGCAGCTCTCTGGCTCCACATTTGCATTCATCTTTCAGTGCTTCGTTGTGTAACAGGGCTGTATTTAGTGCCTCCCCTTTGGTCAATTGACGCTCCTGTCAGTGTCCTGTCAGAGTTACTCGCTGGATAAACATTGGGCTGGCCATGGATGCCAAATATCTGCAGCTGGAAGACAGCTGATTTTTGTTGAAATTTGTCAATTAAATGCTTAAGTCTTGATTTATGTGATATGATAATATAATAGTTTCAAGTCAGTTTTGTGACGAACAACTCTCAGTCTGATTTACAGACTGGGATTGTAAACATCTTAAATGATATGTCAAAACAGTTTTAATGTGCAACCATAGTTTTATATAGGTATCTTGAACCAAAACCAGAATCAGGATATACTGTAAGAAAATTGTGTTTCTAGGACAGTTCCTTCTTTTCCTGGTCCCTTTCCCAGCAGGAGATATCAACTTGTAAAACACCCATCCCTGAGATACATTCCATTGTCTCTAATCAAGTCTTACTACCTATAGAGAAAAGCATTATCTCTTTCCTTAGTATCCAGTGCCGTAAGATAAGATGAGATAAGATGTTCCTTTATTATTCCCATCAAAGGGGAAATTTACATTTTTACAGCAGCAAGATAAATAGCAGGTAAACAAGAAGTATAAAAAAGACAATCAACAATTTAACTAGAATAAAAAGTATCATCAATTTAACTAGAATAAAAAAGTATCTTCAATTTAACTTGAGTAGAAAGTATTAACACTTAAACTATAATAAAATTATTGACACTTACCTATAAGAAATATACAAATAATCTCTGGTATAAGTTTATTTATTTTTATTTTACCGTTTATTTGATGTGGATATCACCATTACATTGGACAAACCAGATGCATTGTTTGAGTGTTTTAGCACATGTGCTAATTCGCAACACTGTACTCTTTTTATTGTACATTTTAACAGTTGAAACTTATAAAACACAGATCTCCTCATTAGAGGCTATACAAAGTTTAACATTTAGAATTTTACAATTTCAGTAAACAGTATAAGTCTTATAATACAAACTCCCCAATATTTGTTTGAGGTGAGACTTTGCAACTGAGTCTGCTACAAAATGGTGCTGAAATAACAGCTAACTGTTACAGAGATTTTCCAGTCTAGTAGACATTTCAATCAATCTGTGCTTTCAGCTGCACTTCTCAGCAGACTTGTAAAGGACAAACACAGCTGAAGAATTGAATGTTGACATTGTGTTCTTCTCTTCAGGAATCTTTGCCTATCTCAACTACCATGTGCCAAGGACTCGCCGTGAGATCCTTGAGATCCTCCTCAAAGGTCTGCAAAGACTGGAGTACAGAGGCTACGACTCAGCCGGTGAGAGAGATGGAAAAGGCTCACTCTTTGTTTTTAAAGTCTCCTTCTGTGTGTCTAATATAGCATTAATACAGCGTGAGGATGACATTATCAGTCACACTCAATGTTTTGTTGACTTGTTCTAATGGGTTAGAAACACAAAGCAAGACTGATGTTCACTGTGATTTATTTAACAGCCATTATCATGCTGCTGGGTTGGACTTCACTGCACCACCAATAGAGCTAATTTACCTTAGGTTAAGTCTATTTGCATTGCATCCAGGTCTTGAGGGTTTTGTTTTGGTTGAGTGTAGCAGCATGTTATGTTGGAGTTGTGTTTTGATGTTGATGACAAAGTGGTAATAGCATCTGTCACTTTTTAACCAGTTCATACTGGCAGACTTGTGATCACTGTAATTTACACACTGTTTCTTATTTCCACATTTTGTTAGGTGTGGGAATCGATGGCGGCAATGGCAAGGACTGGGAAGCAAATGCCAAGTCTATCCAGCTGATCAAGCAACGTGGAAAAGTGAAGGTTCTCGAGGAGGAAATCCACAGTAAGCTGAGATACAGTTGTTCAAGATAAGATAATAAGATAAGATAATTCTTTATTGGTCCCCCATAGGGGAAATTCAGGAATCAATCATTAACAAATGGAGCCTTGATTTATAATCTTGTCTTAAATATTGCCTTTGTTGCACTCATTTGACTTTTAGAACAGCAGGATATGGACATGGATGTGGAGTTTGACGTTCACCTCGGTATTGCTCACACCCGCTGGGCCACCCACGGTGTACCAAGCCCACTTAACAGCCATCCACAGAGATCTGATAAGACAAATGGTCAGTTGTGTTAAAGACAGAAGATTAACTAGCTCAATACAGATAAACGTTTGGCCTAGATTAAAACAGTTCAGTCACCTTTTTGATCTTAAAGTTAATGATAATCTTTCTGATCTGCAGAGTTCATTGTCATTCACAATGGAATTATCACCAACTACAAAGACCTGAAGAAGTTCTTGGTGAGCAAATCTCTCTCATGAACTATTCTAGATGTCTTTTCATTCCTCTGACTGGAGATTGGACTAACTCTCTCTCTCCATCTCCACAGGAGAGCAAAGGCTATGAATTTGAGTCAGATACTGATACAGAGAGCATCGCCAAGCTGGTGAAGTACATGTATGACAACCGTGAGAGTGACGACATCACTTTCGCCACACTGGTGGAGCGAGTGACCCAGCAGCTGGTAAGGACCTGCTCACACACACACTTCTATTCCTGACATGTTCAGCGGATAAATGAGCCTGTCTGATGTGTATTTTTTCTTCCACCTGCCAGGAGGGAGCTTTTGCTCTGGTCTTTAAGAGTGTCCACTACCCTGGAGAGGCAGTTGGCACAAGGTACGCTCCCTCTGATGCTGTCAAACTGTTTTTGCAGATTAATGTATTGTTGGCTCACAGAAATGTTGCTGTGCAGGAGGGGAGGTCCCCTGCTGATGGGAGTGAGGAGTGATCACAAGCTGTCCACAGATCATATTCCTGTGCTCTACCACTCCTGTAAGTTTAAATCTCTGATTTCAATCTAATATGTCCACATGTGATTGCATGAGTGTGACTGAGGCCTAGTTTTTCTTTTCTTTTTTCCATCAGCCAGCAAAGACAAGAAGAGCTGCAATGCCCTGCCCAGGGCAGACCAGGACACCTGCTTGTTCCCTGTGGACGAGAAAGCTGTGGAGTACTATTTTGCCTCTGATGCAAGGTAAGCATACACCTGTGTCCTTTCATCCACCTTTTACATCCATACATCTCAGCTTTTATCTGTGGATTGTAAATCAAATGTGGTGTTTGATGTGGTTTTTGGTTCGTCTCTCTCGTCACAACAGTGCAGTGATTGAGCACACAAACCGTGTGATCTTCCTGGAGGATGATGATGTGGCTGCCGTGATGGACGGCCGGCTGTCCATCCACAGGATTAAGCGCAGGGCCGGAGACTATCCAGCCCGCGCCATCCAGACCCTGCAGATGGAGCTACAGCAGATCATGAAGGGTGAGTGGAAGGTCAACCTTTGTTCTGTTCATTTTCTCCCCACCATTCACTTCCCCCGGTCATATTTCCAAATAACTCATTGGTGCACTGCCTTGTAATTTTGTCCTGAGCCCTGTTATTATTGGGTAAGTTTTAATTGGAGACTGACTGCTTATATAGCTCAACTGGCTTTAAACGTCCAGCCCTGGAGACATCCTTATTATCATCCAGCCAGTTATGACCCTGCTGGATCAGTTGCACCCCCAGGGAGGCCACAGCCATTTAAATGACCCCTGAGCTGCAGGACTTTATCACCTTCACCTTCCCTCTATGTGCCTGAGTTAACATGTCGTGTAGTTAATTTGTAGTAAGAAGATGAAACATTTTTTTAATGTTGCTTTTAGGTTTGAACTTCAGCACACAGTATTTGACATTAAACAAAGGTTAAATGAAAATGTAAATTTCAGCTTTACCTTGAAAGTATTAACATCAGATGAACAATTTAGCAATCGTAGCTTGGTCTATGTGTTTTAATGGTTTCTTGTTGATAGCTAGGAAGGTTGATTCTCACATCTCATATGACATGATATTTCTATATAACAAAAAACGATGTTTAAAAATGGACAGTTTCCCTTTTAAATGATGGTTGCGTGCCAGACTAATTCTTGGCTGGGAGCAGCTGCCAGGCAGCCAGTGGAGACTCTTGGAAGTTACTAGTTTCAGCCAACAAATAGTCTGGCACAAAATCCCCATGAAACACTGAATTGTTGATTTTAGACTTAGTTTTTTGTACAGAATTAACAAACAAGATATAACGTGTTAATAAGTGAGCTTTAGAGGTGCTGGAAGGTTAGCTGTTCCCACTGTTTCCTGTCTTTGTACAAGCTAAGCAAAGCTGTGTAACTGGCTGTTGGCTATAGCCTCCTATTTACCTTACAGACATGAGAGGTGTCTACTTTCTCCTCTAGCTCTCATTAAGAAAGCAAATAAATGTCAAACTAAACATTTAAGGGATAAAGACTGCATTTTCATTGTTGATTAGTTAGCTGATTATTTTCTCAGTTAATCATTTTTTCTATGAAATGGTGAAAAAAAGTAGTGAAAAACATCCATCACAACTTCCCAGAGTGCATGGTGATGTTTTTTGAATTGCTTATTTCATCCAGTCAACAGTTTAAAAAAGGAACCAAAATGTAACGGTCAACTTAAAGATTGTTGCATGATTCTGCTGCTATGCGCCTACGATAAGGAACTTGATATAAGGAGGACACTCTGCACCCTTAAGGCTGAAAGACAACATGCAATAACTTTTATTCATTATAAGCCTGTAAATCTCCTTCCTCTCCGCTGACTTTCCCTCAGTAATCCAGCAGAGGGCAGAGGTAAACTGATGTTGGCTCCTCTCGACATTCCTTTGTGGTCCTGTCATTACTCTGACTCTCCTCCGTTTCAGTTTCTGGAGCCTTTCTGCTGAATAACCTAATTCGCATGACCCAAATTGCTGTCAGAGGCAGGCTGACAAACGCTCACATATTTCAGTGTCACAGTTTATTATTGATGGAAAACACTATCTCCTTGATGTCTCATGTTTGTTTTTCCTTCGTTTAAAGGGTGACCTACCCTTTGGCTCTGAATATGTTAATAAAACAACAAAAAGACAGTAACTCTCTTCATTTACAGGAAAGCCTGATTATCATTAAAACATTGTAAAGATTTTCTTGCTCCTCCAGGAGCCTGTGGTAGCATTTTCAGGTACTTAATGTGTGTCAACAAGACCGTTCTCAGACAGCCTCATATGGACTCACACTTTATAAAAAGTCCATCACTGTGTTCTTAAGAGGCATTTACTTTTTTTTTTGTTACTACTTGGAAATGTTCCCCTGATGTCTGATCCTCCCACCACAGGCAACTACAGCTCCTTCATGCAGAAGGAGATCTTTGAGCAGCCAGAGTCCGTGGTCAACACCATGAGAGGGAGAGTCAACTTTGACAACAACACAGGTCAGAGTGGGCTCTGATTAGTTCTCACAGTGGAGCATTCATGTAATAACAAACCTATAAACGCATGTTTTCCGCTCTGTCCCTTGGTGCATTTTGCTCAAACACGTTTTCAGTTCAGGATTGTTGAAAGGAAAGCACATGCATTGCATGTCATAGTAATCTTAGTTTTAAAACAAGCAGAGGGTAAAGTTTATATCCAGGCTAAAATTGTTGTTTTTTTCTCATTGTGCTTAAACAGATTTAACAGAGCTTCTTGCATCTGAAAATGTAGATTATGTGAAATTAACATGTCAGTGATAGTTTTGTTAAGACATTTTTTCTCTGCCCTTTCATGGGCTCTTTTTGGCCCTTTTTTAATGAGGTGGAAAATAATGGGCAGAATGATGGATTAGCTGTTCGGTTTGCTCCTCAGTGATCCTGGGTGGACTGAAGGACCACATCAAAGAGATCCAGAGGTGTCGGCGACTTATCCTTATTGCCTGCGGCACCAGTTACCATGCCGGGGTGGCGGTGAGTAGCTGCCAACCCAATGCTTTTTCTCCTTTGGTATTAATGCACATAATAGAAACATGTCTGTATTGCCATCCAAACTAAATCCATCAGACGTGTCTGTATTGTGGACACAGGTGTGTGCTGGCACATTCTCCGCTCTGTGCTCAACTGGCTTGTTTTAACTGAATGATGCTGAGCAGTTCTCTGTTGCTTTCCCAGACCCGTCAGGTCCTGGAGGAGCTGACCGAGTTGCCTGTCATGGTGGAGCTGGCCAGTGACTTCCTGGACAGGAACACTCCTGTCTTCCGAGACGACGTCTGCTTCTTTATCAGCCAGTCAGGTAGGGAGGCCGCTGCCATTTGGACTTGATCGAGTGCGCATTCTCCATTTGTGCTCCACTTTCCATCCCAGAGGGCCACTCTGGTTCTTCCTGATTTATCTTTTCTTGTGCTCAGTTTGACTCTTAGCAAATTGTTAGGTCAAACTTGAGCAGCACAGTTGGGTTTTCTGTGTTTATTCTGCTCTGCCGTAGTCTTCTGAATGTGTGTGTGTGTGTGTGGGGCGGGTTTTTTTGTGGGTTTTTTTTTTTTTTTTTGCAAGATTTGCGATATTTCTGTGGTGGTTTTTCTGTGAAGCTGTTTCAAATCAGAGGCCTGTGTGATGCAAAATCTATTTCCTAACAAACTAATAAATCAGCGTCATTTTATTGTCAGAACCGTAACATTGCATAAACTGTTATGTTATTCCACTCCTGCCAATCCTCTAGGGGAGACTGCTGACAGCCTAATGGCTCTGCGCTACTGTAAGAAGAGAGGAGCTTTGACTGTGGGCATCACCAACACAGTGGGCAGCTCCATCTCCAGGGAGACCGACTGTGGAGTCCACATCAACGCCGGACCTGAGGTTGGAGTAGCCAGTACCAAGGTGAGTCGATAGTGTTTTTACCACAAGACCCATATATTACACACTGTCTGGAAAATACCTACAGTATCTACAGACATGCATTTTTCAGATAAAGAGCTAGGTCACACAAAATACAGTAAAAAGTATTTTCTTCTTTCCCAGACTGCTGCTATAGAATACGTTTAAATAATTCTCTTGCCTTAAATTATGACAGCAACTCACAATAATCCAGACTTCCTGTTTTAATTAGAGCTGAAACAATTGGTTGATAACAGAAAATTAATCTGCATCATATTTGATAGTTAATTGTCAGTTTTTAATTAGTTCAAAAGTCATTTGATCCAGCTTCTCAAATGTTTCATTGCTTGTTTTCTTAGTCTTCTGTGATGTGAAATTGAATGTCTTTTGGTACTGAACTGAACTGAACATCACCATAGGCTCTTAGAATGTTAGAATGTAGAATGTTAACAATGTTTTATAGACACTTTATAGACTAATATAATCATTGGTTGCTGCCTTACTTTTAATAGATGTGCATCTACCAGTTGTCTACCTTTTCACTGAAGGATGTTGCTAATACTTTTGTACCAAACAGACCATTTGGTTGATGATTCAAGTGGAAGTAAACAGCAAGCAAAGATTTATATTATGCTTTACTTCTATACTATCTGTTTTGAAAAGTGTTATACAATAAAGTTATGATTATTATTACTTTACCAGGTGCTTCTACCTCACCAAGCCCCACTGAACTTATTGCTCAGTTGAGGAAAAAAATTTGTTCATTTTTATGGGTTCGTGAGAACTGCCACAGTTTCATCTGAGTTAAGAGGTGTACCTCACATCAAATTTTTTTCACATATATGCATGGGCAGATGGCACCTGAGTTAGAAGAAATATATGTTTTTTATATTTTTGTGAGCTGAAGCTTTTCATACTGAGCCTGAAAAACTGTACATCAATTTGTTGCATCACCTCATAAATGAATTTGACGGCCACCATCACTGAATGAAACCCAGATGAAAAGTCCATTGTGAGTCTGGCCTCGCCTCTTGGAAGCTGACATTTTCCTCCACGCTGATCCCACTGGGGGAGGAAGAAGCCTGATATTCTCATCTCAACTCATGTAAAGCTAGGATCCCTGGTTTCAAAACCAAAAGGATTTGCCAGTTTGGACTCAGAGCAGAGACGTGGTAGAGACCCAGCTAGTGAGGAGAGAGAGTGAGAGTGTGGAGCAGGTCCCTCCCTGGCCCAGCCCTTGGGCTTGGCTCAGTGACTCTCGTGCTGCTCCAAAGCCCCAGCGCACGCCTCAGAGACGCCATCATTTACTGCTTGGCTGGCTGGGCCACATCCCCACACCCAGCTCAACCAAATGCTGCACAACCTAGCTCATCAAATCAGTGGAGAACATGTATCGCACCCAACTGCTAAATGATTCCAAATTCATCCACTTGGCTTCTATTTTCTGTTTCATGCTAATTTGAAGGTTTTTTTTCCCTAATTCATCTAATCATATTCAAGATTTATGGAATAAAATTGAGACTTGAGGCAACATACTTTGATGCTATCAAAAGGCAAATCCTTTTTGCAGGCCAGCTGACACTAAATGGAAGAAGACTGCCTTTATGAATTAACAGTATCCACTGGGAATATCCAGGTTACAAAGTTTGTTTTCTAATCCACAGCTGTTTCTGTGTGAGACAAATGTGTTCATGTTTCAGCTGTATGTAAGGGTGGTCATCTTTGCATGGTAACAGTTCTGCATGAAAAAACAAAAAAGTTGGTAACATGAACATAGAAAGACACCACAGTTTACTATGTGGATTAAATACGTTGCCACATCTGACCCGACAGCAGAGCCTGTCAGAGTCTGAGGGACTGTGGTTGGCGTTCTGTCAGGAGGGAAAAAAACAGTGCTAAGGTTTTATAGCTATTTTCTTGGCTCTAAACACTGGCATTTCTGAGTCTGGAGGGTCCCGTGAAATGACTTGGCTTCACCCGAGCACTGATTAAATCTCCCAAATGGGCATGGAAGGCCTCCAAACGTGCTTTGAGGTGAAGGAACAGCGAGGGGAGTGGGCGGCGATGACGGCAGGCATCGAGTCTCAGATGTGCTGAGGTTGTGAGCGGTTACATTTCCAGAGCGATCAGAGAGCATGCTCTCTGATGTGATGGTGTGTGTTCACAAAGTTTTTCCAGGATGAGCAGCACTAGCTTGTCTGGGCTCAACTGCATGCATTTTAATGCTGCCTGGCGTGCACTAAAACCCACCTCTCCTTTCATTTGTCATCTGGTGCAGATTATTAGCTGAGTTCACAGACTCAAAACTTTATTGAAAGAGGCTCAAGTCAGGACCTGATTGCTGCTCTTTGTATTCAGTATTGTGCTGCTAGACAGAAAAACTACTAACCTTTAGTATCAAGCAATGTTTCTGAATCTGTTAAGGACAACAATGAGGCATTAAAAGGTGACTTAAATAATATTAACACTCCACTTTGACTTTGTCCTGCAGGCCTACACCAGCCAGTTTGTGGCCCTCATCATGTTTGCTCTTCTGATGTGCGATGACAGGATTTCCGTGCAGTCCAGACGTCGTGAGATAATCCAGGGTCTGAGAGTGCTTCCAGGTAAGTCAAGCCACCAGTATTCTGCTTCAGCCAGGGAACTCCTGATCACATGCGAGATTAAAATGTATAGGAATTAAAAACCAAAGGTCGAATACATCCAAAGCCTGTTTTGTTTTTGTCGTTTGTTTAAAACAATCCTCTTGGAGGAGGAAGCTAAGTGATGAGAGAGAGAGAGGGAAGACAAGCTGCTGGCTTTAGGCCCTTGCATGCTTCGCTGGATCTAAAGCATATGATGGCATTTCCCTGATGTTAAACTAATGAGGAATGTCTGGCCACTCTGCCGCTCCCTGCCCAACATTATGAGTCCATGTGACAGCAGCAACATGTTGACACAGTATTTTATTCAAAATTTTGCATATTAAGTTTTTGCTGCTCCCACTTTGCGAAAAATACTCAGTCATATTTGTTTTCCGTTCTGTCTGTCTGTGTTAGATTTGATTAAGGAGGTCCTCAGTTTGGATGATGAGATCCAGAAGCTGGCCACAGAGCTGTACCAGCAGAAGAGTGTGCTGATCATGGGCAGAGGATACCATTACGCTACCTGCCTGGAAGGAGCACTGGTGAGCAAGTTCAACCTTCTTTTCAACCAGCTGTGTCTGAACTTTTGGTTCTTCTCATGTGAGCACTGTTAAAACCACTCTTCTTTTATGCATCAGTGATGAGCCAAGTGTCTCTGGAGGGCTTTATAAAAGTACTACCAGACTGCAAGAAGTATTTCACCTTTTTACTCTAAAAAACCAAAAAGGTTGGATTCCTGCTGTGAGATATATGAAAGAAAAGTTTTTCTGAATGTGCATCTCTATCCTTTTGAATAATTAAATACTGAATAAAGCAACATTAAAGCAAAAGGTGGTGTTTGCACAGAAATGGACTGAGGTATAAACCATGTCGACTTCAACGTCAGCTTAGATTTTCTTATCCTGCACATGTTTTTAATCCCACGTAGAAAATCAAGGAAATCACATACATGCATTCAGAGGGAATCCTGGCCGGAGAGCTGAAACACGGCCCGCTGGCCCTGGTGGATAAACTCATGCCGGTCATCATGATCATCATGAGAGACCACACTTACACCAAATGTCAGAACGCCCTGCAGCAAGTTGTAGCCCGCCAGGTAAGACTGACACTCAAACAAATCAAATCCACTGGTTATTGTACTGAAAATGTTGACATATTTTGAAAATACCAAAGCAAAATGTTTATGACTGTGATTGTTAACAAGCGAGATGATATGGTGTCATCGATCTTGTTGTGATGTTTGTTTTTCTCCCATAAAATTATTACATTATTATCCGTTCTGTCACTGTAAACCAGAACATCTGAGGCGAGTTCAAACTTAAATTTTAAACTCCCTCAACATTTGATGACAGCAGCACATTTTGCATGTTAGGTTAATTTTCACAGTCCTGTCTGTGCCACACCTCTGATCTTTCCCCTCAATAAATACAAGGGAGGGGTCAGTCGAGCGTGACATCATCCCTGTCAGTAATCTGCAGCAGATGTGGCTTTAAGAGGTGTGAAAATCAACTGAGAAGGGGTGAAAATAGCAGGTATTTTTCAGATTCAGTGTTGGGATCACACAGACGGATGGAATTCTTTGTTTGATTTACAGGGCCGCCCCATCGTGATCTGTGACAAAGACGATTACGAGACCATCAAGAACTCCAGCCGCACCATCAAAGTGCCTCACTGTGTGGACTGCCTGCAAGGCGTCCTGAGCGTCATCCCGCTGCAGCTGCTGTCCTTCCACCTGGCTGTCCTCCGAGGTTACGACGTAAGTGCCGTCCCTACAGGCAACTCAGTAACTGACTGTTTTCCCAGATGAGATTTATAACCCCATCTGTCAGTGCAGACACAAAAATACAGAAAAATATCACATTCTCACCATTTGCGTCTGACTTCTAACTAAAAACTTTTCAGCATCACCAATTAGTCTGTGTTTGCACGTGCTGTTATAATTGTTATAACTGTTATTTTCCTATTATAACAGCGAAGCTCAGAACAATGACTTTGATCTTTTAGAAGTGAAATGTCAAAAAGAGGCAGCACCTCATTATGAGGAAGATGTTTTTGCACTGAGTGCTCAAAAGGCAAAGACACTGAAAGTCACTGCCAGACGTAAACACCATGCAGTGTTTGTAAGTGGGTCTCTAAGTCCTAATTTTGAGTAAACCTTATTTCAGAATGCTGCTGTGAAGGTGATTGTGTGGAGTACAATTTCATGTAAATACTTCAATTTGTGCACAAATTCAAACAGGTAACAACAACAAAACCCTGTTGGCATAGAAGAACTATTACCATTATTAATTATTGGTATTGTTTCTTTTTCCATTTTTAGATGAGTATTTAAACAGGACTGGACTAGCTGTATACTGTATACTGGCTTTGCTGTATTGCAGGAAATCAAGGGTCAAAGTAAACAGCTTAACTGAAGTACAGCATATAAATACAGCCATTGTTGATGCTCTGCTTTTGGAGCACTTCTCTTCAGAGGGATGTCCTGACAGTGCAACCCAGTTAGCTCTTGTTAGAAAATCTATAACTCTTCACATTCGTGCTAAATTGTGCCGCTGTCCTGACAGAGAAGCAAACATTTACGTGCAGACAGCTCAGTCACACGCCCACACTCCCTCTTTTTTTTTTTTTAAGTACGTCCAAGTATCTGAAGTCTGAGTGATGAGAAACGTTCTGGCCGAGGATTTGCTGCCATATCACTGCCTCACACATTTAAGGTTTTTGTTGTGATTTTGGTTTAATCGCACTTGATAGACGGTCTGTAGCATTTAGCCGACAGCTGAAGTCCTGTGTTACCTGTTCATTTGTGTGACTGTTGTTGTCATGTAGCAAATGACCTCCTCTCTTTGAATACAGGTGGACTGTCCAAGAAACCTGGCCAAGTCTGTGACCGTAGAGTGAACTGCACCATTCATCAACAACAACAAAAGCCTGGCCGACACATTCAGACAGACGTCCATGAAGCATCTGTACGCAGAAACCAAGAGAAGACGATGTCCTCTTTATGTGTCTCGTGTCCCGGCTCTTTTTAATGCAATCTTTTACTCAACAGATGTGTATCTCACTGTTGCATATTATCTGTATCTCGGTGTCTATTTTCTCAGAAACCTTTGGCATCATTGTCGTATGATTTTTTTGGGAAGCTGTTTTGTCTGTGGTGGCATGGTCTGGGCTGACACTGACGCATCTTCATTACTTTCTGGGTTTGTCAACCTGTAGCAACTGACAGTTTCAGTTTAGTCACTTTCGTGCTCAGAACTTGTGCCCTCCGTGTATACTTGTGCTGATTAGTCTCACTGGGAGCATCTCGGGGCTGACGTTAAAGCTGCTGACTGACAGAAGTTAGGATTTAAAGACCTCACTGGCTTTTTTTTATCTTTAGTGCAATGATTTGTAGTTTAGTTTTTCTTTGGCAGCTAAATCATTTGAAGTGTCTTCACTCCACAGTTGAAGTAAACGACAGTCTTAAATCATTCCAAGCCACAGGTCATCGATTCATAATTGCAGCGCAGTTTGCCAATTTTGACTCAGTTTCTCTTGGACTTTGTTCTGAGGACACACAACTAACAGCAGGAACAACATCACAGAAAAGCTTGTGAATATACTACTGTGTAAAATCTTCCTGGGTAGATTTGCAAAAGCTTGTTCATGTGTATAAACTTAGTGTTTCAAATTACAAACTCCGGTCTTGGTCGGCTCACTTAACGAGAATAGGCCTCGTTTACTGAGCCACCTACACCAGAGCGCAACAGTTTGTTTTGTAACCATGCACTGTTTCTACTTACGATTTGCTTTTAAAGCTACTTGTGCACAATTTAGCGTTTGATTCTTATGTTAACCTCTGTTGCCTCACTGCTCATAAGCAAGACCTTAATGCTGATTTCAGGTCTCCAGTTTACATTAAACCAGAAATTGAAGCAATTCAAGAAGCTATTAAACTGCAGTAGAAGTTGCACCCAGTTGCCAGCCCACGCCCTGCCACCATGACTGCTGTAATTTTGGGACCATTTGAAGCAAAACTTTCTTTGTTACATTTGTTTAATTTTCTTTAAAAAAAAAAAAAAAAAAGTAATTTTATATTATTATTTTGATTTGAAATGTGAATGTTATTGTCATATGAAATGTCCTGTCAAACCAAAAATCTCTACATTGGCTTTGGCAGTTGTAAACCAAAACATATAGATGTTATATGTTCATGCATTATTGTTTATGTAGCCAAACATGTACTGATGCTGGTAGATTGTGCGCTGTGAAGATACTTCCAGTCCTAAAGGGGCCATATACACAGTTTTATGGCAGTATGTCAGACTGTAGATGTTTATTTAGACAGAAAGTGCCAGCTGTGTGTGTGACCCCAAATGTCTGTTTCAAAAGCCAAGGAAACTGTTGTATAGTGAACAAATAGGAGCTGCTTTTTTTCCTCTTTTAGTCCATCGCATATTTTGGGTTGAAAGATATTTATCTTGCTTTTGCAATCAAGCCTTAACTCAGTTTTTGCCATTTATTTTTCAAACATCCGGCTTTTCCTGAGCCAGCGAATGAGTTTGAAAACTGGATAATGTTGTTACAGGTACTTTTGTAACCCACATACATTAGCACATTTTGATTTCTTGACGAAGGAAGCTGCACTGTATCCTAACAACGCCTGATGGAAACTGTTAGGTTACTGAGGGAGTGGGGGCACTATTTATTAGTGGAACTGATGCAATAAAGTGTCAAGTACTTCCCTTTTTAAGTGTTCGAGCTCATTCGATGAAATGGCGCAGTTGTTCAGGATGTACATGCTTGTCGTGGTCCCACACATCCTGACAATGATGCCAAATATTGTGCTTGATTAGACTGGTCAGCAAATATTTCCCAATTATTTTATTAAAATAAAAACCATAGTGATCAGTCATAGACTTACATTTGGAATGATATTAAAAGTTGCCAAAATATTTTTGGTTAGTTTCCTGCTTTCTGTGCGTTATATACATGAGTTCAGGTACAGGAGACAATTCAGGTGCTTATGAGTGAAGACATGTCCCAAACAATTCCAAGCACTTGTGTAGCGTACCCAGTCACAGTCTGTAAGGTGGACAGAAAAGTTCTGATGCATCCACATACAGAAGATGGCCACGCAAACAGAGAGTGCGCACCGGCAGAGTGCAGCGCCGCCTTTAACCACCTCACAGCTCCTCCACAGCACAGAGGAGAGCAGCTGTCGTCTCTGGAGGTCTGTGGTGGCGTCCAGATGGAGCAGCTGGAGCGTTGGTCCGGCTCCTTCCGTGAGAAGAGCACACCTGCCAGCGTTGACCTGAGGAGCGCATTCAGCCTCAGCATGGTGGAGAGGTAGAAAGCTAAACTGTTGGTGAAAGCAAGTGCGATGCTCAGAAGGATTTCATTGCACTGGCTGACCACAACAATGGCTTGGAGTACAGCTGCAGAGTAATTACAGAAGACGGCAACAGCTCTGAACAAAGGCAGCCTCCATTCTCCCACCACAGGGAGCATTGTGGGTAGTTTTTCATCCATCATGTGAAGCATTTCAGGTGACGTTCTCTGTGCTGCAGCCTTCAACACAAACTACAAACCAGCCACAGCTGCTTTATGATGAGTGGGATTGAACAACCCTGAGCAGGTGTTGTCAACACTGTGACCTTAATTAATTGAATACAGTTTTCCCACTGAATCATCCTCTATCACCGATTGATTCTAATCCCAAACATTTTGACTTGTCACAGCAGGAAAAGCACAGATGCAACAAATAACACTAACGATGGCTCCATTGTGTTAAAGTGCTCCGCTAATCTGTGTCTTTGAGCCAGCAAGGACAAAACCAGGAGCCTAAACTGCCAAAATGTAAGCTGTGAAAACGGCCTATTAGAGGGACAGATGTGTTGCTTCTTCCTCACTCTGTCCAGTAAACCTTTGAAAACAGGTCATGGTGTGACTGGAAAATCTTTCTAAACATAGATTTATCATTAAGGCAAACTTTTTCTTTTGGGTCAAGACACAAGACTTTACATTCAATACATTTCCAAAGTCTGAAGCTGTTGAAACGCAAAAATGAAATTATTATATCATCCTATCATAAATTCAAACAGCTGATAGAATGAAACTATTCTTCCTGCATGAATAACTGAGGTTGATGATGATGATGATGAATCTATTTACAATATAGAGGAATAACTGACCAAACAAAAGATTGGAGACATTTGCAGTTCATATATATAGTTCATATACATATATTGAACAGTCGTCTAAAAGCCTCTATGGAACTAAAGTTCACATGATTTTGGCAACAATGAAACAGTATTTTTTTTATATAACTTGTTTGATTAGTTAAAAAGTCTTCGATAATCAGCAGTCGTGGAACAACCTTAAGAGCAAGATGAGGACATAGATTTCTGAATGATCTCAGCGCACAACCTACACACACACAAGCTGATTGTTGATCATCTAATCTACCACACAAGTCGTATGTAGGCCAGACACTCGCCAATGTCTGTTTAACACAAAGCTGGCCTCATTTCGAGTGCTGACAATGTCTGGAGAAAAATTCAATAAACTGTCAGTCACTAATTAGGCTCTCGGGTTCACGCTGATGAAGCACTTGGCAGAACCAATCACAACCAAGCACAACACTAGAGCCTATTGTTGCTGAGCTTTTATCACATGGGAGAGGTCTGCGTAATAGTTATAATCTGTGATGCAATGTTTATATATGTATATGTTGGACATCTGTGTTGTAATGGTTTGGACAGAGTAAAAGCTGGCAGCAAACTCAACACATCTTGCATTCAGTTTGTTTGAAATGGAAAAATTCAGTGAAAACAGCCCAATATAAATATGAAACGTGCTTCCATATCGTCAACTTCGGACGACAAAAAAAAAATCTTAACCAAAGCCGCAGCTCATTATTCCTCCCCCGTCCTGTCCCCGAATTATGTCACGAATGATTAGCACCAGCACACCTTTCCTGCAGCCCGTCCACATTTCCTGAGGATTAGATGGTGTCTAATATTTTCCAAGATAGCTCACTCCATTCATGCATGTGACATAATGCAACATATGAACATCTGGAGTTAGTTAGCCAAGCTCTGCATACGCTTTTCTTTTCCATCACAGGAGAGAGAGTGAGGTGCTTTGTGCTTCTCCACTGAGTGAACCCAGTCATCCCAGTGACAATATCAGTATCAGAATAAAAAAGCTGTGCCTTCAGTCAGAGCGTTACAGGATGTTGTTATATCTTAACCTGCTGTACAATAAATGACACGTGGGAGACATTCTGTACAGTGGAAAAGGGAGCGCTGTGTGATAAAAAGTGACTTAAGGAAATATAAGGGAAAAGCCATTAAAGTCTTTATGGGCATTTGATAAAAGCTTCTAGAGCAAAGTGCAGCTCAGTGGCTGTTTTCACGTTGTCAGGAAGTAAATCACGGCGGTTTACAGGTCTGTAATTGTGTTGGAAGAAAAATACAGAAAGAAGGAGTCCGATTTAATTCATTTAAATTGTTTACTTTCATTTGGAATGAAACAAACACAATTGTCTACATATTGTATTGGTGGAAAGTTACACACAGTCTCTTCAGTTATGCCATGACATTTTGAGTGAAAGAGCTGCTTTCTGCTCAGACTCTGATCACCATCAAAGAACAGCTTCATGTTATTCCATCTACACTGAACTTTATATGACCCATGAAACACAATACTTTTATCATGTCCTACGCTTTGAGCAATTGAAAGCAACTTGTGCAAAAACTTGTGTCAAAGCTGATAAAGCTGACTCGGACCAGTTTACTGTGGGACCGGCTGTCACAAATACATATAGTAGACTAGTCATTCTCTTTCTTCCTGACACACACACACAGATATCTGAACACATGTGGTTATATTAAAATGATTATTTACACATATTGCTAGATGCCGTGGGCGGATGATGATGGCAAGATGATGTGCAAAGCTTTTCCCTGACTCTGACGTATGTTTTTCCACATGTTGATGGTCAGAGCATATGTAACTGTAGCCGCGATTGCAGCCATCTTGGTCAGGTCACTTATAGTAATGAGGCTAATTTAGAGTCTAAATCCCATTTCATTGTTTACTCTGATGTGCACAAAAATAGGCCAGCTATGACTCAGCTAGTTCATTACATAATGGAAGTCGAAAGTTCAGATATGTTGCATTGCTGTTTCAATACTGTACATGTGATTATCAACAATGATGGTTTTTCTAACCTCAAAAATTAAAACTCTGTAAAAAACTGTGGTCTACTTGACGATAAAAGTACAAATAAAAAATATGTTTATGTTGTATAAAACAAGGTAGAAACGTTATTAAAAAAAAAGAAAAAAATGCTGACTCAAACACTATTGCATGCAATTGCTCAACATTCAGGAGTACAAAAGGGGATTTTCAGATTCTTCCAAATCTGCTGTGTGTGGAACATTTGCAATATGAGTCTTTTATCTCTTATCAGGAAAGATAGGAACATGACACATATTTTAGTGTGACGGTCATTTTGAACACAACTGTGCTCCTTGTTGTACAGAGACATTAGTACAAGCTGTCGTTCCTCGGTTTGGTCAGGGTTAGTCCAATCTTGTGTTGCTCATGAAGGGGACAGCAGGGCCTGAAGCAGCTCTGAGGACCACGGAGGCAAATGTTTTTGAGCCGGCCCGCATGACCTCATTTGTAGGGAATGTCTGTGTAATTCAAGCATCCGAGCCATTGCACTTTTGGGCTAAATGTGTACAAAAGTCAGTGTAGACAAATAGCTGGAGACAAGTCCTCACTGCTCCACTTCACAAGGCAGAAAGGCCCACCGAGCGCGGCACTTGCGTCCTCGCTTGCAGATACAATCAAGGTTGGTCATGTGCTGATTGCCGGGGGGACTCTGAGTTGCCTTTTTAAAATCCTGTTAAAACTCTCTCCCGTCTGCTGCCAGAGCTCTACAGGCCGGGGCGCGGTGGTGGGCGGGCAGGTGGAGGGGCTCGTCCCGGAGGAGGTCCCTGTGGAGGAGGGGGCAGGGAGCCGGTGGGGGAGGCAGAGGGCGGAGGGGTGGGAGGGAGCGCCGGCGGGGCAGGTATGTTCAGGTTGGTTGAAGGAAGAGCCCGATTGGGAGGTGGCGTGTAGGGGGGAGGCGTGATGGGAGGGGAGGGGGTGGTGGAGGTGGGAGGAGGCGTTGGAGGCAGCGATGGGAGGTTGAAGGAGAAGGCTGGAGATGATGGAGATGATGGAGAGCTGCTGGGGGTCGGTGGCAGGGTGCCCTTCGGTGCAGGTGGAGGGTTGTAGATGGGAGGTTGGTGGTTGTAGTGTGGGTAGTGAGGAGGGGGAGACTTTATACGAGTGAAGTTCATGCATCTGCCCTGAAATTTGAAAACAAAGCAGATTTTACAGGAACATAGTGATGATAAACTGCATTTTAGTTATTTAACCAAACTCATTTGCGTGTTCATTTATATTCTTGACTTCTCCGATAAACTTTTACAAGGCTGTATTTTGTCAGTTTCTTGGCTCCGTTTGTTCGTGATGATAGAACCGAACCATGTTTATTTAATGCCAAACACACTAAACTGGGCTCAAAATCCACCAGACCAAAGCTGAGATGAAACCTAAAAAAAATGTTTTCAGACCTTTTCTGTAGAACCTACCATCTAATTTGTTGTTCACATTTTAACAACCGTATGTAATTAATATAATATTTTTTAACTGCTATGTTTGTTTCTCATTACGCCTTTTTGGTCTAACTTATTAGTTTTATAGTCTTGGAAAATGACATCCTTGCTTTAAAGCTTTACTAAACCTCATTTCATTTGACTAAAAACACAACTTCTCTACTTTGACAGCTGAGTTAATCTGAGATATAAAAACGTCCCTTGCTTCTTTCTCTTACAAAGCGCGTGGATTGATGACTACAGCAGATGGTACTGTGACTCTCATTTATGGAAGCCTTGCCTATTGTCCACACACACCTACATGATTGTGTTTTAATGCCAACAACCCTCTGTGTAAGATGACATATTCCATTATTAGTCCCACGACGGGGAAATTTACAATTACATACGCTGCGATTCTCAATCACAGCTTTAGTTATGGGCAATTATGAGTTTGCTCTGCTCAGCTGGACAGAGTAACCTGCCACCAACCCTCCACTGGCCCAAACCAAATTGAGGTCATGCAAGAGATCGTATTCCAGAACAAGAAGCTACACCCCAGGAGCAGCTGCATCGAGGGGATCAGGGAGTTGCAGAGGAATGATAAGAGATGACAGCGCTGCTCTGTGCCTCTCGTTTACCAGCGGGGCGACATGACCTCTGAGGCAAAATCAGCCAATGCATGTCATACATACAGCAAGGATAGAAAGAAAAACTCAACCTATATTTTTATTCCTTTAGTGCCTGAGGGACAGTGAATATCATAGATCTTAATGGCTCTTGGACTCCTGCTCCGTATCATAGTTACAGCGAACCTAGAAATCATTCAGTACTGAACATAACACAAGCCCGTTTCAGGAAAAGTTGGGACTTTGTGTAAAACAGAAATAAAACAAGCTGTGATAATGTGCTAATCCTTTTGACATATACTCAATTACAAACTGTACTAAGACAATATATTTAATGTTTGATTATCTACTTCATTGATTTTGTAAATATCTGCTGATTCTGGATTTGATGGCAGCAACATGTTTCTAACAACTTCGAACAGGAGCAACCAAAGACTGTGAAATTTGTGGACTGATCCAAAAACACCTGTTTGTATCATTCCACAGGTAAACAGGTTCATTGGTAACAGGCGATAGCATCATGATTGGGGATGAAAAGCTCATCCTGGAAAGACTTCACAAGCAAGGATGGAGAGAGGTTCAACACTTGAACACATGGACTCCGGAACACTTTATAAAACCATTATTGGTAAATACAGTTTGTTTGTAAATGACTGCATCCTGTTTTTATTTATGTTTACTTGAGTTATGTTGAGTTTTCAACCTGCTGCGTTGTGCCTTGTGTTTGATTTCTTTACTAATTACTACAAATACAAGAGTCTTCACAGGCTCAGAAATACTGTACATGACACGTTACGGGAACCTGACTCAGGCAGAAGGACCGAGTGCCCTTCTCCCTCCCACCACTGCTTTCATTTAGAGGAAGTTATAAAAGCAAGCCTTTGACAAGAGACTCTTAATTGCAACCAGAACAAGCTTGTTTACTGCAAATCATGAAGGATAGTAGAGCTGAGCTTTTTTCCAGCGCACTAATGAAGAGCTTTATAGTGTGGAGGACTCACTTGTACACTTCTAATTACAGAGTGGTGCGTTCGCTGTGCTTACTGTACTGGAAAAAAAAGGAGGAATGTAACCTTCTGACATTGTTTGACTGTTGAGCTGAGTGAAGTGAGCAAGTCCACCTTACAGGTTGCCTCACCTTCAAGGCTGATTAGGTTTCAATTGGCCCCAGGTGGAGCTGCCTCCTCCACATAAACTGAGCGTATCACAGGACTGTCACATTTCCTCAAACTGCACGTAACCTGGAAGCCAAATAAACCGGGCTTGTGGACTAAACATTAGATCAATCTGAAAGGATGCCAGAGTTTAAGTCATAACCAAACCCTCGTCTTTGTAATGTAACAACTTGTTATCATACCAGACCAAACCAGAACCACAGTCTTTAACCAAGCAGGGTTGAATGTAGGGCAACTGGACTTGCGTTGTAAATACTGGAAGATGTTTCATCTTTCATCCAAGATGCTTCTTTAGTTCTGACGAATGAGCCGTCAGACATCTTAACAACGTGTCACTTGCAGCCATATGATGCTTTAGATGAATGAAATATTCATATTTTTCCAAATCAAATGGAAACATTTCATTACATAATTTAAACACATTTCTCCACTATCAGCCTGGCAAACTTATTGTTAGTTAAACTTCTCAAGACGTTTGTCATAAATCTAATTTTGCCCCTCTTATTCCTCCTCTACCTGTGTCCCTGTGGGTCAAACACTTGATAATGATGATGACCTCTTTAAGTTGTTGCAACATGAGCATTCACATATATATTCCTCCAAGACCTGAGAGTCAAACAGCTGTGTGCCTCCCTACACAGCTTTATGAAAACAAAAAGAACTGGCTCTTCTCCAGACTGCAAACAAAGGCCTGTGTTTAACAGCAGACGTGGATTCATATACTATAAAAAAACCTATAAGTAACTTTGACTCAAAATTATTCTAAATGTATTCAAATGCAGAATTGAAAAGACAGATTTAAACGTTTTCAAACTTCGAGGCTAATGTCTGCTCAATGATCAACATGTCTCACTCAGGGAAAGATTAACCATTACATAAACTCATGAGAGCGAGGGATTATGATATACAGACTTCCCTCAGACTCATTTTTTAGATCCCACAGTCTGAGACTCCATGTCAGTTGCCAACAGTAGAGGTCATCGCACTGTTATCCCCCCCCACTACAGCTGGCCTTTGAGGAATTACATTTGCCTTTTCATAATGACTTCTCCAGACGTCTTTACATCGCAGTGTGCTGCATTCAGACGCTGCAGACCGAATCCCGACTCACCACAACGTTTCCCCATGAGTCTCTCTGTGCACACTTCATTACTCACAGCTGGTTCATTTTCTCAACATTTTCAGATTGAAAAGAATCTCCTCCTTTGTTGAATGCTCATGCACAGCCAAGGCCTTTGCTCAGTCTGTAAAATTTCATCTCTACCTGTGTCGCTCTATGAGTCATTCTTACCTTGTCACCTGGATGAGGTCTCATCACAGACACACGGTCGTAGCCTTTTCTCAAAAGTACCCACAATGCATCCAGTTTGCTCTATGGAAACAGAGAGGAATCAAACTTTGAAAACCATTACAGTAACTGGCATTTATTCTTACGGAAAAAACAACTGCTCTTTTGTCCTGATATAAACTTGATCAGGTTTCTCTCCTGGGCACCTACAAACACAGCTCCACACTGTGCACCTAATCCTGCAGCCATTTCACAGTGACAAACTGAAATGGTTTCATTGCGAACTGACTCATCATAGTTTTTAAACAGCAAATACTTTAAGGATAAGGGCAGAAAATGCAGCTGTTTTTCTTCACAAAACTGCTGGCTGTGCAGCCCTGCTCCCTGGAGGTCAGTCCAACAGGAGTCTGGTTCCTATTAGCAATCCCCCGCTGACTGGGAAGGATTCGTAATCAGTCCTTTAACCCCATGCTGGCTTTGGAGGAAGGGACCGTGTGCCAGTAGTCACCTAAGTATTATTACCTTAACACATCTCATGCTATTTTCATCGCAACATTTTAATAATGCTATTACTTACACATCCTCGTCCAGATTAACATGCAGTAATTTGTACCAGATGTCGTTCTTCATGCAGTACACATGCTAACAGCTGAAGAAAGCAGTCCCAGCAGGGCTATTAAACAATCACAGATTCATTAATTAATTAAATGTAAGCTGAGCTATATTCACAGGCTTGCTGAACAAATATCTCATCCACCATTTCTTATTTTTTATATTGAACTGTGGAGACTCATGATTCCTATATAGTTGATGAAAGAGCACAGAGAGTCCAAACACATTCCCCCAGACAGTTCCTGCTGTTGTTGGTGCTGTACCTTGATGGGTGAGTACCACTTGCGCGGCCCCGGGGGTTTGTGCATGCCATTGTTGAGAACCCGGTTGGGGGCCGGCATATACTCCTGCTCAGGCATCTTCACTTTGGCATTTTTGGCCTTTTCCAACTTTGCTCCTTCTTCGGTGGAGCCTTTCTCACCCCAGCGAACCTAATAATGAAGAATGTGGAGATTCACTACGTTAAATGTTTTACATATCTGGTAAATGTGGAAGAAGGTGGTCAGGAGTGTGAATCTGTCGGAAATTCATAAGAGATAAGATAAGATAAACCTTTATTCGTCCCACAGTGGGGAAATTCACAATTCACACCTAGATGAGATGCTTCAGTGGAGCGAAGGTGCAATCAAAGTAAGTTGGATTGAAGTGGTCTTAAATGAATCACAGGTCCTTAATTGAGATGCAGAAGATTGAAGATGCATTTTCAGTAACCATCAGTCACTCATCCTATTACAACAGATAGTTTTACTTGATCTCACCTCCATCCTTTTGATCCCCCCAACTCCTCTTCCTCCGTAGTAGGAGGCGTCTACAGTCGGCCATTTCTTCTTGGGGGCTTCAAAGTCTTCGTCATCCTATAGGAGGGTGACAGGAAGATGTGATATATTTATTAATGAGCCATTTGAATGACTAACCAGTTACAATTAAGGGACAATACATTTTACTGTTTTTACATCAATGCATCCATGTTAAATGCCCCCTCACTGGTCACCAGGCAAATAAATACCAATCTGTCTGCCTCCTCACTCCATAACCAACCCTTGTATTTGTCCTCTCTGTGCTGGTAGTCAGATCAGAGGAAATTACAAACCCCACTGGCCAAACTTGTAATGTTTCAGCTCTTTAATACACCCTGTCTGACTCATAATCTACCAGGATGTCAGACAGAAGAAGCCATAATGAAGGCTGAACGCTGTCTCTGAGACCACAGTTGTCATTGGAGTCTGTTTATGGAAAAAAAAAAAATCACCATTTAAAGCTAATTTTCTGTTTAATTGGTGCAAATAAATGCAGCCCGATGTGTCCCAAAGTCGCATGTTAGCTTGCTGTTATTCCATTGTGATTTGGGGCAGTGGAAATGTGTTTTAATAGCATGAATTTGTTGGTCAAAGTCATGAGAAATAACGTTATTAGTCACATTAATTTCACATCATATTCCATGAAGAGGAAGCGATTTGAAAAACATGAAGCCTCAAAGACAAAATTGTCCTCCTTAAAACAGGAGAGGGAAAAAAAACAGTAAAATTTCATTGTTATTCTAAGAGGGCGTTAACCCACACCACATTTGATGAAATACTGAACTAGTGAAATCAGAGCTTTATGCCAGGGAGCGAGTGAATGACCATTGAGGTTTAAATTGTCCGAACACACTCGACAATTACACAACCTAAACACTGGCAACAGTCTGAATCCTAAATAAAGAGCTTTTTTTGGACTTGTAAGAAACAGATCAAGATGGTGCGGCTCCTACCGAACTCTCCTCCACAGCCGGGGGCGGGGGCTCGTGGATGATCTGTGAGGGGAAACAAAAGATGGCATGAGAAGAGAAGCGGGGAAGGTGACAACAAAAGTCCCCAACACGTGTATGAAAATAGATTTTAGACAATGTGCATGTCACAGAAATGTGTTCTCTGTGTGCAACACGATGGTTACACAACAACACATGGAACTGTTTTTTTCCTCTCAGTCTCTACTACTTTACAAGAGCAATGCACTGACCTAGAAATCTGCTATCCAGATTTTTTGGCCTGAAGTTGTTGATAACTAAAAGGGAAGCAGGGCTCATGAGTACTGTATTATATGCTCTTCTATTGTGTATGGAGCAATTCAATCCATAAACTTTTATAGTATTTATATGTATTGTTTTCCTTATTTATCTGATTATTACTTTTTATCCACCCAGTTCAAATTTATGAGTATGTTGCACAACCCCTATTCGTCCCGTGCCTCATGTCCTCAGCTGTGCGTTTGACATCACATGAGCTGTGTGTGTGTTTTATCACCAGTCTAACGACAACATACTCATCTACATCAAATGCATTTGGCCCAATTAAGTGATTCTGATTCTTATTTGTCATTTTCCCCCGTGCTCCTCCAAACCCTGGAACACAGAACGATTCTCCATGGTAACCCAGCATCGCTTTCCTAAACACACACAGACTTTGAATTTGCAAGTTAATGGACAAGAACAGAAAAAAAGTGAAAGGAGGGGACAGCCATGTTGTAAAAGCTGACATCTCTCTCTGGCAATTCTCAGCTTTCCTGTTTCCAGTGCTGGAAACATTGGAGCGAATTTGAAGAGACAGTACGCTCTTCATTTAAAATACAGATTTCTGACAAAGAGTGGGTGGCAACAAGAGTTTGGTGAAATGTTGTGATGCTGGCAGTTTGATCGCTGTCTAAATAATGGCACATAACTGTTTTTCCTCTTTTAACTGTCATAAAAAGACTTTGTTTTTTGTTTTTTTAATTTCTGGTGCATTATCTTGCTTCTAAAACTTTCAACCCTAAACAGCCAATGTGAGCTTTTGTTTCCACACCACGAGTTGGAAATTCAAATCATTCAGCCTGATTGCTGATGGAAGAGTTTGCTAAGTCTAACCAGTTCAGGTCTTGGAGTGAAAACACTGAGGACATATTGAGGAGTGAAAGGTCACAGCAGGTGACCTCTGGAAACTCAAATTATTTCAACAGCAGCATAATTACTTCTACACACGTTCACCCCGTGGCCTTGACCTCTGCTAGTTGTGCACTAAACTCAGCTGCAGGGACCATACGGCCTTATTGACTCATAGACCGTAACCTTAATAAGATGCCTTAGGGGGCGTGAGCCAGACGAGACAGACCTGGAAAAGACATCTCTCTGTCTTATTGTCCTCAAGCAATATCACTGCATTCCAAAAGTGTTTGAAGCCATCTACAATTTGATCGTGAGCTATCTGTGAAGCAGCGTGTGCCCATGTTATTATTGCATTAGCATTTCAGAAAACTCACCACGGTGCAGCAGAGAGGCCAGAACCACCAGAGGAGAGCCAAAACCAGGAGCAGCATCAGGATGAGCAGCGCTATGGCCAGGATGGTGCCGTCAGACTGTGACAGAGACGGACACGTCAACACACAACGTCCGAATGTGTGGAGCATTAAGACAACCACAGGATTAATGCTGTGTGCAGGGAAGAGGCTCTTCTATCCTCCATGGAACCAATGAAGACTCTACTGATGCTGAAATACTCTAATTAATATGCATTCATCCTTTAGACATGCTCTCGAGTTTGGATTGGTTGCTTTAGTCTGTGTTTATTACACAGGTTTGAAGCTGCATGCTGGTACATTCGATTATACTCACGCAGCCCACAGTGGTGATGGTCACTGAGCTGGAGATGAAACTGAGACCTTCATTCATACTGACATAAAGGTTTGCAGCCCTGGAAAAGGCAAAGAAAAAAATCTCAGCTGACTTTCATTTGGTGCCTTACGAACTAACACAGTAGGTTGTGTCATATGAAACCTCACATTTATTGAAATAAATTACAGGACTTACATGCCCTCATCTTGCAGTACTGGTGCAGGGCAGAGGAGATACGTATCCTCCACAATCAAAGGCTTCACCACTACAGAGGAGAAAAGGGTCATGAAAAACAGCAAATCAGCCAAATATTCCAGTCTTGCCTTATGGTTACAATAAATAGGATTCACTGATATGTACAAAGCTCAGACCAGGTTTGATGACCTGTATCACCTTTCAGATTATATCATTGTTGAACCTGGTTATAGTAAGATTTAAAGAGTTTATTGACTGAATAACGCCACATGACTACATCTCAATTCAATAAGAGAGGGGAAGCCAGAAGTTAAATGATGTCACATCTTTCACTGTAACTCGATTAACAAACTGCCCGAGAGGAGCGTTCCTTCAAAACAAGCGCTCTGCTGTCTACTGTCTGCAGACATCTGTATCCCGCTCACAAACACCAATGCTAACTACTTCACCCCAGCTTTTGTTTTTCAGGCAAATCTAGGTCCTCTCCTTGTCCAGCTGGCTTTTAGGAGAAGGGCTCCAACAAGCGTCGTCGCCCAAGCCTGTCTGTTTATCCTGGCAGGCAGAGAGCATACCCCAGAACTGAGCAAATCAACAGACCCACATGGGTCGCGGCTGCTGCTCTCCGAAACACCATGCAGGACAGAGAGGAGGGGGGGGGGGGGAGCGACGCTGCCAAAAACAGCTCAGCGCCAATACAAACTGGCCCAGATACGGCCCCGCTCAGAGTTCATCTCTGCACCCACCTTGCACTCAGAATGGCCTCGCACTATCAAAGCATTATGGTGAAGGGCTGGGAGCCTTATAAAGCACAAATTACAGCAAAGTTCAGTAAAGAGTTGGTGGGACCTGATTCTGCAGATTTCCACTGTTTTAAATCCCTCAAGGATAAAGATGCTGGCAAACATCCCAAGTCCGTGTCATGATGTTTTATTGGACTGTTGACTCCCCAAGCGTGGAAAGGTCATGTTTTACTGTGCGGTGCAGACAAGTGTCCACAGTTCAACTTCAACCAGCAAATTATTTGGAATTATTGGTTAAGATGATGGTAGCTGTGAAATCTTTGAGGGTCCGACTGGGATGGACTGTCTGCATGGTCAATTTACAGTAGATGATGGGAAAACAGAAGCATCTTTGAGTTGTTGATAGTATTGGAATTTATCACATTTAGTATAGACATTAGTGGCATCAATCTTCCCATCTCGGTAAGAAGGCCATTTCCCTATTTCTTTAAAGTCTTGTCTCACATTATTCACACAGTTCAATTTTGCACTGCAACATCTGCCACCAAAACGATGGATACCTCAGGACGAGACCTGCCAAATTCCAGCCCGCCTGACTGTATCTGCTGAGACTTTTTCCTGGAGACATAAACTCAAACATCAAATCATCTGCTCAACACATGCAGGTACATGTTCCTGCTTTCCTTTTCACCATCCCACCATATCTGTGAATGCAGAGGGCTGGAGCGGAGGAGTCAGCGAGGGCAAGCTCAGATGCATTAGAGAGAAGAGAAATAGTTTTCCCTTATAGCCGATCACATATTGGCCCCCGGGCGAGCCAACCGTGCCCTAATTATTCTCATTTAAAGTTCACCCCTGCCCCTGATGTGAAGTAAACAAGTTCCAAAGGATTGTGTGTAAACAATCTAGAGAAGTCACTGTATCTGGACGAGAAGTATACAAGTATAATGGGAATAACATAAGGAGATAATTTTACTTTAATTGTTTCCATGTCTGTAGGAAGTCGGATGTTGTATCACCCAGGAACAATTATGATTCTGAGGAATTGTTAATGTTTAATAAATACTTGGAGATTTTGTTCTTTGGTTGCACGAATTTGATTTAAAGAGTGAGATGGCTGTGTTGCACCAAAGCAGCCCCCATTAAAGTGGAGAAAACAGCCTCTCTGGGAAGCTAATAAGTTCTGCATGTGTGCTTTCGTGCACACTATATACAATATATACATGAGAAAGCAGGAAAGATGGTTAACCATCATGTAATGGTACCAAACTCCAAAACAGACCACTCGCACAGAAGAAACCTCAAAGAGACTTTTTCCAATTACACATTCCTCTGTCAGAGTATGTGGAAGACAGTGAGCTCCAGTCACTGACTGAGACGTGGAGATGACCTGAGCTCCAACGTGCCACCAGGTTAGAAAAGAACCCGCCTCTTCTCCCTCACAGGAGATTTTGTTTGTGCCTGGATGTTGGTGAATATGTTGCTTTGTAATTAGCCCAGCGCCTCCTGCAGCTACTGGATGCCTGGTAGGAAGTGGTTTGACAACTATTACAGTAAGCCGCGAGTAAAGACCACGGGGAAACTGGTTGTAGCCTTCAGGCCTTTTCCTCCCTCGGCCTCGTGTGTGGTACTCGCCCTCCTTTATCTCTTGTTTCTGTCTCTTATCCAGGCTGTAAATTTACCCGATGTGTTGTTTGAAATATAAAGCCATGATACCAGTAACACCAGCACGACTGCTTGTTTGATCACTGAGGACTCCGGCTCTTGCGGCTGACTTAATGTTTGACTTCTGGGAAGCTCAGCTAGGTGTAATTTAGGTGGGTTTTACAATGGCCTGTTTATTCCCGCTGTTTTTATTGTAAATTAACTGAGCAGTCAGCTTTGAGGCTTTGAGTCAATGAGCACTCAGTTAAAGCTCTCGTATAGTGAATCGGGGACAGTGAGGAGGTGTGTAGACGTTTCACTCACTCTTAGTGAGGGTGTCGTTGATGCGGAAGCTGCACAGGACCTTATCGACGTTGCGGGCGTGGAGGAATCCATTTCCTCTCACCACCACTTGGAAGGACTCTGAAGAGGGAGAAACACAAACGATGCCTCAAGAATTTTCAATAAAAGTACCAAAATTTGATTTATGGTTAAAAGCATAAAACTCTCTTATTGTGCGTATAATGCTCTTCATAAAACTGTCTTACAAATACTGAAAAAAGGCTATGAATTAAACAGTGTAGAGTCTAACATTGCCTGTGTTGCCAACATAATGTTATTATCTAATATTCTAATCTAATATTCTATTCGAGGTACTGGAGAATCCGAACCCTCGTTAACAGCTTTTATTATTCAATATTGTTTTATCAAATTGGTTCTTCATTACTTTTCCTATTTTTATGAGAATTGCTTATAAACATGATTTTGAACATATTTCAGAAGTCTGCTACTATAATGATGCATTGCTTCTGTCTCTCTGTATCTGTGATTGTTGTTGACAGTATCCAACATTTTCCTTTCGAATCAGTCCATTTTAGTGTTTGTTAATGAAGTTTGTTCATAAAAAAACACATGTATGTAGGATAACATGCTGTTCATTTCTTAGTCTGTGCGTGACTTTTAAGTAAATATGTGTTCATGTATGTAACTTATAAATCACAAATAATCACAAATAATATTTATAAGATTTAGAATCATTTATAAATCTTATAAATCACAAAATATTTCCTTGTTTGGTGCTGCTGCAACACCCGAATTTCCCCTATGGCGGATCAATAAAGAATTATCTTATCTTATCTTATTCTTATCTTTATAACTTCATCAAATGTGCAAGTCTAATTTGCTGTAAAGTAAAGATTATCGCTATTTAAGAAGTTGTCTGATTTCATTCATCTTAGTGGCCTGATGAGATAAATCTTCACGTCCTACCTCCTGCACAGATACTGGACGGTTCTGCTGCCAGGATCTCAATACAGGACTTCTTCAGGATCTGAGGAGATTAGCAGAAAGAGAATTTTGCAGCTTATCAATGCAACACTTTTCTGCAGTCAACACATTTCAGATGTTAGAGCTTTGTTAAACACACAAACAATTACAATTAGTATTTGAGGATAACATTCTGGTGTTATTTGAAACAGTGTCTCTTTCAGATTGTGGTGGTCTCTTCTAAACTTGAATGGCTGTTTTTAGTCACAGTCATGATTTTCACAGGGACTTGAAGTTTCCCTTTAATCTCATTTGTGCCCCGCAGATGTATCGGCACTCGCTGCTCTCCAGGAACATACCAACTGTAACCCTGAAGACGAAGAAGACTGATTCATGACCCACTGCCCCGCTCACACGAATAAGCAGCATCGGCTTTCGGTTTGCTGTTAATTCGTTCCATACGACAGTCGGCCGCGTCACCTTTAAGTCAACAAACCTCATATCCCAGCGACAACGAAGCCATCAAGACAAACTGTTTTTCATTTCTCGCTAGACAGAAAATACAAAAGTCTCAAGTCAACATCGCTGAGGTGGGTCTTCAGAGATACAGCACACGCTTTGATCATATTTGGCTAGACGTCAGCTGTGATGATCAAAAGCAGGAAAGTCGCAGCAGGTTTTCCTGGAATTCTGTCCCTGACTGGGCTCCACGGATGGAAGAGCGTTTTGTGCTTTAAACCTGTTCCGTCTTGTTTCCTGTGTGCTATTTGATCAGCACGTTGACGGATTGAAGAAAAAGTGACGGCAGAGATTACATGTTGTCATTTAAATCACAGTGAACTCCAGTGGACCTCCAAGACTGAAAGCAACATGTTCACTCCTTAATGGTACTGTGGGTGTTACACTGAAAAGCTTACCGAGTCGATGACCCCTTGCAAGGCCTCGAATCCATCATTGACAGGGAAGACGTGGTCCTTGCTATCGGCAATCTTCGCCAGCTGAAGGAGGAAACACGTTATTACAAACACAAGTGACAACTGCACACTCATTCATCCAAGACACAGAATTTGTTAAGCTTACAGCATATTTGATTTACAGGAGTGACTCATATGAACAGGATCAACAATATTACCTAATTTCCTTGTTTTGGAAGACAAACTAAAACAATTTTCAATGGGAGGAAAAAAGGCTTCTTGACTCACACTGCAAGCATTAGGCTACCAAACACTTGGGTAATGTTGTATAAATTGTTTAGAGACATTTCATGTACAGCTCATGTCCTTATTGTAACTATTAACTTCAATTGCTGGGAAGACAGTTGGTGAAATGTTATTTTGTTAAAGTAATGTAAAGCACCTCATAACTACTTGAAAACACTGGTTTCAATGTTTTCAAAATAAAAGCCTGAGTTATAAAGCTTTGAATTTACAAGCTTATGATCCATTTCACTCCCTGAAGCTTAGACGTCATGAAACATTAATGTACAGGCTACAATTTACTTAAAAAACAAACAAACCTGTGTTTCATTGAAGTCCTTCACCCCTACACAGTAAACGGAGGCACCCAGACTTCGGGAGCGGTTGGCCTGTCACGTGTGCACAGATTCACAGCAAAAACAGGAAGAAGCTCAGCACCTGGGTTCAATTACACCTTTGCTTTCATAACACAGTCCACAACACAGTCAGAGAAGGCTTGTGTTTATCTCAACGCTGACAAGATTTTACAAGAAGTTGGGCAACACCATGTTCTGCATGAATAATATTATTCAGACGTCATATAACAATAGAAATGTCACTCAGAGGCATTGAATTCCAAACAGACCACATGAGCCAAGTGCTTCATTTCTGAGTATTAATGCCTGTGGATTTTGGTGTTGACACGAAATGACAACCTCAGGCAACCCTCAGCTGTCAAGAGCAACATATCCAGCTACTGAGAGCGTGAGCCGCACTTCATCCCTGCCGTCAACCTGTGTCTGAGGCCACTCAAAGCTGATTAAGGTCTCCAACTTTTGAGCACCTTCATCTGTAGAGTCCGAACAGTCTGCAGAGTAAATCAATCACAAGAAGCCAGCGCAGATGTGAGGAGAACGACTTGGTTGTATAAATCTGCTCTGACCCCATTTTTCCAGCCTGAAGGATCAAAGTGCTGATGTATAGGGTGGCGGTGTTTGATCTGGTCCATCACAAGCTTGCTCACATCTTTCAGCTGGTTATAATTTATGTGACACATTTAACCTCTTCATGTCTCTCACCTCTCTCTCTGCGTAGTAGAAAAGATCCTCGTGCAGCTCTCCATCTGTCAGAGCGATGATAACACTGGCAGTGCGATAACCTGCAGCCAGAAAACATTTGGTTATTTCACATTTATCTTATCCTGCAAATAACCATACAGCATTATTAAGATTACTGTAGTTGTAGTCATGCAAAATTCAATCGCTTTTCAGATAGTTCACAGTCTGATTTGTTGAAATCTAAATTGTTTTAATTTGCATCCCTTACTGAGAAATAAACAAACTCATTCAGAGCTGTCACAAAGGTAATTCCAAGTCAAGAATCCAAACCACAGATAAGTTGTCACTTGTGGGACTTTAAATTACATAAAGTCAACTCAGAAACCCTCATTCAGGGTCACACATTTCCTTGAACTGTGAGCAGTCTGTTTCATTTGAATCATTTGTTTTTCAAAAACAGAGCAGAAAAATCTTTTTAATCATTTTACAACCCCTAAGAGGGATCTTGTCACCCCCTTGGACGCCTCCCTGGTTAGGAACTACTGACTAAATGCAAATATTGAAATTAATCATACATTCAAAAAAGTTCTGCTTTTCAACTATTTACTTTGTAAGAAAGTAATACACACCTTCAGTGTTTCCATAGTATATCTGCTCACTGGCCTGTAATAAAAGAAAAGACGGTATAAACCAGTGGACCAAGGTTGTCCAAACTATTTCTCTTGGAGGGCCAAAACAGAAACTTAGTGGTGGACTATGAGCCAAAGGTAAACCCCTATTGTATTGTAGTCAGATGCAAAATGGTACCAGGATCAGAAGTTTCCTTAACTGACTGACTGCCAATTTCCCGGAGGTGCCAATTTCCCGGAGGGAACCTCCCAAAGGGATTAATAAAGTACTCTGTCCGTCTGTCTGTCTGTCTGTCTGTCTGACTTCTTTCACATTTTTCCCACTGTGCTCATGAAAAATACTTAGGGATCTTACATATTTAAAATGTGTTTTTACCTCACAAAAAAAGCATAAAGAGCTATTTATATTATATTCTTTTTTATGTATTTCTTTTTTACTCTAATCATCTGGCCTACTTTGGGCAGCCCTGTAGCTGACTATCTGGTAGCATGCAATGAATAAGGAAGTCCTCCAAGCTCTAACACAACAGCCGTCTACATCTCTGGACCATGAGTTGTTTGTTCAGGAGTCAGAAAGCAGAGATAAAGCAGATGCCAGCTCGGAGTTGGACGTGCAGAGGCGTCTCACCCTCAGGATGCCCTCATGCATAAAGGTGTCTCCCCCAGGAAGAACCCTCTGGAGCTCCTCCAGACCTTTGCGAATGCGTTCCCTGCACAGACACACAGAAGACGGGCTAATCCACGTTGTGCATAATCTAATCTAACTGAAAATATTTATTTTGTCAGATTCATTTGTGAACATACTTTTGACCGGAGCCAGCCACTGGGAGAGACGTGGTAGCGGAATAATAGTTTCCATAAGGGCGGTATTTGCAGAAAATATCAGCAATGTGTTGCAGATGAATGAATTGAAACAATATTGGTGTGCTGGCTTAAGAAACTGTCACGCAGATATACAGGAAATTAGTCCTTTGTTGAATAAGATATGAGGGTAGCAGTGAAACCGTGAGATTTTGTAGCTGCTGAGACCCATTGGAAAGGAAAGATTAGACAGACGAGCTGCCCACAATGTGTCAAAAACTACACGATGAAGTAGTTGGCCAGACTGACAACACTATAGACAGATCACGGCGAAGGAAAGTATCTGTCTGGAATCTCTTCTCGGTCATAAAAAAATCAGAGGGATCAGAACTGTGTGTGACCTGTGTCCAAATCTGGTATTACACTCATTCCTTTCAGCTGGATGATAGAAGAGAAAAGGATTAAAAGCAGTTTTGAGCAGATCTGCACCCACCTGTCTTCTGTCAGGCTCATTAGGATCCGTCCCTCAGTGGAAAACACAATGAAGGACATCCGCAACTGTGGGCTGGGGCGAGGAGAGGAGAGAAATACTCTCTGTCAGATCAGTAATCATTTCTTGTTGCATGTTTTCCCACAGACGCAGGATGGTTTTTTTACCTTATGAATTTATGAGCTAGATGTTCGACAAAGTGGTAGATTTCGGTCCAGTGGTTCTGTACACTCCCAGATCTGAGAAGAGAGACAAACTAATGTCAGGACATTTTTTTCAACCACATCTAAACCTCATGACCCCATATCTATACTGTTCTTTGCTTCTTTACTTGTTTGGTGTCATGTTGTTGTCATTTTGCATTTTTGTCATCATTTTGTGTCTCTTTGTAGTTGTGTCTCCTTGTTCTGTCTTATTTTGTGTCTTTTTTGGTAATTTTTTTGTCTCTTAATCTTAACCTCTTGTTTTGTGTCTCTTTGTAGGAGTTTTGTATCTCGTGTGGTTGTTCAGTTTCTTCGTAGTTGTCAAGCATCTTTTTGTAGCTGTGTTGTAGTCATTTCGCCTATCTCTGTACAAGTTTTGTATCTGAATGCGTGTCTTTGCCCGTGACCGCCCCTGGGTCTGGGCCCAGTAGGTCAGTAATCCACCCATGGAACAGACTTCTAAAGGGAAAAGGAGAATGAAAAAGACCCTGAAGAATAGTTCTGCATGAGTAAATGCTTTCGGCTGCACAGCTGCTTTACACCAAGACGTAGAAATGATGTTGTTCTCAGATTACTGTTAACATCTTTATAATGCACCTGCAATTATATCTGTGTTAGTGGAGTTCAATGAATGTACCCTCATTAAGCCTTTGTGTAGCAAGTTCTGTGATCAGAACTAGGTCAGAGTGTAAATTAATCACCTTGGGCTCTATTCCCTTTTTGCTAATGGAGTGGTACTGAGCTGTCACATTTTCACTTTGTACAGTAGCTCAACGTTCCCTCTATCCTTCTCTGTTTTTGTTATAGGATATACATATATAAATGGATTAAATGTTTAGGAGGAGAGCTGATCTTATCCAATGATCTAATCATCAAAAGACATTGATATAAGGTTGTATCAAGCTAATTAAGACCAGTATGTGAGCTTGCCTGTATCAGTAATGATGCTTATCATAATGTCTTTCATTTAACTGTGTTGTTGTATTCCCACACCTCCCTGCATCAATTCTTAAAACACCTATGTTTCCATTGTTACCATGACACAAGTCCCAGGACACACGACCCAGCCAGCAGGCCGAAACATCTGGACGTAATGGAGAAAGGTCAATGCAGACACGGAGAGGAGAGAAGAGAAGAGAAATCAGGCGGAGGCTGAAGAGGACAGTGAGGGCAGGTGGAGGACAGCACTGCTAAGAGGCAGCGAGGCGGGATAAGATCCCACCTGGAGGAAACACAGTGAAAGAAAAGTAAAAGGAACAGCCAATGCAGCGAACTGATGCCCGACAATAAGTGCTGTCACCTCACACATGCAATATAAATCTGTGTGGTTAAAACATGGCTCACACTGACAATTACTCTATTACACACGATTGCCTGACTTCCCGTCAGAGAAACAGCAGCGTGCCTGGAGCTGGCACTGACATGTACTGTAGGACAACTGGAAAATCCATCACCATCTCTGGAGGGAGAGCTGCAGAGAGAGGGCGACGGCAGACTGCAGTTCTCCAGCGATGAGTTGAACGAGTTGAATGTTAAATGCTGTTGACCTAGTTGGAAAACACTTTGGTTTGCGGTAAAAAAATAAATGTAATAAAAACAAGTAGTTTTAAGTAAAGTTTGCAAAGCGCAAATGTCATGAGGTAAGTGCTCTGTTACAGTCCAAAGGCAACAGCCTGGGTAGGTTCATTGTCAGTACCAGAGGAGCTGTGTGCATATTTATCTGCAGTGTAAAGTGCTTTCCCTACAAGACCCAGTCAGGAAAACTCAGGTAAACACTGCTGATGTATGACACTGGCCCTGTTTAGGAACTTTAGACAGTTTTCACTGTGTCTGGCTTTGCTAATGTGATTGCTCAGTTCCTGTTTTTGTAGAGAATGGAAATTAAAATCTTACTTACAAATGCATCATGCACAATAAGATAAGAAACTGGAGACAGATCTTGTCTCATCAAAATATCACTCATATGATCAAGTAAACATTCAGTGTGGTGGCTTTGATCAGGTGCCCACGTTGTAGACGTCCAAACATCCTGTGTCCTACTTGAGATGCAGATAGCTGATGTATTTGCTGACGAATATTTCTGGTTTCAAAACTGCCCACATGTCATATGTTATGCTAATGAGGATGAACACAAGCACAGCACTCAGTGCTTATAGTGTGTGCAGCCTGCAGCTGACTGATGAATGGGGGAACACCTAACACACTACTAATCATCACCAGCTGGAAACATATGCCAAGCTGAGATGTAGAGACCTGTAGAGCAATGCATCATCAGATCCATTTTCCTGCTTGACATGACACCAGGGGGCGTAACGATAACAGTAATATGGATGACATCATGAAAACATTTTGGCATGATGGGAGACACACCAGAACAAGAAAAATTAAAGTATGTTTACTGTATGGATTGTTATGTTTTCATCACAAATGCATAATTCAATATGCCCTGATACCTTTTTAATGCCATCAGCAGAGACAGGTGAAATAGTCAAGTCAAGCTTAGTCACTGGAGATTAATGCAAAGCAGGATAACAAAATTCCTAATTCAAAAATAACCTACTGTTTCTATGATTCCAAACAGACTTCAACATGAATGGCTTTAACTTGTCAAGAGACACCATCCTATTCATCCATCCCATGTAAGTGTGTCAGGGAAATGTGTGTCAGGCAAACTCACTTGTCCAAAACAAAGTAAAGATCAAAGCCTCCAAAGCATGAGGACGAGCCAGCCTGTCTCCTGTCCTGGTTGGGTCCAGCATTACCAGCAGTGAGAACAACCAGCACAGCACCAAACACCACAGGAAACCAGGAGCTTCTACTCCAGCATGAAGGCATTATTCCAGCTGAAGAAAATCTCGTACACATGAGATGATGAATCAAACAAGCTTTTATATATAAAAAAAAGTTGGTTTAAAAAAAAAATTGCACTGTTAATCCTCCTTGCAGATTTTTCTTTCAAGCCTCCACAGGTGTCTTCAGCATTAAAAAAAACAAAAGCCCAATAAATCCAGAGCAGTGAGTGTAACTCAGAGGTTGAAGTGAAGGGAAGAGAGAAAGCATGTGGGTCTCACTGTTGTTAGGACCCTCTCATCACTGGGTCCGACTCAGCATGCACAAAGATGAGAAGAGCTCCACAACCTCCCACTCTTGCTGCTTTTGTTAATGACAAGGCCATGCAGCACAGAGATCCTGAGATCCTGGATGTCTCAGTCTTTGCAAAACTCTCTTTGTATTTTCAACTCTCTCTCTCTCTCTCTCTCTCTCTCTCTCTCTCTCTCTCTCTCTCTCTCTCTCCCTGCTCAATGATAAAGACAATACAGTACAAACACCAGAATCTGCTGACTCGTCCCGCCACCTGCTGGTGATATGTGGCTAGTGGCTGCTTTTTAACCACCAGGGGTGCCCAAACATTTTCCCTTGAAGGGCCCAAACTGAAATGATGGGCCACGGGCCGAAAGCAAACATCTATTGGATTTTACTATTAAGATGCAAATGGTACCAGGATGCAAAGCTTCCTCAATTGACCGACTTCTTACGAAAGTGTCTCAAAATGAATAATTAGGGATCCTGCACATTTAAAAATTATTTTTATGTAACAAAAATATAACAACTTATTCTGTCATTTATATTACAAACTTTTTTTTTTTATTTCTATTTTGTACTATAAACGTCTGACAGGCCACTGTGAGCAGACATGCACAAGACCATAATAAATATGAACTCAATAACCCCTGAATACTGTGCAATCCACCACTGCAGTAAATACTACCTTTGGATTACAGTGATTGATGCTTCTGAAGTATTGATCACCTCTTTGTACAAAGATTGAAAACACAGATAACAATTAATGGGAAAAACCAAACTACAATGATATATGGGAATATTTATGAACACCCCATCAACATAACATGTAATAAACAGTCAGAATAAATGAGACCAGACCAAATGTTAAGCCCAGGCTTTTATAACAGAATTCATAATATAGCTTTTTTATTACAGCTTGATGACATGAGTTAATACAGATTTAAAGTTTGAGGCTAAAAATCACTGATCTGACAACTTCTGGGCCAAGCCAGGCGAGCTGTTTGACCTCCCATTTTAAGAAATTGTAATCAAGGAAATTTCGACTTGGAATCAAAAGTCCTGCGTTATAATACATATTGAAATTGAAAATAATTTTAAACATTTATAGAAGAAAGATTTATCATATTAGTAACTCACCATGATGACATCATACTAATAAGATTTAAATAACATGTAAAAACAGTCTTACTCCATCACTTCAACACTCCACCATAAAATGGACATAGTACAGATGGGTCACCCTTCTTGTGCACTGTGTATTCACATGCCTCCGGGTTGAACACTCGCACACAGTCTTCAGGGAAGTGTGTGGGGGTTGAAGACCTGCACTCAGTGCACAGTGAATACAAAGTTAACAGTAGCAAGGTAATAACAGAGATAAATAAAACTGATTTCCAATTAAAAATAATAATGTTGTGATCTGTGTACTTACGCAGCGCAACATCCACTGCAAGTGCAGTCCATACATTTACTGTTTCTCCATGAAGCTCCGACGGCATGCCATGTCTTGTCCACATCATCCTGACAATGGGTCATGTATGTGGGTGGAAAGAAGATGGTAAATCATTTTAATATGTCGTCGTCAGGTGTTACGATTGTAAGCTTTTGATTCTACTGTAATGTAGACATATGGTGTGTGCACACATATATAAGTTTGTAGGTGTGTTATTTTCTCTTTTGTCATTGTTGTTGTTTTATTTACCAGGTTTCACATTTGAATGTAACGGTAGAGCACACAGCAGCAAAGACAGAGCGCAATATATCTTCACAGAAACAAAGAACATCACAGTTTTAGGACAGATTCACATTCATCTTGAAACAATACTATCTATCACAATCTAGCACGATTCTCACGATGTAAAAGATGAGGTAGGAAATAATGATGCAGTCAGTTCCTGGAGGCTTGTCACTGCTCCCCGCCAAGCAACAGGCAGATTTTATTACCTCTGGACAGAGCCAGGCTGATCCCTCTCATGTGGTATTCACAAGTAAAATCAAGGAAATTTCAACTAGGTATCCACATTCAAACCAAACGTTGTGTGCCGTCAAAATAAATGAAAAGTCTCTGCATCTGTGTGTGTACTGAAATATGAAATGACTTTTCCTTTAAATGGTTAAACAGAATGAGTAATGATGGTATGTGCACAGTCAAATGCATTCAATTCACTGCAATTTGAAGAAAGGCCTTTTACAAGAACGTCACTTTTGTAAATTTGTAAAAATCAAAAACACTGTTCATGGTTATAAAATACAAAAATATGAAATAGTAAACATGCTGCACAATAATTTCAAATAACCGCTAGACATTTATAGCCTCAAATTAACATGTAACAACAATAAAAACTCACCATGGTGACATCAGAGTTGTCAGATTTGAATGATGGATGAGAAAGAAAAAAATTAAATGACTGTATTTGGAAGGTCTGTCTAATGTCTGTCTGTCTGATTAAACAGGAACCTTTGGAAATAAACAAGAGGGAGGGTTGGTCTGTCCTTTCTGCCTGTAACGTATTGGAAACAGATGAGCCATTGTACATCCCCTAGTAACTGATTACCAAGTGACTTGACACATTAGATAAAACACCATGATTTTGCTCTCAGAAGACAGACAGGATGCCAGAACTTTTCATTTCAGGTTTGATACCATGACGTGAGAAAATCCTACAGTCAGTGACAAAATAAATGCTCAGAGCTGGTGAGAAAGTGATTTTGTGTGTGTCACTGGTGAAAAAAAAATCCATAATAACCTTTCAGCTAATTGTAACAGAAGTGGTCTAAAGGGAAAAGTAGATTTCTGCACATCTTGTTTGGCTCTATATTCATGAGCGGCAAAGACGCATGATGGCAAACAGGGAGGAATAACTTCTGACAGTGTGGTGTGTGTGTGTGTGTGTGTGTGTGTGTGTGTGTGTGTATGTGTGTGTGTGGGCAAACCTAGCCTTGTGATAATAAGACCAGAACTTATCAGAATATTATGAATCGAAATCATTAAAGTCCTTAATGATTACAGTGCCACTACACTGTGCTGCGACTGCAATGTTTATGTTGTGGCTGTGGCCTGTGACCATACTTTATGATTCAGTTGCTCAAAATGAGCAATGATTTCTATGTCACTACTACACTGTGGTAAATGAAACCTCCAATAATAATTCAGATTATAATTAATAGTATATGATTTTTAAAAAATGCGGCTCAAAATATGGGCTACTTTGGTTTGACAGTGTAAATTTGAAGCAGGTGACACTCACTTGTCCTGTGTGTTTTGCTGGCTGTCAGTGATCTTGGGAATAGTGGAGGTCTGGAGGCAGGAATCGGTGGATTTCTCTCCGAGGCTTCACACAGGATATGTGCAAGATTGCATGCATATGTGATTGACAACCTTGGACACTCGGAGAGGCCCCACAACCCAAGGCTGGAACTTTCAGGACTCTATTTAGAGGTGCAGGTGAAGATGCTTGTGTAATGCCAGCCAGTCTGTCTCTGGATCATGGATCATGTCAAAGGTGCATTTGCAGTACAGCCAATGAAGGCAGTCAGCAACAAGGTGTTAATGTCCTCTTCGGTGCAGGAACAGAAAAAGGTACACTGGAAGGTGGACAGTGTGTTTGGCTGCAGCTTCAAAATCCGACGATCCAATGAATTGAGATGTGGCATTAAAATAAATAAATAAACTCTGGTTTCTGACTCTGGTTTCACCAATCTTAACAGTATGAGCTGTCATTGCTCAACTCAGCCAAAGCATATGTCCACTTAGAGTTAGGAGTAGGGACGGACAGTTGATGGTGCATTTTAGTCTTTGAACACATGCCCCAATGCACCATGGGCATGTGGTAGCCTACACCACGTCAGCACGCGCCTCCGTGCAAGACACTTTTCCTGCTAGACGCAGGAGCAGCCTTCTGTGGTGGAAATGTCTTGCATGCATTATAAACAAACTATTTACAAATATACAATATGTACATATTCCTTAGCCAACCATGCAGCCCCACCATAGCCAGCATATAAAAATGGTTCAATAAAGAAAGAAATATGGTGCTGCATGTTGACAAGGACCCCAGTGCAAGACGCTATCTGGGGAGCGCCAGCCCTGCCAGATGCAAAGGCCAGCCTGCGAAGACTGTCAGATGATGTTCTGTTTTTAATGAAACCCACTTGATCTGGGTGAATAAATTTAGCTAAAAATACCTCCAGCCTAGAAGCTAGGATTTTGGCCAGTATCTTGGCGTCAACATTATCAATGATACGAGTCAATAGCTACCACACTGCTGGGGGTCTCTATCTTTTTTATGAATTAAGGTGATTAAGGCATTTTTCATACTGCTGTTTCACTCCCTTAAGCCCCCGTTTTATTATGTGGCAAGACTTCCATCTGCTGACCCACAGTGAGAAATCTCTGCAACAATGAAGTATGCAAATATAGTGTAGTATGATTACACTTTATACAGATAATTTTATTCCAAATGTAGTTTTTAAAAACGACATTCTAATGTGTAATAATGTTTAATTTTTTATTTCTTTACAGTGCATCTAGATGATATGATGCTATTTTACTATGATGCTTACAGCTCTCTCTCTCTCCCTCTTTCTCGCCACCTGAAACAATGCGTAGTGAAATGTGTTGTTGTGCCCGTTTCAAGAAATAATTTTTAAAAAAGACACAATGTAAGTGTAACAGAGTCAGAAATATACCTTTGTTTGAATTTCGTCAACATGTACATTAATATAATATGTGCCATTTAAATGCCACCTGGTGGTTGAAGCCGCGCAACTGCAGCCGCAGGGCTCTTAAGCTGGTCACTGTGGCATACTGGTGAGGAATGAGCTCTCTCTCCAGGACGGACAGAGTCACCATCATGCAAAAGTTTACACATTGCACCTGGATGCTGTCATTTTCACAGTCCAATGCTGGGCTCAGTGCTCAATGCTGTTTTTCCTGGGCCTTTGTTTTGGCTTCTTGGTCCAGCACCTCCATGCCATCATTGTTTTCTTTTTCAGCATTTGACGAGACTCAGGAGCACAAACATCCTGAACAGAAGATTGGTGGCATTGTGCATCTTTGCAATATTTTCCCTCCACAGTTCTGTTGTCCTTGCCTGGACAGGCACGGATGGATTAGAGGTGAAAGGTCAAGTTGAATTGTGAAGAAAATATAACAATAAGATGAATAAAGGCCATAAAAATGTGTGCGTTGTCTTTAATTTACTATTGAAGTGACCGTAGTGCAAAAGTTGATATATATGACATGGATGCTGTGATTCTCACAGGATACAGTAAACATGGGCTAATTGAATAATATGAATGGAATACCGTCTTGATGTTGAAATTTGCCTAAGCGTGACTGCCAGTAAGTTATATTTCTATCCATAGTAGGTAGCCAAAAGCAACTAATACTACGATACTTGACTTAACCCACAAGGAGCACTTAAAGCTTGGTGACATTGCAGTATTTGACCTTACCCAAAAGAGGGAGATAAAGCCAAGTGACACTGCAATAGGGGTGATATGACAACACAGGCTTTTTGCTGTTAAACAGAGCTAAAATCAATTCAACATGTTGAAAGCTGAGGAAAAGGGAAGATGAAATGGATTTGCATACACACTTCAGTCATGGTGCATAAAAGAAGCCAAAATGAATTATGGGTAATGGTACCACAAGATGGACCCAAGTCCAACTGAGATTGCAATATTGGACTTTGTCCACAAGAGGGAGCCAAAGGGAAAGAAACAAAGAGCAATATTAAACATTGTAGGCAAGGGTGAGCCAAGACCTGGCATCACTCCAATAATGCACTTCCTCCACACAATGAAACCATAGCCAACTAAAATTGTTACATTTAATTTCATCTAGAGGACAGAAACAAACTCAGTTCACATTATAATATCAATGTCAATGGAGTCTGGTCTTTTAACTGTGTTTGCCAGTTGCATGTGACCTTCTTTGGATGAGTTATGAACAAAGAGAAGTGTCATTGCAATAATGGAGTGTGTTCACAAGAGGGAGCCAAAGGCTAGGGTTAGTGATTGACTAACCCATCCCTAAGCTGAATAACTTTGGAGTGGAAGGTGGTAAAGAGCTGAAAGTAAGCTAGTAAAAACTTGAATGTGAAAACAAATAGAGTTGAATTTTCATCATCTTACATACAGTTTCAAGTTTACTGGATTTTCAGTTTCAAACTAATAAATTCAATTTCAAATTATACTATTCAGATTCAGTTTTACAATGCAATGATTCAAATTATCAATACAAATTCAAATTATTTAATTCAAATTCAAATATAAATGATTCAAATTCACATGTACAAAACACACATACTCCACTATAAGGCCTCTATCACACGCAGTAAATCTGATTATTATGCTGGTATCATCATCTCCAACGCAGGAAACACCAAATCTCTATTCTCACTCCTCAATAACATCACTCAGCCTTCCCAGTCCTTACCCCCCCATTTCTACTCAGCTCAGCAAAATGGAGCTCCTCCTCATTGGAACCAAATCCACCCTCGCCAAAGTTGACAGCTTCTCACTCTGCATCGACAGTACTTCACTTTCCCCCTCCCCTCAGGTTAAGAGTCTGGGTGTCATCCTTGACAGTACACTTTCCTTCCAATCTCACATCAATAGCATCACTCGATCTGCTTATTTCCATCTTCGCTCTATCAACCGTCTCCGCCCCACCCTCACCCTCCATACCACTGCCATCCTCGTCCGAGGCACATACAGAGGGAGGTGTGTGTTCATGGTAGGAGCATGTCAGCAAGTGCAACACTGTGGCTCACTGATGTGTTTTTGGACAACAATGGGGCTCTATGGCACAGAGGAATACGATATGTCAGGCTGTGATACACACACATTAAGTGTTACTAGGGTACTTTCACTGTTGCGTTAGGTCTTTTCATGCCACATGTTGACAAAAAGTAAAATAAAGAACAGCCTTTCAATTTGACTATTTTCATACAGGCCCAGAAGAGTGCTAAGCAGATTGTAGTAGCCTTGGTACCATACTTCCTAGTTCAGTTTGGAGGGGTCTTACAAAGGAGACTTGAGGTTCAGGCGTGGCTAGCACTTTCCCTACTCAAGTCTTTGTGCTAAATTAGGTGATACAAGACCAATCATTATACTGACACAGAGATGAATTTAACTGTTGACAAACATATCTATTTCTCCAAAAGTCATAATGTTCCTTTAGTATTGTGACAGTGTGATGCTACTCTATGAACAGTCACCCTCCCTGCTGTGATTTTCAGTGGGTGTTTTGAACATGTCATGGAGAAATAAGGTGTCAGACTGCCGCTCCACTGCTTTTTAAAACGATAGATCAAGGTGTTGTCACTGGCATCAGAGAAGGTCAGACACCTTCTCTCCCAGTCCAGCTGAATCCTGACTCTGGTCGACTTTCTTCTCAGTTTGAGAGGAGTGCTGTGGCCGGGGGAGGCCCAGAACTCCCCGGAGGAGAGGGACACGGTCCACAGGCCACCGACAGGATCCGTGTCTGAGTCCAGGGCAGGACTGGGGTTTAGATCCGAGTTGGACCAGTCCTTTCTGTGGACTGACTCGCTGGCCACACCGAGAGCCCAGTGACTGTTGTCTCCCACCTCCACCTCCCAGCTGTGCCTCCCTGAAGTGAAGTCGTCTGAGCCCAGGATGCTCTGTGGGCTCACAAACCTCTCTTGGTTGTCTGGGAGAGACTGCTCCTCACACACAAACACGCTGGACAAGTCAGGGGACACACCTAAACACACCGAGCCCGTGTTAGGATCCATGGTCACTGGGACTGAGGGACATAAGGACATCAGTGTGAGACAAAGAAACAGGGACAGGAATCAACAAAATAAAAGGCAACACATAAATCCATGTGTACCTTTAGTTTTCTATGTAACCCCACACATGGCCCAACACTCATGGTCAACACGGTGTTATCACAATGACTTTGCAGATTGACACATCCTACTGATCTACTGCCTGTATGATGCATCTGTTGTGAGATGAATGTGTGAATTTATATTCACTGAATCACATGCATCTAGTGTGTAATGCAATTAAAACTACAGTAGGCAAAGTTATATCTTTATAGTTTGGGATGAAATAACAAACCTTTACGATTGCAAATCGTTCACAATATTTAATTGAAGAGCTGCTCCTCATTTGTATTTAGTTTAAGATAACTTGTGATATATTTCCAATACATCCTTTCCTTTGCCTATAATGGCCTATGGTACAAAACATGAACACATCCTGACTCCACACAGATAATCATGATGTTTATAAGGAAAAGAGACATGATGATAAACAGGGGGAATAACTTTTGAGGGAGGACAGTGGTGTGTGTATGTGTGTGTGTGCTTGGTGGACAAAGCCCTGTAGCTTTCACTGGCACAAAGATGAGCTCGTCCAATTTCTTTCTCTGTGTTATTAGAGGTCAGTGTGACAGTCCAATAATACTTCACCCGCTCCCACAGAAACCAGGCCATTTGCTGTTTCCTGCCCCTGACTGCCAGATCTGGCTGTTACTTGGACAGTCAAAAAGGAAGTCAGGAGCATGGTCTCATCCTGCCCTTAGACAGCATCACAGCCCTGGCCCGAAGCCTTTGTTGATTTGTCAACTCCAGCTCAGTGTGGAGGGTGGATCACCTATTTAAAGACTGGATGGGGGACGGGTTTTCGGAGGAGAGCCTCAAGAAAACCTTACTTCCTTTGTCAGTTCATTCAGCATTGGGAGAGGGCGAGGCGGGGTCGGAGTGGTCTGTGAGTGGTCCTACTGCAGCTTTAAAGCTCTCTACACATGATCAGCAGCATGATCACCGCAACACGAGGTGTCGATCACAGTTCAGAGGCAAATTGAGGCATAGGTTTATGTCACCATGGGTGCCAGTTAGAAGGAAATTTGAAAACCAAAATCATAAGCTGAGCAAACACTGTTTGAGAATGATACATTTTTGTTTAACACAAAGAAGACAATGGCAATTATCTTCCATGGGAGATGAAGCCAAGTAAAAACACAAGAAGGGTTTGGGTGCATAAAACCTTTTTGGTCCTTTTCTTTCATCACAGATCACTTTGAGGTTATGTTCTAGTTAAGTTCAGCATCTTTACTCTCTCCAAGTATTCTGCTGCTGATCATGTGTAAAGGAGCTAAAGAGCAATGCACACTAGTGGCATGTGGAGCATTGTTGATCATGGTGGCGTACTGCAGGCATCTTTCTTTAGTGTTGTCAGTCACTTCCATGATTGATACATTACTTGGCAACCATATGCTGACTACGTCCATGCTGCGGTCACAGGAGTGATCGAATAGGTGTGTTACTCCTGCTCAAATGTACAGTAACGCTGGATGCATCAGTGTTATGGAGCAGGATGTCAAAGGTCACAACATA
>JBBMOC010000012.1:11904149-12014729 GCA_037975185.1 Centropyge bicolor | reverse complement strand
CTTAAAACGGTACATTATTTTTAGTCTGAAATTGATATGACTTTATCAGAAGTTGCTAATCTACTGTATTCAAAGCCTATATACAGTATGTCTCCATAATATTTATGATATTATTTTCATGAACTGCAGAGAGAACGTATCAGATACTGCATGCAGCCACATACAATAAAAATATTAATATGAGCTTAAAGATGCTGAGAGGAACTTTAGAGTTGTGTGATAATTCTCCATGGACAAGCGACACGTCCCACGTTTCATGTTTGTTTGTTTTTTATCCATTGCATAAAATTTTGATCATAGCACCTTTTTGATTTTGATCGTAGGACCGAAAGGTCAAAACAACAAAACAGAAGTCCCGATTCTGAAAACTGATTCCTGCACTAATTTGACGGTCTGCTCAAGCTTTTCAAGTCACATTTACTCTCAACACTCACATGCTGCCTTAAACCAATTATATGAAGTGCGGAGTGTCTTTTACTTACAGGTTCATTCCCATGGGGGGTGATTTACACTGCTGCATACATGCTGTTTGTTATGTTACTGCTTTGTTGCTGCAGCTGGAAAACAACACACAGTAATGCCTCCATTCCAGCACAGTCTAACTATATTGCCTCGTCATTTTCAATATATAGCCAAAGTAATGGCATAAGTTATTCCTTACAGAGCTATGGAAGTGTTATTGAAAATATATGCATGCTGCAGCAAGTCTGAGAGCCTCTCAACGTCTGCACTCATACTGGACTAAATTACTGTTCTTTCATACATAAATTACCACCAGTGGCCACCACCTGTCAATTTGGCATTATACAGAGCTGTTGGAGAGAATATAAAAACTACAGAGACGGCTGGAGCCAGAGAAATGGAACAAACAACTGAAAACCCAAAGTGAATTCACACTCCCTGTTCAGAACCAGTGTCTGAACAACAGCACACACAATAAAATGCATCTTTTGTGTCCTGTTTGACCTTTTGTCTCTATTGGTTTTCATGCTACCTCTGGAATAAGAATAAGGGCTCATTAAAATCCTGATGATATGAGCTCACGCAGTCGAAATGCGAGACGTGAAATCATGCTCTGCAGTGGGTGCTGTAGGATTAAAGACGACTCGAAAGCTGAAACAGAAATCGTTCAACAAGTCCGTTTAGTGAAGAGATGACATGTAGCTCTGAAATAAGTTGCAATCAGCATTTTATGGATGCTATAATAGAGATGCTGAAATGCAGAAACAACAACTTTCATCGCTGAAACTGCGTCTCTCCTGCTGCTTTGCAACCTGCTGTCCATGACCCGGCATTATAAGCAGGTCTTTAATCTGCAGACGACGGCAGAAAACTAAAATGCCACCAGGAGCCAAAGAAAACTTCTCATCCAGGAAAGTAACACACTGTAACTAATGCAAGTGGTTTTCCTTCGGCTTGTGACACGGGAGAAGAGAAGAGGGGGGAGAGAGCGAGGCAGGCAACAGAAAGAGAGGAGGAGAGATGAGAGAGACAGAAGCTCTGCTGCAGAACACACCTCATCTCCATTTTAGCTGGAGGGAGAGAGAGAGAGGGGGGGAGAGAGGGAGCGAGATCCAGTCGGTGCCAATTTGCTCTTCAGCCCCAGTGACAGAGAGGAGAAAGCTAGGGAAGTGATATTTAAGGAATTTTAAGAGATCCAGTGGGTGAAGGAGAAAAAAACCATCCAGACATGTGAAGCATTTTACAAAGAAAGACTGACAGCAAATGAAGACAAGAAGAGACGACAGGGAGAGATGTAGCCGGTGCTTCAGTTGCGGTAAGAAACCTGAATTATGTTGATGGAATTGTCCAGTCAAACAGGACGCCGCGGCTCTCTCTCTCTCGCACAGACATGCAGCCGCTCGTGCACAGAGTGAAAGCAGCGTTGATGAGGAGGTGTTGGTAGCAGGTATGTGTCTGTGTGTGTGTTAGACATGGAGAGGCTTGGGGGTCTCTGTTAGCAGAGGGGAGGAAAAATAAATCATAAGTTAGTGTATGTGTGTGTAGGTGTGAATGCTGGGACAGACTCAGCTGCAGGGGAATGCATCTGTTTTATTATTATTGTTGTTGTAATCTGCATGCAGCACCTCTGCCTCTGTCATACATCCCTCTCTCCTGCTCTCTCCGTCCTCCCTCTCCTCATTCCGCCCTGTTGCAGTGTCTCTCTGTGTCGTAGCTGCACAGCACAAACAAACCTTATGCAATGGACTGTTTCATGCAAACATGTATTTCTACACCATACCTGTTTTCTCCCTCTGTCCACGATTCCACTGCAGGTCTTAGAAGCTTTTCCCCAGCTCTCTCTCTCTCTCTCTCTCTCTCTCTCTCTCTCTCTCTCTGTTAGATTGGAAAAAGCAAAGTCAAATGGAGTCGACTGAGAGGCACATTTGACTTTAACTTCTGCACAAGCCTTAATTTGACTGATGTGAAATAACACAGACTTTTAATTCCTCTGTGTTTTTCCACCTCTGCAAGGCTTCTGAAAACTTTCAAGCCATTGACTTCCTGATAGTTCCCCATTAGAAGATAGAGACCACACCAAATTGTCCAGAATTTCCCTTCTGAGGGATCAATAAAGAACTATCTTAAATTAAGTTTAGAATTGCATGGCACAAGCTATATTGCTGGAAGTGTTTCTGGGAAGGAAAAAAATAGATGCTTATCATGTCAAATATCAGATTTTCTCTCCAGTAGTCGACATCTCTCTCTCTACAAAGCGAAGGTTTAGTGTGTGTGAGCGTGTGTAGGGTTTTATTCTATGCTTTCAAGCCTCCTCAAAGTATCATTACATGGCTTGTTTTCCCCCCTCACAGCGGATGTTAAGTGTCTCTTAGTGTCCCTACATAATCAATAAAGTACCAGACGTCCTTAATATAAACAGGAACTCAGATGCTCAGTCTGTTTGCGTCCGTGTCGAGTGAAATGAGCCGTTCATACAAATGACAAACTGCCAAGAAACGAAGGTAATCAGACTTCAAGTATTCGATTATATTTTGTGTAATCGGTTGCCATGGGATACGAGTATCAACAATAAGGAGCGCAGGTTAGGCAAATATGCATAGGTGGGCTGTGGGGGAGGGAAGTAAATCCATTTATGTGCGTGAGAGAATAATGTTCAGAATAGATTAAAAAGATAAACAAGAAAAGCGTGTCAAAAAGAAACCTGGATAGATTAAGCATTGATCCAGGAACTTTCACTACATCTGCTGGCTTCATGTCGGATATGAAAGTAAAACATCACCAATACACGCCTGGCATTCTGGGTAGCACAGCTCGGTGAGAGGGATGTCCACAGTCCACAGTAATGCACAAATACACATCTGCATGAAGCCTTCTCTGACCACACAGGGAGCTGTGGGAAGTCTGGTGAATTGCCTCGAGTGATGTCACCTGAGTCAGCATCAGTTGTGGCAAAGTCTGCAAATGAAAAAAAAAACATCTGTTGGTGAGGATCAGTGAGTTTACTCTGCTCCGCTCAGTTAGCGGCTCGAGGCTATTTTAGCTGAATTGTTGGAAGTTGAGTTGCATTGTGGGTAATGTAGGAGGAACCAGATGTAGGAACCAGATTTTGACCATTTTTCTCCATTTTCCATTTCTCCATTCTTCATGACATGGATGAACCTGTGGGATAAGATGAGCTTTATGTTAATGTTGGTGCATGTGCATTTAAAACAACACGGCAAACTGTGATTGATTGACTCTTTAAAGAGTATTGTCAGAACTACTGAGAGGGTACACACATCATATTTACTGTGAGATTAGCAGAGCCATACTCTTGTCTCACTGCTCAGCTGTGACTGACTGACTTGCAAATTCCTTTGAAATTCTAGTAGTTTGCTTTTCATGGAAATTTTCTTCAGTGCAGTTACATTCAGTCACTGTTTCTAATTAGAATATTAATGCAACACACGTTCTGCAACTATTTAGTTTAAGACACATTTCCTCTTCCTCAGCTGTTGACTGGAGGATCACGTCAGATTTTGGATTAAGGTCAGTGCAGCTTCATCTTTTGTTATCATTACTCATCCTTGTATGGCAGAGCTATTGCTGTGCATATTATGTGAGCTGCTGTGCAGTCATACATACTTTCAAAGAAATCTGAGTCAGAAGAGTCAGGGGAGCAATAACGGCCACTAAGAGCAAAAATATTCTCTATTTATCCACAGGATGAGGAGATTGTGGAGTGCTGGGACGGCACAGAGTTATGAAAGCCGCTGAGTCACACAGATCTATTTTACACTGCTTTTCTAAATAGTTTAAATTACAAGGCGGCACAAGTCGTCTGAAGGCACACACCAGCACACATTCCCGCTTTCCTGAAGCTGTCAGAGACGACGTGAGCGTTCGAGAGCAAATGACAAAAAAACAGGGAACATCAAAATTAAATGACGAATCCATTATTGAGCAGGTTGCACATGAAAAGAAGAGAGAGAGCGGAGATGAAAGTGAATGATAGAGGAGTGAGAAGAGCCCCAGGAGGTAAGAGAGCTGCTCCTGTGTTTTTACTGTTACGGCTCCCAAAGCACACACAAAGTCATGAGAACACACAGCACACACACTCCGCGCTGCTCACACAATTAAACCAGTGTCTGAATGCTAATAGCTTTTCTCTTCATCTCAATAACTGTCTTCAATTCGTCTGTCAATTCTTTCTCCTTCCTGTTTGTGGAGAAAACTTGGCAAGCGTCTGGCCACTCTCGCTCCTCCACCAGCAGCACTTCCTGTTAGTCATGTAGATTGAAGAGCTCAGCGGCAGATGTAGAGTTTTATCACAGCAGCTGCCAGGAGTTGACGAATCGCAGGACAAGGTTAAAAGTTCATCCAATCTAAACTTTATTTATAATCACACAGAACGTCAGCACAGATCTGTGGTGGACGATGGCTGAAGGTGACGTGAAGTTTGCTGCCTCATCCCTGTTATCGATGCTCAGATTGGACCAAAACAAATTTCTCAGTAGATCTCAAAACACTGAGACAGAGTGAGGCTGGGAGATTTGTTTCCATGGCAACTACGCAGTAAGCCTTGCACGGCTCCCCATCTCGTGTGTGTGTGTGTGTGTGTGGTACGGACGTGGTGTAATACGAGCGTGTGTCCCACAGAGAACTGTTTCTCCCATCAGGGTGGCACAAAGCCTCACACTGAAGACGATGGACAGTGAGACGTCACTCTCCCAACATCGACTCTTTTATCCCGACTTCAAGAAAGATAAGATGAAATGAGGATAGAGCTGATATGAGCTTTTTTCTACTTATTTATTGATGATTGACTATTTTCCAGTTTTAGTGCCTCTCTGTACCTTTTCTGTTTTGATCTTTTTTTCACTCTATGTTTTCATTATCATGTCCTTAGAGATGAGTGTTGTTCTCTGTAGCTGCCTGATCCAAATGTCCTTCAATAAAGCAAATCTTAATCTTAATCCTAATATAACTAATAATGATGTAATGACACAATTCAACTCATTAACTAAAACCTGTGAACCAAAGCCCAAAGACAACCTAACAAATATCAAAATAAAACCGCTACTGTAAATAGTGTAATGTCTATGTGCAAGATGGCAATATATGGCAGATAATAATTCTACACATAGGAGAATTAAGATATTGATGAACAGAGCATTCCTGCAGTTCTGTGAGTACAGCATATTCTTAACATTAGCAGTGAATGTCCCCATGAAACTAGGAAAACCTAAATTAATATTATGATATAATCAGTGAATCAAGTAATAATGTGTTATATGAAAGGTATCACTTATAGTTTCAAACTGCACCAACGCTGCAGTTCTTCTCAGCTCTACAGAGCCTTTCAGTGTGTTTCATTATTTTTGGTTTTACGACCCATATCACTGCTTGCATTAGTGACTGCAGCAGACAGGTTTTTTTTGGTGAGGACCCCTAAAAACACCACCTGCTCACCAACAAACAGCAGACAGGAACGGTCAGCAACATAGTGGAAAATGAAACAATGATGAATGAATGATAATGTTGCTCTGTGTCTGTTGAACTTGTAAATAAGCAACTGTTTATTGCAATATGTCAGTGTTGTGTTTACAGCTTGTTGCACTGCCCCCAAGTGGCCGGAAGACCACTTGTTTAACGAAACTAAAAAAAATACTGTTGCACCTTTTATTGATTGTGACTTAATAGACAATGACTAACATTTTGGGCTGCGCAGTCAAACATTAATCAATGTAATATATCAATAAAAGTCTGCTACTGCCAGATACTGGAATCAAATTTATTTCCATTGAGTCTTTTTGCATTACTGGTCAGCTAATTACTGGGATGATGTCGCTGCAGCCAAATGTCTAAGATCCATTAATGTGATGGTGCTGAATACTGAGCCGAGCAGTTTGTCTGGATAAATGTGCCAAATGCTGTAAATGTAAATACTGATGTAACTGGTGAGTTTGCATGTGTTTCTGTGTGTGTGTGTGTGTGTGTGTGTGTGTATGTGTGTGTGTGTGTGTGTGTGTGTGTGTGTGTGTGTGTGTGTGTGTGTGTGTGTGTGCAGCCACGTTCACGCAGTCTTTCCCTTTTTAGCCTTAAGTACATAAGGCTGATAATATAAAAGATCCTTGGGGTCTTTTTAACTGTTACATAATAAATAACATTTGCGGGACGCTCTGTTCTAACAGGCACTGAATGTGAAGTGCTGGCATGAAATATTTAAGTGCAACAAGATTTCATCACTCCTGCATATTTACCTTTTCTCCTGTAGGCTGAGAGAAACAGTGGGGATTGCAGCCGAGCTCTGTTTTTCTCACATTTCCTTCCTGCCATATGATCCCACTTTCCCCTTTTTTGTCCTTTCACTTCTGACCATGATTGTATTTATTTGAGAATGACTGTTGATGACAGTCAAGGCCGGATCTCCTTTGTAAAACAGAGATTCCCTCTTTGTTTTTTCAGCCTCTTCTCTCTGCATTAATCCATCTCCTCTTCTTCACGTCTCTCTCTCTCTTCTTGGCTGCAGAGTATTTCTGCTTTTATGAGTCTGCAGAGCGCATCCTTGAAAACTCTGCGTGACCTTCCTGAGACATCCATTGTATTCACACAGTCTTGTTTAATAGTTGGAACTGAAGTATGTGGCTTAAAAATGTGTTTGCATTGGAGTGGTGCATTCAGATTTAACAGACTGTATTAAACTGTCAATGGGTGTTTCAGTTCATCTCTGAATCTCTTCCTTTCTCTTCTTGTGTTTCTGACAGTGAGCCGCCGCGCTGCGAGCCATGAGTCCTCCACCTGTGGCCAGGATATGAGCTGAGAGGGCCGCCATCCAGCTACCGCCATTGTGCAGTACCTGTGTGACACTGACACAAAGTTACACTTAAAAACACTCTCGGCGTTAACAGACAGTTTTTGTATTTGTGTCCGAAGCCACTGTAGCATGCTGTCAACAATATAATTGCTTTTCTGAATGATGACCCTGAACCATCTGGCCTACCTTTTCCACTTTGGGTCGTAACACACACACACCTTGAAACCGTTAATAACGCGACTTCACACACATTTTGTGGTCCAGATGATTCACCTCACATCCCCATAACAAACTCTTCCTCACCTCGTCTGAATCAGCGCCAGTGACCTCGGAGGATTATGAGGCCGACTTTAGTGTTTCTGCAGACACAGTGTCTCCTGTGTGTGTTGCTTGGTGTGTGTGTGCCCGGTGCAGCCGGCTTGCTACCTCACGCGCTGCCATGGCACGTGTCCTGCCCGTCGCGGTGTGTGTGTCAGATCAAGCCGTGGTTCTCCCCTGACTCCGTCTACCACGAAGCTCCCACTGTGGACTGCAACGACCTGCTGTTGACCAAGCTTCCTGTACCCATACCTACCAACACACACACCCTCCGCCTGCAGAGCAACCTTCTGTCCGAGCTGGACACCGCGGCGCTGCACGGACTTCCCAACCTCACCGACCTCGACCTTTCCCAGAATCGCTTCAGCCGTGTTCGGACAGTAACTCAGAGCGCCTCGCTGCCCTCTCTGCTGTCTCTACACTTAGAGGAGAACCATCTGAGTCACCTCCCCGATGCCTCCTTCTCCTCGCTGCAAACTTTGCAGGAACTCTTTCTCAGCCATAACAATTTACACTCGATAGCGCCCGGAGCCTTCTCTGGCCTGGTCTCCCTGCTGCGTCTGCACATCAACAACAACCGGCTCACCACCGTGGACCCTCGCTGGTTCAGGGCTCTGCCTCGCTTGGAAGTTCTCATGCTCGGAGGAAACCCTGTGGAGGTCCTCCCAGAGCGAGGCTTCCTGGCCTTGAAGTCCCTCCGGAGTCTTGTCCTCGGTGGTATGGGTCTGAGGAGCTTGGCTGAGAAGGCGTTGGAAGGGTTGGAGGGCCTGGAGAGCCTCTCCTTCTACGATAACCTGCTGACCAAGGTCCCCACCGAGGCCCTGAGGAGAGTCCCCGGACTGAAGTTCCTTGATCTCAACAAGAACCGCATCAAGCTGATCGAGACAGGAAACTTCCGAGACATGATCCACCTGAAGGAGCTGGGCCTGAACAACATGGAGGAGTTGGTGTCCATTGAGAGAGCCGCCCTGCAGAACCTTCCAGAACTCACCAAGCTGGAGATCACCAACAACCCGCGGCTGTCCTACATCCATCCACACGCCTTCCTCCAGCTGAGCCGGCTGGAGAGTCTCATGCTCAACTCCAACTCTCTGAGCGCTCTGCACCACCATGTCATGCTGTCCCTGCCCAGCCTCCAGGAGGTCAGCTTACACTCCAACCCTCTGCGATGCGACTGTCTGTTTCACTGGGCCGCCAAGGAGGCCTCTCACCCTCACACTGAAGACACACAAACAGACACGCCAACACCTCGGATGGTGCGTTTCATTCAGCCCCAGGCCACGCTGTGCTCTGAACCCCCGGAGCTCAGAGCCCGCCGGGTACGAGAGGTGTCCTCCAGGGAGATGTCAACCTCATGCCTCCCCATGATCCCGACGAGCTCCCTCCCCTCCTACATTGGGGTGAGAGAAGGAGGAAAATTGGTCTTGCACTGTCGAGCTCTGGCAGATCCGCAGCCTGAACTGTACTGGGTGACTCCCTCCGGGCTGAGACTGGGCCCCACACCCAGCCGTGCATCCAGAGGTTTCCCAGCTCCTGCTCCCTGCCACAGCCTGACAGCCTCCGAGGGCTTCAACCACACATCCGCCTCCAGCATCTCTCCTCGCCAGGCTCCGGATGATACTCCCTGTAACCCCTCCAAGAACCACCGGCTGCTGCCTGAGGGGACTCTGGAGATGAACAAGGTCACCCCCAGTGAAGCAGGACTGTACACCTGCGTAGCTGAGAACGCACTGGGAGCAGACACACGCAGTGTTACTGTGGGTGTTCACGGCAGAGAGAAGAAAAGAAAGAAGGGAGCAGCTGCTAATATGAAGAAGTATCCATTGTTCAGAGTAGATGCCAGGTTGGAGGTGAGGGAGGTCGGACAGCACTACGCTATCCTGTCCTGGCAAACTGGGCGCAACCTCCCATCAACCCGTCTGTCCTGGCAAGCCATATACTCCAACACACACACACCCACGTACACCACACGCATCCTGGCTGGCACTCAGAGCTTCAACCTGACCCACCTGCAGGCACAGACATTTTACAGAGTGTGCCTACATTTAGGGATCAGCGAGGGCGCCAAGCACGCCAGCAGGAGATCGAGAGAGAGCAGAAAGTCTCAGTGTGTTTCGTTCAGGACACAGGATGTCCCAGAGCCTCGGCCCAGCCTGCAGCTCAGCCCGGAGTTGACCTCCACCGCCGTCACACTCCTGCTCCTGGCGCTCATACTGCTGCTGCTGGCAGGCCAGGGCTGGGACGCCGAGCCCGCCGAGGGGCCGGGAAAACACCCCGACACCCTCCTCCAGGACGTCAAAAATCCCAAGGCTCTGATCATCAATCAAAAGACAGAAGGGAGCAGCAGACATCAGCCAAAGGAGAGTGAGAAACTACTACTACATCAGGACTGCTGAGATCATTACGTTTGTGCACATTCAAATCCAGACGAGAAAAACACACACACACACACACATATATGTCAAATATACACTTTGTGAATCACAGCTAGAGGAGAGGAGTCATAGAGCCGAGCAGCGGTGTAGAGAGAGATTTGTATTTATTTTATATACCGTATGAAATATATATTGACATTGTTTCTGTGTTAAGATGTATTGTAAAGAATGCCTAAACCCGAAGCAGGGAAATCCAACTGGACAATCATGCTCCTGCAGACGAGCACAGCGAGCGATAACAGGGGAGAGAGCCTGAGCTGCCCACGACCACTGGACTGAAACTAAAGACAACCTGACTCAATCCATGGACAGGTATTTACAGAGGAGAGCGCTCAGACCTCCAGGGTATTTGTCATGTTTTCTCTCTACATGTTCCACAGACTGAACCACACTTTCTCCGAGCAGACACAGCTCTGCCTCGAGACTGTTACTGAATGAATTTCCTGCATTGATGTAAACAACCTTTTTGCTTAGCTTTCAGTACCTTGGACTGGGTTGTCCATCTTGCAGTACATATACAGTATACTCATCCGGATTCCCCGCCTAACATCCTCTTTCAGTATAAAAGTGATCTAAAAGTGATTGTGTTAAATTCTATTTTGAGCTATTATACAATAAAATCTTTTTAATTTACACAGTGTTGCTGTTTTTTTTCTACTCTTAAACACTTGGGTAAACATAGCTTGACCTTAACTCAGGTCATATATCAGGGGATTCATCTGCAACGACTCCTTGCTTATCTGTATGCAGCTGCCGTCGCTCCACAGTAGGAATAAGTATGATAATAGCTCAGGACATCTGACACTTCCTCAGTAAACACAAGCTGCAGTGTGTCCCCTGCTGGATAAGACCTGGAACTGACCGAGGGAGAAAGGATAGGTTCACATTTATTCCAAGTCTGTCTCGATACAATACTCACATGCCCATTTGTACATTGAGTTACTGGTCACTGTGATCATTCCTCCTCTTCATACTGGAGGTGAGGAGACCCTTATAAGCATGACTCCATTGTAAGAGATGGGGGACTAAATCCAGTCCATCAGTCAAATCAAGCAAGTCTTTTTCAGTAAGGAATTCTCTTTGTGTTTCCATATTGTCTGAGGTGCAGCAAGGGACAATCTCCTTCTAAAAAGTCACTTCATTTGTGTAGCTCAGACTGATGAAGCCTCATAATAACTTCAGTTAAAGAACAATTAGAGTAGTGTTAAGAAAGACATGAAAAAAATGTGAATCTATTATAGGTACAAATGTCCATATTATCAGTTTGTACAACGAATATAAGCCAGCTGCACCTGAGCTTTTGTGGGTCTGAAGGATGTAATGAAATTCTTGGTGAACTCATCCTTTAGTTATATTTATAATAAGTCATAGTGTTATCACAAGGAACACAGGGGTCATAAAACCTGATATCACTCATGAACTGAGTGACAGGACACTGAAAATATTCTCAGTGGTATATATTATTTTTCATTCATAATCTTTGAGAAACGCATCTTGATTTCCTATCTAAAATTCATTCTCAGTTATATATTTGAATGTATATAAATTTATGTGGTTGAATGACTACAGGTTGGATCTTCAATAAACAAAGGTATACAAGGAAAAGAACAGGTCAGTAAAAACAGACTTTCAACAGTAGTTAGACTTTGTATTTATTCACACAAAACATAATACATTTTCTTCAATAAGGCAACACAATACTGTATATACATACAATGATCTATATGTATACCATATTTAGATTTTATGTTGTTATCTCTCAACTAACAACATGTCATTCTTTACTATCACTAGCAAGTGTAAATAAATAGTTTAGCAAGTCATGTAAAAGAGTACCAGATGCGAAAACTTCAAGTCATACTGTTAGTACATCCAATGCAACAATCCTTTACTCACGGTGTTATTGATATATCTGAGCTGCAGCTGTGGTTTTCTGAGAGCAGCTTAAGGGTTCAATCACTTACTGGAATGTAAAATAACCCTTTAAGCAGTTAAAGGTGCCCCATGGAGTTTTCTTCAATGTTTACATTCAGTGTCACTCATTAAAACACACTGTGTGTAGCCTCGAGCTTTAACAAATGTGTAGACTTTTCTTCCCGATTTAACGTTTTCAGAGCTGATTTTTAAATTATTTTCTCAGTCAGTGTTCACTACCTTGCAGTCTTCTTCTACACTTTGTTGGTGCACCACTGTCTATGTTGGTAAATACTGCCACCTGTTGATCGGTGGAGGAGTGTGAAACATGTTTTGCATCACTCGACTTTGTGCACGAGACAAATGCAACATGGATCCTCTTAATAAAAAAAAAACAGCGCCATAGCCTAAAAAAAAAAAAACTCCACAGGGAACCTTTAAAATCTTCAACATCAGTTAAAAATCAAACAGAAAAACGTTATTTGAAAAAAACAAATTCCAAATATTTTTCCTTTTCACAAACAGCATCAACAGTAATTTTCATTACTCCCATCAGGAGAATAAGATACATTAACACTGACATCATCATTAGGTGCTGGAGTCATTCCTAAACAACATGAGGTGCTTGTGCCATGAAAACGTTTTCGTGACTAAAAAATGTAAAGACCGAAAACCTTTTTTTTTTTTTCAGTGTGAAATGTCCACAATAATGAGCACGTTGAATGTACTGTACAGGGTGACATTAAGTGAAAATGCTATGTTAGTTACCCATTCTCTTCACAGATAAGATTGTACAGTCATTTACAAAAATATACTTCTATTCTGCATTAACAAATGACAGCAGTGATTAGTACTGGTTTAGAAGTCGACGGGACGTTAAGTAAATAAAACATACAAAACTTTTAGAGCCAATGACGGAATGGAATTAAGAAAAACATCAAGCAATAATACTATGTTTTATATCACTGTACACAAAGCAGTACAGTATTGTGTACTGTATGCTCACATGATACATCGGCAGCACTAGATGTGCCTGATGCCCACGGACATGTCACTCAGCTGGTTTTGACCTGCCTCCCTTCAATTGAGGGTCATGCTTTACTTAACTAAAACAGGCCGGAGCTGCTCTTTTGTCCCGTTCGCCTTTGCAGTGTGATAAAATGTCCGAAATCAAACCTCAAAACAGCTGACTAATAAAACACCAGGCGCATCAAACACTATTGGAATGTCAGGTAAATTTGCTTTAAACAAATTGGTTTTACTGAAAAGGGGGAAATTTCCACATGGCTGCCCGTCAGGCGGCACCAGCACCCTGGTCGGGAATCGAGCCCGGGTCGCGGGCAGTATATAAACAGCATATATAAGCAGTCGTGAATGGTTTATAACACAGCATAATGTGGCAGATATACAGACGTTTTTAAGTATTTATTAAGGTCTTTGTTAACAATTGTTACTGCTGCTATAGTTGTAATCATTTACAGTTTACAGTACATTTTTAGTACTTCTAAAAACATCTATAAATATATTGAAAGAATGATTTATGACACAGTGTAAACTTATAACACTAAGCCAACACATGACTAATTGTTAACTCATAGAGATATATGATTATATATTACTCCAACTATGATTTACTATAATCAAACATTCATCAAAACTAGTTATATTCCATAGTACAAGTCATAATGTTAACAAGAAACAATAATAGTCACTAAAAAAATGTCCATACATCTGTTGCATCTACATTACAGTGTTTTATAAACCATTCATACACTGTTCATACCTGCTGATGTTACCTCATATATGCAGTGAGTGTATGACTGATAAGGCAATGCAGTGGCCATGATTTAACATAAAAGGGTCCCATCATTCTTTTTGTATTTTCCTTACTTATTCCTTACATCACTCAACAGACACAACTAAACCTCAAAATCTGCACACACAGACAGACGCACAAATACACACTCACAGACACATAAAGTAGGCAAGAATCTTCACACACCACAGGCAGTTTCATTTCAATGGGATCTATTTTCCCACGCTGTGTAACAGGCTATGAAAAGGTGTGTTAGTCTGAGGAGAGACGGGAGTCAGATGATGAGAAGCAGCATGAATAGAGTAGATATATGCTGACTGCACCACTTTAACTCAGCTGAAACGATCAGTGTCGTCATTGATTGACAGACAATTAATCGGCGAAAATGTTGACACATGCTGATAGTCTATGTAAGTTCAACCTGCTTCCAGCTTCTCAGATATGACTGCTGGTTTTCTTCCATCACAGCAAACTGAATTTTCTTTGGGTTTTGGAACATTAGTCAAAACAAGCTATTTCAACTTCTGGGAAATTGTGATGGATATTTTTCACCATTTCTCTGAGCTAATAAAAAACAAACGATCGATTCAGAGAGAAAACAATCAGCATGTTAACTGATCATGAAATTAGTTGTTAGTTGAAGCCCGAGGCGTTTGTGTCCCAGCATGACAGACATCATATAACAAACAGGGATTATCTTCACACTTTATCTGCTTTACATTAGTTTTTTTTCCACTACATTTTTTCCTGCTCTGTCAAAAGAACTTCATGTGATAACTCTCCCTCCTACTGACGTGACCTTGAGCGCAACGCGATGTGAATCTCATTTGAGGAGTGTGCGAGCGTGTAAACTCTCAGCCCACTCACTCTGCTCTGTGTGACGTTTCACTGTGGACGTGAGCGCAGCATCAGAACCAGAGCGGTGGCCGCTTCGTCTTCTGTTGCAATGGAGACGGCATGCATGGCTTCATCGCTCAGTTCAGCTCCAATCTGATGAAAATATACTCAAGTAAAGACTAATTAGCAGATTTGTACAGCGTGCCTTCCATATTCACCAGCAGGCACAGTGTTCCTTTATAGACAGGTCTACAGCTTTAAATAGTAAAGAATGGGCAGTACAAAGTGAGATGTTGCCTGGAGACTGCACTGAAAAATGAGATTCACTCACTGAATCTCTCCCAGCTCCAGGAGCACTGCGCTGTAGTGGACCCTGACCTCTGAACTCCCTGTGGAGCTACACACACACCTCCCCTGTCTGACGAACAATACAGCATCACAAACACGGATGGAGACGAGTCTCCAGAGTTCTGAAAGGTAAACCAAAAAATTCAAAGTAACCATTTCTGGTTCGCACACCTGCAGCTAAATTCATCAAAAGATCGAGAAAAGTCATCCCTGACAAACACACACATGCATGGCAAACACACACACACGCACACACACACACACCTCAGCTGTAGTTGTAGGTGAAGTTATACGAGCTAGGCTCCTTCGGCACGGGGGGCGGGGCTTCTGGGATTGTGATGTTCTCAAGGTCGAGGAGGCGGAGCTTCATCTCCATGCTGATGAGAGTATCTAGGTCACTGCGTGTCAGGTCACTGCCCATCTCTCTGCCCAGCAGCGCACACAGCCCGTCGGTCCAGATGCAGTACTGCTCCGAAAAACACACACACACACACAGGAAGACACATGAAGGCTGAGAATAGTGTGTGAAAATGTCAGTTTCAGCTTCTACATTGTGCTATGTAATGGATAATACTCAACAAGTTGAAGGTTAGTATAAGTCCAGATTCTTATCATCAAATAATATCATAATAATATCAAACACATATGAAATTAAATTTGCATGGTTCTGACTGTGCAGCTATTTATTAAACTAGCATTAATAACATTTTGACCACTGGGAGCAGCAAAATCAAAATGACAACTCTGACATATTGTCACCTTTAAAGTGGGTTAAGTAAACATGTTAGTAAACAGTGTCTGGACACTGATGAATAGAAAATATTTAGTCCAATATCTATACTGTTGTTAGTTCAGTTTTGGTCTCCACCAACTCCTGATGGAAATATCCGGCTCTTTAGCTGCTAAATGCTCTAATTTAGCTAGTCACTAACCTCTTGTCTGCATTTTGGTATAGTGGATTAAAGCCGGTAACAGAGAACCAAAACAGGAAAGTCGTGGACAAGAAAAACAAAACAAATATAATATTCTATGAGCTTGTTGTTAGGCCTTTCTAATTACACATGTTTGACCTACTGTTCATACAAAAATATTGAATCATGCGGCTTCACAGTTGCTGAGCTTACCTCATACTTGTTGGGTGCGACAAAATTGAGCGTCTCATCGGGATCATAGAGGACGGAGAAGGCTAACTCTAGCACCTCCTGAGAGAAGCAAATGGGACACACAAAACATTGTTCCTACACTCGGTGGCAAGAAAGAGTTAAAGAGCAGCCGTGTGAAGGGAATGACAATAAAAACAGATGAAAATCATATTACCTTGTTTTGTTTCAGAGCACTTTTTTCTTTCATATGAGGGCAGTCTTTCCCGGTCACCACAGACTTGATATCAGAGACGGGGACTAGGAGGAATAGAAAGAAACAACTTAATAATATGAGAAGCTTATTAATGTCAGCCTGCTGACACACACAGTGTGGTCTGCAGTGAGTGTCATCATGTGTGTTATGAAATCTTTATTAGTTTGGACATGGAGCCACTTGGAGAAATAAAGGGTTCATAGTATCTTACTCTTGTCACTGAGTAGCTCAAAAGGCACTTCACCCTGAGGTGACTCATCAAGGTCCCCATAGTGCAGCACCTTGTGATTCAGTGAGAGTCTGCAGAACCAGAACTTCTCTGAAAAAGGAGACAGGAACACAATGTTTAGCTGTGACTCGACAGCACCAGACCTCCAGCAGCAGAGAAAAAGCACAGTGATTGTATTGATACTGGGTGTACCTTGCCTTCGGCGGTTCCCCAGTTTCCGGAAGCAGCTCCCCTCACACAGACGGTTGAGTCGCTGTTGTTTGATGAGCTCTAAGATCTCGGGCTGGATTCTCTCCCGCAGCTCACTGCAGCACAAGCGCAGCATGAGTAACAGGGACAAACACACAAGCACACGAAGGGTTTGGATGTGATAATCTGCTGCTAAGACAATGGTTGAAAGGGTGAAGCCTGAATTGCTAAGACTAAAGTCTAGAAATGATTAAACTACAACCTTGGCTGCAAAGAGGTTCCTGAGCTCATGCAGTAACTTTTCTGGAATCAGGGTTATAAAACAGTACAATTTGAGGCAGTGCAGACAGAGACTGACATGATGGGTGGAGACTGGAAGTCATCCTGGCTCATTCGCTCTGACTGCCGCAGACGCAGAATCTCTGAATAGTTGAGCCCTCGTAGTTTATTCTTCAGCTGGTCTAAAGACGACGGCTTCATGGCCAGAGCCCTGGTGATCTGCTCGCGGACCACCTGCATCACCTGGTCACGGTTGAAACACATATACGCATAAACACAGAATGAGTTTTCAGATCCTCCTGCTCTGCTTTGAAGTAAACCATGAATATTGTTACAGTTGTAACTGACAGAACCATTATTTTCCCATTGAGAAACTCATTCTGCAGACAGACATCTTTCCCCATCTGAAGGCAGGAATATTTAAAATATACACTACATCGTATTCAGGTATCTGTCACCATAAATGTCCATATGAGTCATAATTGATTTAAATGTGACATCATGACAAAGCACTCTGAATTGAAACAGACAGCATTAAGAATATAATCGTCATATATTATTTAATAAAATCAAAAACCTTTCAGCCACCAGCTTCAGCTCAGCCGCTCAGCAGAAGTCGTTTTGAAATGTGTTTAAATGTAAAGTCTGGCATTAATCACATTCATACAGAGGAGACCTTGTCTGGAGGGATGGCGAAGCTGAACTGTGAAATATGAACGATGAAACTGTTTGTCGTTTCAACTAAATGATTAAATGCTTCATCTTCCAACACCTCTTTAAAATTTTCTTTTCACATAAAACTACTTAACTGGCAGTGACTGTTGACATTCAGACTGTCGCTTTTTATTAAAGCTAATTAAATTTACTTTGTATAAAGATCTGTTAAAAGCTATTCTTTAACTTAACAGGACTAAAGGTCAGCAAGTACAGCTAAGGCTGATGGGAATGTCACCTTAAGAGGGACATGAATGTGGACCATATTCTATGGTCAACAATCCAACAGTCGTTTCACCATAAGCCAATAGTGTGAACCTCATGTTGGTTTTAGAGGAGAAGTCAGGGGATCAACAAATTCTATAGGATTCATTGTTTGACCAAGAATGTTTGTGCAAAAATGTATCATGTTTTTCTAAAGCTCGAGAGCAGGACCTCTGCTGCAGGGATAGTTTTTCTCTGGGCTTCTGCGTCTGTGGGCGTAGCACTCCTCTCACTCTCCTGGCTCCCTGCTTACTGCCGTGCCTCCTCACCTGCTCCCAACCACACATCTGCAATCCATCAACTCCAGTGCTCTGCAGCTTATCAACTCAGTTCTTCATCCTCTCTTCACCAGATCACTGCTGTCTGCCGCAGCGGAGTGTTTATTTCAAGTTAACCTTGTCTCTCCCTGTGTCGCAGTGCTTCACCTTTGGTTGTCTGCCTCCCAGTTCTGTCCGCTCTCTGCCCCCCCCCATCATCTCCACCTCTGGCTGGCTCGCCCTGTTCTGCCTGCTCTCTGCCCCCCCCATCATCTCCACCTCTGGCTGGCTCGCCCTGTTCTGCCTGCTCTCACCTCTGGATCCCACAACCCCAGACTCAACCCACCATCATTCACCTGCTAAACCACTACTTGGCAATAAACCTTTCAGAACTGCTTTCTGAGTCTGTGTGCAGCGTTTGGGTCCAAATATCATTGAACACGATGAGGAGAAATTGTGCAACCAGTGAATGATCATTTAACCGATTGATTCATCTAAACCCCGACTGTATAATCACACCCAAATTGCCAATTTGCTTTGCTGATCACTGCTGCTGTTTTGACAGAGTTCACAGTTGAGTTCTCCAGTTCTAATCCTGCTTCTCTTTTTTGAAGTGCTCATTTGCATTCACACAGTGATTCCGAGTGACTTTAAGGCAGCGAGTTTGTATACTTCCCTGTTAGACTCTTACATTCCTAGTTTTGCAGTTCATTCATTAGTCAGCACTTTTGCTTTCCATTTGGATGCTTCCTGAACAAATTCAGAATATTGCCCATATTTCACCTCTTTTTAAATGTAAAAGAAGAGATGACCAAGTTTGGTTCTGTTTTGTAAAGGTCGTCATATCTATTGTATATATCTCTGAGGTCTGGGTCTGGAGGCAAGTACACAGTGAACACTGAGCCAAAGCAGGGAATGTAAACATGTGTATATATATGAGTATATGAATATGAATGTGTTCTCTATGGGTCATACCTTATTGAAGTCTTCAGCTGTGGCTCTCATCTCCTTCCAGGTTTTATTAAGCAGCTGGATGCAGACACAGAAGAACTCCTCCCATGCCCGGTCATGAGTGAAGAACATGGGGTGGTAGTCGTTGCAGCCCTCATTAGCTACGCAAAGGAAAATATTTCAATTGTAAAATGAAAGAAAAAAAAACAGAAAACCACTATTTCTCTCTCATATGCTCACTGTCCTGGACTGAAGTAATGAGTGTCACGAAAGATTGTGACACCTGCATTTCTTGTCAAATACAGATCTACTTACGCAGTTCTCCAACCTGGAGTATCTCACACAGCATTCGAGTGAGTTCAATGGCACAGCGACCGAAGGGACATTCATGTTTGTCTTCGCGGCTGCTGTTCTCCAGGACAATCTGCCATGAGCGGGAAGACATGTTAAATGTGACTGATTTTCCAGCCTCTGTGAGATGAGCTGTCTGAGGCTCAAACTAACCCTGATGTACGTGTCCTGGTGAACCTTGGCCAGATACAGCATGTTGTCCAGAGCCAGCATCCCGGGAGGAGTCTGGGTGAAGTCCATCGCTGGGTTCACGTGGTTCTGCATTTAAAATAGATATAATGAGAGACAGGAGACAATAAAGCAGATTAAAAAAATATTCTGTTGTTGTTCTTTTTTTTAGTCTATTGATACAGGTGGATTTACAAGAGTTAAAGAGGAGACTCACAGTGAAGCCCAGCATCTTATAGTCCTTGGTGTACATGGCCTTTCTCTTCTCTGTGCCGGTGGGGTCGTTTTCTCCGTCGAAAGCGATCCTGCGCAGCTCAAAGATGATGTCCCTCTGAGCCTGCATCAGCATAAACAGTGATACTCTGAACATTAAATCAGTAAAACTGTAAAACGCAACTGAAAGGAGGTCGTCTTTGATTATTCGAACTGTTAAGGATGCAGGTTTGAACATACCATAGATGACTTATGTTCTTTTACATTCAAAATACATTTGTCGTATTTCACATAGTAACGTAGGAGAATGTTTTAACACATGACATAACATCACACAAACAGTTAATGCCAAACAGATAATTCATCATTTCTGCATTTTCACCTGGTCGTTCGGATCCATTTTGGTCATCATTCGTTCTTCCAACAGGTTGAAGGTCAACACCTGCAGCACATAGAGCTGATGTGCCATTTCTGCTTTGATTGGTCGATTTCCTCTGATGACATGCTGGAAAAGAAAGGCACCAAGTTCAGAGCACAGACCACGTCAAATCACACAATACAAATCTACCTGTGAAACAAAGGAAAGAAAAAGCCGAATGAATTGTTCTCCTCCACTGACAGCGAACTAAAGATCTGTCTGTAACGGTTAGAAAATCACCTGAGGACATAAAGCTGCCAATGCTAATTGTCTTTAAGGACTGATCACACTGCATGATGCATAACGTTTGATGTAATTACCAACTACGACAAAAATGGAAAATAAAATGACTAATAAAAACAATGTGGCATCGTAAAACAAGCCGACACGTAACCAGGTCTCATTAACAGAAAGCAAACTCAGAGCACACGATGCTGGAGCTGCTTCCTGATGCGTCCACGCTGCAGGAAGCAGGAGTGCAGCCGACACACAGCCCGCTCACTCAGCCACTTCCAGAAGAGTCCATGCCAAAAGGAATCATTTTCAGAGCAGATATTGTTCCACTTCATGGACTCTGTGCCAGATCACATTTGCTGGTTCTGTGTCACAGCTCTCCCAGTGAGTGTATCTTTCCACTTTCTAAACGGCTGCTCCTTGAGATGAAAATTTCAGCCTCCAACAGCCACCAAACCTCAACACTGAATGAGTCTCAAAGGAGGCTGAACGTAAATATTTTGCACATAGAAAGTTTTCAGAAGACCTACTTCTACTCAAGCACAATCTATGGAAGCCTTTCGAATCCTGTGTTCACACCTGGATATTTCACAGCCGTCTGAGAGCTTAAGAGCTTTCTGTATTTCAGACTTGATACTCACGTTGAGGATGATGGATCGCAGGTGTTTCTGCGCCAAAGTGCTCGCCATTTCCTGAGAAGACATAAAAAGACATCCATTCAACACACACATTAGGTGAGGGGGAAAATAAGTGGACAGAACTTTATTTGACTAAACTTTCAGTAAATGGGAATTTTACACAAATTCTGAATGGCAACAGTCTGAAGGTACATTTGCAGCACTGGTTTAGATTACTGCCTTTATGGCCTTCACAGCCTCTATAAATCATGACAGCATGGTCTAACTCCAACCTGTAAACACAGTCTGCCTGCTGCTGCACCAAGCTACGGGTCGGTTTTAATTTGCACAGATTATGCCGTGGCTTCCCGTGGCAGAGACAGAGCGAGAGAGAGCGAAGGAGAAGAGCTGTGGGGCGGAGAGGATGGTATGAGATGCGGAGGGATGTGTACTCACAGTGAGGTGCTGCTCCAGCGGGTTAGTATACTCCTCCTACAGGTTGCAGGGAGGGAGGAGGGACGTGGGTGTAACAGCAATGGAAACAAAGAGTGCACACACGGACAATGAGATACAGGGATACATCACCAGCACAGCATGCAACGGAATAAGAACATGAAACCACATAATGTCAAATAAGGACTTCAAGTAGTCACGACATATAGCTCTCTGAAAACCTCACCTGCCCTACACGCTGTATCAGACGACCACGCGTTGATTGGTTTACCCAACTGGGCTTAAAAAAGATTTCACAGACCTAAGCACTGTGAAATTTTATCAACCCACAGAGGAAAATGCACAACAATCACTGTTGTGTCCTGGTAGTTCCCTTAGCAGAGATGTTTATCCTGCAAGCTTGAGCTCCACTGTATAAAAAACCTGTCCAATAATGAGGAAAAAATTAAAACTACAGTGACAATTCAGCAGTGATGCAATGATGTATTAGACTGCTGTTTACTGCTGTTGCACAAGTCTAAATGCAAATACCCATAAATTTAAATGTCTACTCTAATGCATTCAATGAGCTGTAAAGTGGAGTTTAGTACTGTCCCTAATCAGTTTAACAGTGGAGTACACAGTGTATGTCCCTCTGCTGTGTAGGTCTCAAAAGAACTGAGTCAGTTCGCCCTCCAGTGGTCAACAACAGCAGCTGGAGATGAATGCATGTTCAAGGACAAACGTCCAAACATACTGTTTGTGATATGGCCAAAAGAAAAAATGTAACCCACGATGAAATGCAGGCAATCATCCCTCGTCCTTCTCAGTGTCATCATCTGCACCTTCATACCAACCCTCTTTTCAGTAGCATTTTCAAAGCTGAGTTAGGACTTATTTTGAGGATTTGAACTGTAACTGTAGAAATATTTTCAGTCTCAATTTCAATGTCAAGTGATTTACCCGACAGTCTCACCGCTCGCCAGTGGACACTTCCTGAAAAGACTCTCTGTTCTGGCTCAAAGTGAGCTGTGACCACGCTTCAGAGACTTCTGACCAAAGAAACAGACGAGGACCACGGCATCAAAACAATGAAGGGAACCTTAGCTGCAGTCGTCAAGAGATGCTTCACTGATGCAGAAGTCATCTCTGCTGCATTGCAACTGCACTTGATCTGAGGTAAAGCGTGTGAGAGCGTGTCTGTCTGTCTGTGCTGAGCATGTTAGAAGTGTAATGGGATTATTAAGTCCTCATATCAGCACTCAGCTCTCAGATGCACACTGCTTTGGATGAAAGTGTCTGCTAAATGAAATTGTAGAACTGTACTCTGTATCGGCAAAAGAAGCCAATGCAGATAATTAGAAAATGTAATAAATCTTTTGAGTCAATCGTAAATGCATGGAATTTTAAAGCTGCTTCCAATGATGCTTGTTTACAACATTTTTATTGTTTTGCGTGTTTTATTTAAATGAGATTTGATTGCGCTGGAGGACGTAATGAGCGAGTTTCTACTGCTGAATTTACACTCTATATTTTCCTCTAATTTAATTCCTGAGGTATTATTTTCTCGGTATGGTACAGAACAGCGTTTTAATAGAGCCAGGCTTTAAAATGTTCTGGTTTTCTATGATAAAAACCTGAAGCTAAAAAAGAGAGTAACACATCAATTATACCTGCAGTGCGGGACGTTTACATATAAATGAACATCCATTACATTCAAGCTCTCAACATTTCACACTTCACTGGAGCTTTCACATCTGGTGTCTGTGGCGACTTTCCCGCAATGTGAAATTACTCTCACTGCCAGAAGGGGGCGTCAGAAGTTCCGCACTGCAGGTTTAACTTGTGGCATTATAACTAACAATTCAAAAAGTTCAACATGGGCAATTATAAAGGAGACACACATACACAGGACAAGACAGTGTATGAAACAGGATGAAACAGTATGCTAGTGCACTAGGTGAGCTGGGGTAGAAGTTATTTATCACTGCAGGGTGAGCTGAGCACAATGAGACATTATGACAGTGATGAGTAACATACTGGACAGACGCCCAAGGAAGCACTCACTCCTTTAGTTTTTGTGCATTTGGCTGTGCTACAAAGATATTTCAGAATCAGAATGCATCTGTTTGGGACGTTTGTGTCTGACTTTATAAAATGAAACTGAATTTATTGTCATATTTTAGTACATTTGGACGTAGGTTAATAATTTTTTATGCCACATTTGTTACATCCTGCCTTCAGTGCTAACAATGCCAGGTTTCCCTCGATGATCTCAGCGGATATTTTCACACTCTACTCTCCATCATAAACACATTATGATGATACATAATATACTGTATCAATGGCTGGCGTGGAGTCCAATCCTTGAGATTAATGGAAATAAGCACTTTTCACTGAATTAAAGCCTAAAAATAAATCCTTAATAATCAAGTCATCCTTCAGATACTGCTGGGTGGCTGCTCTACCTCTCTGAGCTATTCTGAAATAACTGCAGCAGAGCGAATGTGCAAACTTCAAAGGCAAGTGAGCACTATTTTGAGTGAGTGTGTCATTACGCCGATGACTGTCAGTAAGAATCCACATCATGACAGCTGGCAGACAGACGCCTGTTCATTAGATTAGCTTTAGTAACTCACATACCGCTGCAGACATTAGCAGCCAGGGTGAGGCAATATCTGCAGCTCTCTAACACCCAAAAACATTATGAATAGTCATTAATATGAATGTCAGTCTATCACACATGGGTGGCTTTTTTTAGAGTGTAACACGAGGTGGGAACATTATTAGTATTCTGGTTATGTCTGTATGTTATGTGTAGTCAGTTTTCTCTGAGACAGCACACTACACTGTGGGTGCTTGGGACTGACCTGCCGTCTGTCCTCCGGTGCCTTCAGGAAAAGAGCATTGATGAGGGCGATGGCGTAGGTTTGGATCTCCTGGTTTGACCTGAAGGAATATCAAGCAGCGTAACAACCAGTTAGAAGCATCATGCTCCACAAGCCTCCATACAGAGCTGTAGCTACAGACTCATAACTATGCTACATAATAATTCATCTTAATTTTCACTAATTACTAATTCACTATCAATACTAATACTTAGGAGGGGTCAGGATTTTTAGAAGCCACTCTTTCACACCAGCAGTTCTCAATAATTGTACACAGACTCAAACTGGTCTGTTAAATTTGTTTTACAAGCAGTAAAACTATTATATTGCAAAGTTACTGGCAATATCTTAAAAAGAGTAAAACCAACAATGAATCACTCCTGCTAACAAGTATTGCCTGAACAGCCAAACCTATATAATATATCATGTTTATTCCTCCTTGTCATAAAGCTCCATTGTTCCCATAAACTCTTAAAAACACATCTAAGAGACACACATTTGCACTGGATAACATGTTTCATCATTATGGTTAACATGGTTGTATTTTGAAAAACCCTGCATAAAATATTCTGCTGCTCTAAATACTCACTAGACTGAAAAATGTGTATTAATCCAGTGCAGAAAGTCATCCATCATAAATAGACTATTTACATCTGTTTGAGTACTAAGGAGAATGATGTACATGAAATGTACATTTGGCCTATTTTTTCAGATTAACGTCTTCAGGAGGAAGCAATAGGCTTTGGGCTGAGAGCCACAAACAGGACAGAGAGGCAGGAAAATGTCAGACAGACTAAGGCATTGTTGGTTTTAATTTTTTCATAAAAACAGCGGCAGCCTCTGTGTTTGATTGGGGCCATCTAAGCATCCTGACCTCACCCTTTAAATAATGCCATGACACAAATACTGTGGCAAATTACTAATATTTTTTTTCTTCAGCTACCCCACGGTATTACATTCACTAGTCTGCCCCCCCGTATCAGAGTGCGTGAAGCCCCTGTGCGTGTGTGTGTGCTCACACTTGCAAGTGCCCGATGAGCTGTCCCACGGTGATCTCCTGTGCCACTCGATGGTACAGGCTGTGGCTGTTCAGGACCATGCTCTCCAGGATGGCGAGAGAGCGCTGCAGGATGGACACATCCACCATCGGCTGGTTCACGTAGCCTGCAATCTGAGGGAGGACGGAGGAGAAAAACACGTGAACTGGGCATTTCTGAGTCAATTCAACTGGACTGAAAACTTTTCTGTGTTTAGAGTTTGTAATTCTTAAATGACTAAAATCCCTCCCCTAAAGGAAACCTGTCTGTGACAGGAAACTCAATCGAGAGTGCAGAAAGTTTCTCTCCATGTCATTCAAGGCCACGCAGAAGTTTGCAGAAGAAAACGAGCCACACACACACTGAAGGAGCTGCATAATGTGAGGAGCTGCTAGGCAACAGCGCCCACTCATTTCTGGCACGTAGGAAGGAAGGACAGTAATTAAATAAAAGTATATGAATAAAAAAAGAATAAAAAGGCAGACCTTGAAAACAGTGGAGATCTGTCCGGTGGGCATGCTGTGAATATGTAACATGTCAGATGAAGTGGTGTTTTGTTGGAGGACATACCTGTTTGATGAAGGAGAGGGAGATCAGGTCCCAGGACACAATGCCATGATCCATTAGCTCCAGGAAGGCAGTGAGAGTGAAGGCCAGCATTTCACCGAAGCTGAGGGAGGCAAAGAGGAGTTTTCACCTCAGCTGACCTGGTCCACATTAGATTCAACCTCAGCCTCAGTGGCAGGGCTTTAACCACTTCCAGCACTCGGTGCAGCACGAGCTAACAAAGATAATGCTTCACACTGTCATCAATATGTAAAATACTATCGCTGTAAGAAAAACTAAATCTGTGCTCACTGGGTGCCGCTCTCCACCAGGCGTGCCAGAGTCCCGATGCCCTCCATATTGATGAACTCTGTGGCGAAAGTTGGGTCTGCGGACAGCTTGGCCAGCTCTTTTAAAGCCTCCAGGCGAGCATCGATACCGTGAGACTGGATCCTCTCCAGGAGCTGACGAGCAGCACGAGCCTGTTCGTCACAATGAAACAAGAAACGTTTACCTCACACACAAATTCACTGAATTATGAAGGTCATTCTGAGCAAAACGTATGTAAAAGGGGAGCCTTGGTTCTCCACATGGAAACAGTGCATGGCCACATGGTCACAACAGTTCAGTTCCAGCCAGTGATGTTTGTTAGATGCTGTACCTTTCTCTCTCTCTATTTCCTGTCTCTTCACCTGTTACTGTGACATAAAGGGCAAAAAGGCCCAAAAATAAATCGTAAACTCGTGTAAAAGCATTTATCAAGTACAAACAAGACTGTCTTCAGAGGAAACTTGCCAGACACAAAAGGTTGGTGACATGGGCCTGCACAAAGAGTCTGAGGTTCATGTGTTAAGACCTTTTCGAGTCACGACAAAGTAAGAGTCCGAAAATTGAGCAAGGAGCCAAAATACACAGTTAGTCACTGTAGAAACCAAAATAGACACAACTGAACAGGAACAAACAAAGTTGACTCACTGGTGAAATGGCTAATCGAAGGATGGTCCCGTTCTTGATTTCACCGCGGCTCTGAAAGATAATAGAGGAGGGGTGTCTTCACTCATTCAACACTGATTTACAATTCGATCAACACAAGAACACACTCAGGAAGAAAGCAGTGAGCCTGACCTGCTCTGTGATGTAGAGCTGAGGGCCGTCAGCATAACGCAGAGCAAACTGCTCTGAGCCCGACAGAGACCAGCTGAGGAGAGAGAGAACAGGTCTGTTACACTTTCTAAACATGCAGAGGGACATAAAGTAAACTTTGTTGAATGTTTTATTGAAGCATTCTCTATAATGCAAGAACAAAATGTTGTTGAAAGTCGGATTGCTCCCTCCAGCAGTTGCTTTTACACCAAACAGAGAGATTGTGGAGGAGAATTATTCAGTGGGTGTTAACAGTGAAGTGCAAAGGATTTTCAGATTTCAAATGGAGAAGGGAGGCTGTGGGTAGATGCAGAAAGAGGTGGATGGTTGAGATCACATTTTGCAACGTTCTTCCCTGAAGTACAAGACAATAGAGCAGGTAAAAAAAAACACAAAGATGACACTGACACCTGATATCACAGGTTAAGAGACAAAGGGGAATGAAAGCAGATGAAAGTAAAGAATAATGGTAGAGAATGGTTGCATAAGGTATCAACAATCATATCTTATCTGTGTCTGTGTGTGTGTGTGTGTGTGTGTGTGTGTGTGTGTGTGTGTGTGTGTAAAACCCACTGGAGTGCTATTATAAAACTTGTCTATACAACTGCACCAGCAGTGAAAGGACTGAACATCCCATTTATCTTTGTCTAGAATTGTCTTACATTTTAGACATGCACACATTTATTACAAATTTCATACCACGCCACCCCCAGTTAATTAAAAACACTCCACTCTGCTCTGAGTCAGAATTAAAACATACAGTAAGTGAAAGTGTGACATGCTGTTGTTTTGCCTGAGTCAGCAGGTAGCACAGTGTCAGTCACCTGTACAGATGAGCCTTTGTCATAAACAACTTCAACAGGATGTTATTGAATATAGACATAAACGAGAGTAATCAAAAAATAACCATCGGAGTGTCACCTCCAGGTTAGAGGAATAAAAAAACGCCTTTGTTGATTTACACACAGAGCCAAGAGTTGGACTTCTGTTCTTCTGTTAAAACACATTTTTGTCAGAGCTTTAACTGTTAATACAGATAACCAGATGAATCACTTTCAATGTTGTAAATCATCTGCACTTGAAGCCAAATAGAAAAGGCTGATTCTCCTAATTATATCGTCCGCACACATCCACCATTCATGTCAGTCGTTCAGTTGTTTGTCTATAGTAGCTTTAACTTTCATAACCTAAAACAGCATTAAGTCTTCATGTGATAATGATACACTAATGACTGCAATTTTAGCTAATCGCTACACTTAGCCTAAAGTGAAATAGAGAGGAAGAGCAAAGACCATAGCACAATACCATATCACCAGTTTCCAATAGTTGATAATAAAAGTCATGAGGAAAATATTAAAAAAAACAGGCGCAGTAATGCTTACCCATCACAAACTTCCCGTATTATCGAGGACAGGGGTCTTTTCTGCAAACAGACAAAAAAACATCAAAAACATGCAAAATTATAACTGCTGAAAATCATCACTAGTCACAGTCAACAATGACAGCTTGTGAAAAGAACCAAGACGCTTAAAAAGCCAAATTACATTTCTCAAATCTGTTACTCATGAAGAGTTATTTATTATGACAACCACTGAGGTACTAGCTGTGTCCTGTACAACTAAAGCACATCTTGGCATTACTCATACCTTTCATATTCAAAACAAACCAAAGCTGCATCATTCAACAATCAAATTACTCTGTAAAGGTTTAACAGCAAATGGAAGCTGAGTTTGTCAGAGGCGGACTGGAGATGAATTTAATGTCATGTTTTACAGAACCACAGACCTGGTCCATCTCTATCAGCTGAGCATTAGCGCCAGGCCATTCAATAGCCACCTTCACGATGTCAGCAGGGGGCGGCATGGCTGTCCTATCGTTAGCACCCTGCAGAAGAAAAGTGAAATTAGTTTCATCTGCAGTACAAATTCACCTGTTGGACAGTGGTTAAAACACTTTTTACTTCACTTATATTTAAATTTGGAAATAAAATCCATTAAAATGATAAATGATTGATAACTCACCTGTTCAGATTGTTATATTTTAAGTATTATTTTACCATTCTGCACTCCTACAGTATGTCAAAATATTTGGACCCTACCTGAGAACACTCAAGAGTCTGATGATTGATTAGCTTGACAGTAGTATAAACTGAAGGTTATACGTCACCTAATGGAGAAGTGTTGAGGGGGTCAATCACTCTCACAGCTCTGCAGCAGAAACCACTGTGTCAGCTCCTCTGTGAACACACAAACCCACACAGACGTCATGTCAGTGCAAAATGTTGTTTTCCTTAAAGCCCAAAAGCTCCAGTTTTGTTCCATCCCTGCATTTTCTCTCCTCTGAACTGAATCTGTCAGTGAACAGATCAATAAGCATGACTGTTTTACAAAACCACCCACACACACACACACACACACACATACAACACACACACACACACACACACACACACACACACACACACACACACACACACACACACACACACACACACACTTTTCTTTAAGAACTTGTTTGGCATTTCATTTGTAAGTGTCAACCAAAACAGTTTTGTTACAATCTTTGCTGCATCATGTACAGTCTGAAGAACTGTGTTTCTGTTGTGGAGAAACAAGACAAGAAATTGTACTGACGAAATGTCAATGAGGTAATTTAGAAACAAATCTGTAGTGTGATATAGTATGATATAGTGTGTCAACCAGACAGCTCTGAAATGTTTATTTTTCAACTGTAAAATGTCATACTCAGTATAGATCTTGCTCGTAATTCTTTAACATTAAATTTAGCTATAAGTCTGTACTGGCAAATATATTTTCATCAGGTTTTTTTTTATCATTTTATCAGATCCAAAAATCCAGTATCAGTCGAGCTCTGGGTGGATGCCAATGAAAACACCATGATAAGAACCACTATTTGTTATCACCAGAGTCCAGAGATTTATGACAGGGTCCCCTGACTCTCATCACACATTTGCATTTGAAGAATGAAAAGATGAATTCATAAATAAATTGTATTTATCATATGCCCCCAAAAACTGCAGAAAGAGTTACAAATTAGAACAAAATGGAAAATAACTGTCTGGCCATCTGCTCTCAAACGACATTTTACTGCGAACTCTCATGCAGATCACATATTTATACTAATTCAATCCTTTCAACTGTTTAAATCACATCAGTGCAAAGTCACACTATTATTTACCAGAAATGTTTCCTGTTTGTTTTATGAGCCAATTTACATCAACTTTAATAGTAAATCCTACTAGTGCACTGACTCTTGTTAAATTTATTATTTGAGGGCAACAGCAGGGACCAGTAATAGGCAGCAGAAAGTCTCTCTCTCTCTGTGTGTGTGTGTGTGTGTGTGTGTGTCTCTCTCTCTCTCTGTGTCTCTCTCTCTCTCTCTGTGTGTGTGTGTCTCTCTCTCTGTCTCTCTCTCTCTCTGTCTGTCTCTGTCTCTCTCTCTCTCTCTGTCTGTCTCTGTCTCTCTCTCTGTCTGTCTCTGTCTGTCTCTGTCTGTCTCTGTCTGTCTCTGTCTGTCTCTGTCTGTCTGTCTCTGTCTGTGTGTCTCTGTCTGTGTGTCTCTGTCTGTGTGTCTCTGTCTGTCTCTGTCTGTGTGTCTCTCTCTCTCTCTCTCTCTCTCTCTCTCTCTCTCTCTCTCTCTGACAGACTCTGCTGGTGATCAGAAGAAGGTGGTAAAGAAGAAAAAGACACTGTTGTTCTCCAAATGGCTCTTTGCTTTCAGGGTGCTTTCAGGACACAAAACACTCCATGGCTAACAGCTGCTCATTTGAAAAGACAACTTAATCATTACCAAACTGTTAAGAGTGAAACAAACGGACCTGAACCAGCCTGAATCGACGACTGTCTGCCCTGGAGATTCACCAGTGTTTAAGTGAATTTCCAGCACTGCAGCTCGGTCGTTGAGGAGCCTGAACGTTTGTCTGATTCTATAAATATGTTGGTCTGTCAGTTCACATCAGCGTCAGCGCCGTTGTCCTTTGATCACTCATAAAATAAAGGAGATTTCGCTCTCAAACACAAGTTTATTCCTTTGACATAGCAGACTCAGGCTCTGGCTCCTCATGATGACAGCATGTCTACGTTGGAATAAAAATCTAAGCTGCAGTACTATGAATAATAAGGAAGCCTGAATCCTTTCAGCTCAACAACTTTGAACCACAGTTTCATTGAATTCTCCACACAGTTTGTCACAAATCAAGAGAGATGAACAGACTGAGACAGGGTGATATGTGCTTAACATCAGCGACAAGAAATTAAGGTTGATTCTGCAAATGATACAGAGAGAAAACTGACAAATTCAGATGCCGTCAGCCATCTGCACAAGAAACTGCACCGCCTCCACATCTACAAGCAGACTGTCAATCACATCACATAATGTGTGATCTCTGAGCCTGCCCTGCTCAAAAAGTTTGTTCTCATACAAAAAAAAACATGTTTTGAAAATGTTTTCCACAAGTTCGGATACTAATCTACATTTTCCAGCACTGACATTTGGCCAAAGATTTGCACAATGTTAAGCAGTGTTACAGCTGTGTTGTTATCTATGCAACAGAGTTGTTTTCCTCTGGGGCCGAGCAGGATGTACATATTATTATGCAGCATCTACAACTATTGACCTGTATGATAAATCATCTGCCAACAGAATCATATTGTTTAGGTTTAATGATAAATACTTGTCTAAATGAATTAACAGAGAAATAATTGAGATTGCAGCTGAAAATGTGTTTGACTTTCCAACATTACATTAAAAGTAATGAACATCAAGTACACAATTTAAGAGGTGATATAGTTGCATTTTGTTTTCCATACACAGTATTGTATGAAGTTTCCTCACAATTCGACTTCATGAAATTCTTCTGTTTGTGTTTTATCCTTGTTCTAAGCTCTCACACAGAACAGTAACACACACACTGAAACTGGAGCTGTACCATTATTTATAGGTTAACATAACTTTCAAATTCAAAGGGTACCATGTCATCTGACATTTATCAAACAGTGATCAAAGAATAACAATGCTGTCAGGTCCATTGTGCAGCTCACAAAGACCCACAACAGAAATTAACGAAAAACTCATATGTTAAAATCACAATGAGCAATGGCTCTTAGCTCAAAACCAAGACATTAGTTATATGCAGGTACAAGCTATTTTGGGATACAGGCTCATCTTGCAAAACATGGCTGCTGTACTTTTGTTTTGCAGTTCTAGCTACCTATAGTTTACAATAGAAAACTTTGAAAATGAGAACTAGAAACTCTCTGCAACAGGCACTACCTTAACGAGGCAAATGTTCAGAATAAACCTTAATCCTAAAGCCACTTATGGTCATATACACCAAGACAACAGAATGGAGAATCCAGGTGAACACCACAGCACAATCCTACTTTTCAGTATGAAACACACAGATATCAAAGGCTAATAACATTAGTGATGGATCAGTCCTGTTACAGTGTCCCAGTAAGACCTGACAGTGTGACAGTGAGCCAGCATGAACATTACCAGGACCCTGAAACTGAAGCACTTATTCATTATCAATCTTATTATTTCCCATGAAAAACACCTGTTTAGTCAGCTCACAACTAAAGCTTGACAACATCTCAACATTTTAAGTAAGGAAGTATCATTGCAGATCCTGTGATAATAGGAAAAATTGATAATACTGGTTTGATTCTTTGGTCTTGTCTGGATATGAAGGGTGAAACATGGACAAAACCAAATGTCTTTCTACCATCAAATGAAGCTTCCCGACCTGACTACAGAATCATTTCATTGTAGAGGCTGATGGTCATTCCCAAATTATTACATTATTAGTTTATCTTATGTGAAAAAAATGGATGTCTGATAACACTGAGATGCTGCTCATTGGCCCTGTTTGACACCAATGCAAGTTTGAACTGTAACACTTGACAACTATGTGATTTCTCAAAGTCTGACAGCCCAGAATCTTGGTGTTGTGTTTGATCCTACTCTCTCATTAATCAGCACATTAATCACCAAGATGCCCTTTTTTCACCTACGCAGCATCACTAAAACAAGGTCTTTTTTGTCCATGACTGACGCAGAGACCCTAATTCAAGCCTTTTGTTTCATCCTGACTTCATTATTGTAGTGTTTTGTTGTCAGGCCCTCACCACACAAATAAGTCTTCAAATGCTTCAGGATACTGCAGCTAAGATCTTAATTAAAACTAGAACATCTGATCATATTAAACCAATTTTAGCTTTGCCAGTTTTCCTATATCCTATTCTCATAAAAAGGCAATTGAATTAGGACAGAATTTACAGTGTTTTTACATGAAAAGCAATAACAGTGATCCACTCTGTGACTGCAGGCTCCAGTCTGTCCCCAGAGTTGAAGTCAGCAGGCTGCAGGGTTTTTCCTATCGTTCCCTCTTCTTCTGGGAAAACCTCCCCGCTGAAATGAGACACTCCGCCTTAAATCCAAACTTATACTTCATCTTTTCGCCTTAACTTTCAGTTTGTTCCTTGCACCTTTATCACTCCTACGTTCTGCAGGAGATGCAGCCTCTCTCCCCTGTGTGCACGCTGTCCTCGCCTCTCTCTCCCTCCGCGTGTTTGTTTCCTTCCTTCCTTCTCCAAGCTGTGTAAATGCCGTGCTTGAGGTTTGTCCCCTGTGTGTTTGAGCAGTCTGTCCTATTTTCAGGTCTCCTTGGTGGAGAGGAGGTTTTTCATGGAACGTAGAAGTTGCCTCCTGGATATATATACTTCACACATGTTCACAATTTATTGATAATTATATATTATTAGCTTATCTTGTGTGAAAAACCTGATGTCTGATAAAATTGAGATGCTGCCCATTGGCCCGGTTTTGACATAGATGCAAGTTGAACTGTAACATTTGCCAACTATGTGATTGTCAGTTTGACAGCCCAGAATCTTGGTGTTTGATCCTACTCTCTCATTAATCACCACCGTGACTTTTTTCACCTACGCAACATCACTAAAATTTTATGCATCCTGATTATCTATACTGTGGTGGGTGCAGGCCTGCAAACAGTTTCAGAGGAGGCTGAGTGAATGGAAGTGAAGCAATATTACAATAGTTAATACATTAGTTATGAAGAGGAGATCACATACAGTGGCCTAAATGTGTGAGATTTGGTTCAAGAGAGAGTTCACAGATACAGCAGTTTTGGGAATTTTTACTGCTTTTCCCAGTTACAAACTAATAAATGCATTAGAACAAACCATTTTGTTTGCCTGTCATCTGAAGTTATGTCAAACAGTGCCTATGGGATTAAATAACATAATGACCCTATAGGCATCCAGGGATTGAGCGACACCCAGCAAGTAAACTAAGGGAGGGTGAGAGGGCCCCTTTTTCCAAGCTTTGTCTGGGGGGAGGCCACAGTCTCAGACTTAAAAAAAAAAACCCTGGATCTGTTGTGCACACACAGCATTTATTAGTATGTGTGTAAATCCTGGAGGAGGGATCCTTCCATGTTTCTTTATCCAATTTATAGGTTTGATCTGTTGGATGTTTTCCTCATTCAAATCTGTGTAAACTGTAAATCTCCTTGAGACAATTCTATGATATTATATATAAATAAAACTTGACTCAGTGCAAGAATAGGGCAGAGATGCATGCTGACATGTGCAAGTGAAGTGATGGGAGCTGTTTTCTGTCCCTGACACTGTTGTTGTTTCCTCTGCTTCATCTCACTGGTACATATCTGTTTACTGGGCTGCTGAACTGGGAGCTTTTCTCTCAGACCACCACAGTGATTTGGCTGCTAACGTTAAGCAGCTGCAGCCTGAGAGGAACAAATCCCACCGTGCATTTCCAGGGAACTTCTTCTGTCCCCAAACACACACTTTTGCACACACCCGGATGTTTCTGACGCCATTTTACTTTTCTTATAATGTGGTTTTGTGGCTCCTGTTGTAAAATAAAAACATTTCCTCATGTTAGCTGTGAAGCGACCCAACTTTCAGACAAGCTAGTTAGCTAAAGTTAGTTGAATATGCGGAGTGGCGCCCCCTCTGGTTAAAAGACGCTCATTATGAGATGGCTGCTCATTTTCTCCTTTATCCTCTTCTTATGAAAAGATGATTCAATTAAAACAAATGTACAGTCTTTTTTTTTTAAATTGACAGCTCGCATGTGAAGAGGTGGACCGTTTGATAGCATCATCTGATAGCATCTCGAGACTAGCTAACGCACGTCTGCAGTTAATACAGTTAATACACGTTTTCTTGTGTTAAAAAACCTAACTTGTAACATGTTTAAAGGCCTGATTATATGTGATCAATCATCCTGGGCTGAGGCTGTGTTCAGCTCACACACTGATGCGGCAAAAGCTGCATTTGCAACCTGGTGATCTTTAGCCAAATCAATCACAACTCGTCATATTATCGGTGTATTAAACGGTGGCTAACGCGGACGGTGCTAACTCTTGCTAATCTCAATATATGAAAGTGACACCAAACGACAAACTCACTCGGGATTAGAGTCGTTATTCCTGAAAAGGCGGCTACTGCTCTTCAGTCATCCAGCTCGGTCTCAGTCTGCTCCTCCATTGCAGTCAGTCCCGATGCAGCCTGTCTCTGTCCACATCGTGTCCTGATGATCTGATCCAGGGTGAATGGATCTGTAACATCTACTGAAGGCTGCTAATATGGATGCTGAGTGTTACTCACCCTGTGACTGGGCCATCGATGATGCTCCTCTCTCTCTCTCTCTCTCTCTCTCTCTCCAGTGAAGCACTTCAGCAGAGGAGACACATGTCCACGCCTTGTAGGCGGGACACCATGTAAATGTCACCGTCTGCAAATGAGCCAGGCCCTTCATCATCATCTTCTTCATCTTCATCATCTGTGCACACTCACACTGATGTCTCCCTCAGATGCAGTCAGCTGCTGAAGGGAAGATGAGACATCACTGTTTCATTTGACTCATTTGAGAACATGGTAGTGTAGCAGCAGCTGCTTCCAAACTCCTGTGGTTCTAATCAGCTGGTAGTATCTTATCAAATATGGGAGAATGAAACATTGACCCCTAACATATAGATCATCTCTAAAACTGTATTAAGAAGCTGCTTTGTCATAACTTATCTCACTGACCAAAGCAACTCTTTTGTCTAACATATTTATATTGTTGTGTCAAGTGTCACTCCCAAACAGGATCAACAATCAGCTCTAGATTTGCACCACAGGTAGCAAGTAGAAGACCACTGCATTCACAGCACAGTACATTTTTATTGAGCACAGAATCCATGTGTACAGGAGAAATATCCACAGCCTCAACTGAGTAGGTAACACTGGCTCGCCTCATGGGATGGCTGCTGGTGAAACTTGAAAGGGTCAAGCAGACAACTGCACTTAAAAACTCACTGAGAAACCAACTTTTCAACTTTTGAAAATTAGACAACAGCTGAATGTATTTAGCTCCACGTTACATCTCATGCATGACATCAAAAATAGCATTTCTGACATAATAGTTTCATCAACAAACACGGACATACCCGATCTCGAATGTTCGACAGGCACAGACACTGAGCTCAACTGCTGCTCTGGAAAGTTAAGGTTTAGAATCAGACTCAGATTACATTGGGATTATCAAATAAAAAATTATAATAGTGATCTTATGTTAAGATCTAAGGGATGCATTTAAGTCAATGACACATTCTGCAGGTTATGATGAAGTGTACCTGTAACCCACAGACATTCACCAAGAAAAAAGGTTCAGAAATGTAAGCTCTTTTACAGACTTCAGATCAGTGACTGTTCACCCTTGTGTGAGATATCAGAGCACTTTTACCATTCATACAAAAAACACAACTGTTTCAGAAATATAGGGAAAGCTGAGGGTGACAATATACCATTTGACATGATCTCTGATGGTGATTTACTGACATGTACACCTCACTGCATCAGAGACAAACAGGCAAACTGACATCAACAGAAAGCAACCACAGCTGTTTCAGGTTTGTAACACACGACCATACATGAGCACATGACTGCAGAGGTTCAGTGACACAAATGTTCCACACAAGTGTTTTGTTTTTTTTACATCATTGCATCGTCATTGAGAACACATAGACACTGTGGACCCTTCTTTGCTTCAACACACTGCTTTCAGCAAAGGAAAAATGAGTCACAGCAAACTGAGCCCACTGCAATAAAGTCTACATCAAAGCAATGCTGAAAGGTTAAGACAAAAAAAAAAAAAAAAAAAGTATGTTCACTACTGAAAACTTGGCAGTAAACTGAAGACTTCGTAGAGGTAGGAAGTGGGCATGGAATAAAGTTGGCAGGATTTATCCTTCACGTGTTCAAACCTGTGATAGTAAAATATTATTTTTGCTGATCATGAGGCCCAATGAGTTCATCCTAATGAAGCAAAGTGTTAAAACATCCCAATAACACACAACAATCCAGCAGCTACGTATATTGCACTGGTACACTGCTCTGTGGGCAGCTCATAACCAACTACTGGCTATTTCAGGATCAGACACCAGGCCTCAAAGAATCAGATGCAAACCAAGCATGTTAAGATGTCCTCTGATATTAATCAGTAACTTTAGTTTCTTGTAATGTTTTTAAACAAAGGTGGACAAATTAAACCTGGAGTTGGTTCAAGTGTAATTTGTTGAGTTGGTGAGGTTTGCATCCTTTATGAAGGCTGAGCATCTGTGGGTTATTACATGTACAAACAAATGAAACTTTACAGTCATTTACAGTACGATTCAGTTGCAACATGTTGTGTTATAGAAAATTAAAGGCCACACAAGAAAGTTAACTGCTGCAAAATTGGCCTAGTTCTAAAACTCAACAGCTCATTTGAATTTTAAGACTACCAGAGCAGAGAGAGTATTAGGTTTGCAAAATACCCAATTTCACACGGACCACATTCCTACTTGTTAAAACAATGAGCTTTTCATGACACATTTGCATCTACGACGAACAATGTGAGTGCAGCTGCCGTTTCATCTGACTGAGGGATGCACCAGGTCGATTAAATTAATTCATAACAAGTGTTTGAGAGCTATGACGATCCAAGCAGCCAGCGTATAATGAGCCTCATTATTATTACTCCACGATTCAGATGGTAATACGAGTGTGAAGCTATTCGGTGACACCAAATTATAGCAATGCATAATGACTGAGATGCAATAACACAGATGTGGAGAGCAGCTCGCACAGAGATGCTTCATACGAGATGAAACCGACGGTTCAGTCGGGGTCACAAGTTACAGGCTCAGAGGCAACACCATGCAGTTAACAATGTAGGCTACAGTTCCCATCTGTGTCCAGTTATTCACACACAACCTCCACACTCACATAGAATACAGTACATACAGAATGTCACCCTGCCATGAGTGACTTCAAATATCTACAATAAACTGTTAATATAATCTCTAGACACCAGTTATTCAAATTTAAATGTTCTCGAAAATAAAATTGTAAAAAATTAGGAATGAAATAATTGCTGATATTCAACAAGTGGATTTCATAAAATTAGTTATTATTCACTGTTATATGTTATAACAAGTGAATGGAAGTTTGTCAAACCGCCTGCCCTGACCTGAGCCTGGGTTTGAGAACTTTATAATAAGTGAATACAGCCTGCTCCGACTGTGAAATCTCATTTGAAAGATGGCCTGCACTAAATTTCAATTAAAGTAGCATCAGCCTGCTTCCAGGTCAGAAAATAGAAAAAAAAAAGAAACAAATATCAAATCTATAGCAAACCATTACAATAACATTCCCCTTCTCTCTCAGTAGATCAATGACTCTAGTCAGCTATTGTGAGTTTACTATAATCGAATGCTTCTGAATATCATTTTAAATCTGATTTCTCGCATATTTCAAGAATTTTCACACTGAAAATGTTGCAGAGTAAAGTAATACTTGAGGAATTGCATAACAAAAAATCCTAATATGATGTTGTGGATGTGCTTAAAGAATGAATGTTTGAATGCTACAGACATTCTCGAGTCACTGTTAACAACAATGGGGAGGATGGAAGAAAGGAAAACCACAATATTCTATGAACCAATCAAAAATTCAACAGCTTGCTGAATTTAATTAAATACATCAATTTTCAGAAGAAGCTACGTTTTACAGCAACTTCTCCCCATGACACCAATGTGACACAATACATGTGTATCATAAATAAAAAAAAATTTTTAATTACTATATTATTAAAGATCACTGAGCCCAACTCAGAAGACCTTATTGGTTGGTTATTGGTTGGTTGCTTGGTTATTTATTCCTTGAATTTAAATAACCACTCTGTGACTACAGTATCTATATTTAAAAAAACAAAATGTGCAAAAGGTCCAGAAGCAGAACAAATTAATTGAATGAGCACAGAAAATAATGTCATGAGTGTTTAGTCAATCATACTGTATCTACAAGGATTTATATTTACAATATCAGATTTTCTCTTCCATGCATCATTTTTTAAGTGGCAGATTGAAAACCAGTATCAATATACCCATGACACAGTATGAACACCAGCACATTCACCATTAAGAGTATTATATTTGGGGAAGTTATGACCATATCTACACTGATTTATCTTAATTCCTTCTAATGAAGGTCATTTACAATAAAATAAATGACTGCAAGTCAATAATAATGAGATAAGCTTTACCCTGGGCTTCATTTATTGTTTCTTGGGTTTATAATAATTACATTTCGAATGGATTGATAGGAACTTGGCTGACGCAGCTCTTTCCCTGAAAGTGCCAGTGAGATGAACAGAGAGAGAGAAACAGAAGGAAAAAGGCCAAAGTGGGGAGAAGGTGAGGAGATGTATGGTTGCAAGGTCACTACCAGTCTGCATTATCCCAGGTTTCCTCGGCAGGTTTCGTGGGACTCTTCTTCGTCTTACCATCGGCGTTCTCCCAGTTGTTGTCCCAGGCCTCCCAGCTCTCCTCTGTGCTGTGTTTATTGTTGGACGCTGCTTCGGAGCCCCAATTGTCCCAACTGTCAGAACTCTTCTTTGCAGAATTATCTGCGATGGTCCAGCTGTCACTGCTGGGAGATTTCTTGGCCTTTAAGGAGCTGTTGCTGCCAAAGGTTTCCCAGAAGTCCTTTGCAATAGGCTGGCTTGAACTGCCTTGATATCCCTCAGTGGCATCCATGTTCTGGTAGCTCTCTCCAGCAGACCTGAACACAGCCAAAACATGAAGAGATGCTTGAACAGTACATGCATGCATATCATTAAATCACACAGTACGCAAGATTTTGTATGCAGGAGATTTTAAATGCATTAAGTTATTACCCATCTTCCGGTTTTCCCGAAAAGAGACTAGCCATTTTTGAACCAGCTCCCTGAACCTAAAGAGCAGAAAATGCTTGAGCTGACTTTTTTATACAGATACTTTAAGAGTTAAAACATCATGAATATCAGTAAGTATTTTACATCATCATACAGATAAATCCAAAAGCAGAGTGTAAAGGTGGTAGAAGACATAATGGAAGGAACTTAAATACTGTAAACAATCATGTTTGCTACACCACAAATGGAAATATTATGCTGCAATTTAAGTAACAGTCACAGAGGCAGTACTAAGAAAACATCTGTGATCACGCTTTACTTCACAAAGGTTGACTACTGAGTACTCACCACCAGATTAAAAATGGCAGCAAGAAAAATGAGAGATTACATTAAATTAGTACAGTTCAAACATTCATCATCACAGCAAAACCAGTCTCCTTTGAGCATTATGATGTTTGCATTCGCAGGTGTTCTATATCTGCACTAAGAGGCCCAGATAAGTGTCGGATCAGAGCTGCTCTTTCTCGCTCTGGAGGCTGGTTTTGCATGTGTACAGAGTGGCAGAGGTCTGCCGGGCCTACCTTGTTTGCCAGCCCAGTCATGCTGACTGCCATTTCATCTAGCAATTTGCCATCTCTCACCTGAATGAGCCAAATCATTATTAAAAACTAATAAAAACAACAATGTCCATCCACATACGTTTGTCAGAGAGAGCACATAGTAAGCAGCAGTTTGTGGTTTTGATTGTGTGAAAAGTGATTTGTGCTTTGATAATCGACGTAAGAAGGCATTAACATTTGAGATTAACAAAGGGTTATTGTTCTCAAGAAAAAATTACACAAAGTAATGCAGCTACAACCATTTTGCAAGTGAGAAGATTGTTACAAAAGCACATACTACAGATGCCTTTAATCACCAATGCCAACTCTACATTAGAAGACAAAAACATTGTTTAACACCCGTCCATCTCAGTCACTGGCCCTTCCACTGTCCATCAATCAAACCTAGACCATAAGCCACCGCTCAGCAGTGACTTAATAAGCAAAATCTCGTTTTCTCTCCCTGTATCTCGGTTTATGAACATTAGCACATTTTCTACACAGGACTCCTCTGATCTCATGAAAAGACACATCCAGGAGCTGCTCACCTGGCAGTAAGAGTGAGAGCAGGTATGTGGAAGCACTCACCATGACCTCGGGGATGGTGGCATATTATTCACTTCATTCGTGTTGAAGCCAAGAACAAAGCTTATTTTCATGCAGAAGCTCAAATGCACAGAAGCAATCAATTAATGAGCAAATAACTGTCAACTGAAGAGCTCAGGTTGTGTCATTTCATGTTTTGTTTTTTTATCTTTTGTCATGGACCAGTGAAGCTTGGATTAAATTTCTGGCCAAATAAGAGATTTTTAACTCAGTTGAACTGCCAGATGAACGGGAACGTGAATTTGGTTTAGATGTTGCTAATGAATACAGATGTCCTACTTGTGAAGGAGGGTGTCTAACATCTGGACTGGTGTAACAGGCTGTGTATATTTAAGTGTAAAGAAGGCTCTTGTAAGTGACATCCAAACGTCCTTTAATTCCTGCTTTAAAGAGCAGAGCATGTTTATAGCACATTCAACAAATTACCAATGTGATACTTTGAAACTCCTGACTGAAATTTGAATGCCTTCAAAATGAGGTATGATATCTGAACAAAGGGTTTGGCTCCTAAATATACATGAATGTACTTTTAAGCCTTGTCCAGTGATTTTGCTGAGAGATCACAGTGACTCACACCCGTTCCCAAATAAACAGTTTGCAGCTGTATGCTTCTGAAAATCCCCTGGCTGAGTCACGAACTGGGAGAAACAAAGGTTTGATTTTTTTTTGGGAGGGGGGATCTTTGAAACCGGAGCTTTTGTCATTTAATGTAGGCTGGCATAAAGCAGCTAAACTGGCACAGACAAGCAGTGTAGAAAATAGCACATTCACATCTGAAGCTGTTTTTTTTTTTCTTTTTCTAAAGCGCTCTATCCCACCACCAAGTCAACAACTTCAAACATCAATGTTACCTTTTCTTGGGTAGGTTTGATAACATTCTCATTTAATGTCTGTCCTAACTCTGTGGCCTAGTTGGAAGTCAGAGGGGAGAATTCACTTGAATGAAACACAGTTTAACATTCACAGTAGAGCAAGACACTGAGCTGCTTGTTCTGCAGTTGCATGAGGTGAGTGATCATTCCCATTCACCATGACACTGAACGAGCACTAGAGGGTGTAATGGTTCAAACAAACCTGCATCATCACTGAAGAGTAAATACATTGTGTTTGCTTTTTTCAAAAAACTTACCAAATGTTCTAGGAAGTTTTCTAAAATGTTATTTTTTTCCACATACCATTACACCTCTAGAGCACTGTTAGTTATCAACACAAAAACAGTCATGCATGAATGGATAACACTATATCAATGGAGGCAAGTGAACATGGGATATTCTTCTATATTAAAAGGTAGGAATTACAGACAATCCCTGACCCACAACACAGTGACTCTCACAGGTTATCCATAGACTCAAAGTACAGGTACCAAGACAGACACAATGCCTTGTATTAGAATATCCAAGCAAAAGCATGTGAAGATAACATTCACCATTTTGCTGTTTAATGATGTAAAAAAAAAAAAAAAAAAAAAAAAAAGGCAATATGTGTCTTAAAATAAAAACACATGATGCGGAAAAAGCGCCATGCACCTATAATCTGCTTTACCGGTTCTGGGGGCGCTTTATAGCCCTTTAACTACGTACAGAGAAGGCAAAGAGATATCAAAGCAGTATCACAGTTATTACAGCTTGAAAGTTATGTTAAGAGAATCACCAAGCAAAATGGCATACAGTTTGTGAACACTCTACTAATTCCCTTCAGTAAGAGGGTACTACTCAATACATTAGACAGAAATAGGCAGGGAAATACTTAGAGGTTATGTGTAATTCTGACAGACAAAAACCTTTATTAGCAGAACTGTAATAGGTTACTAATCACTTTATTAGTCTTACCTTTAAGGTTGCTTGGTTTGCCAGTTTAGTTGTCTGTTGGGGAAAAGAGATGAAAAAAAAGAATAATGACTTTTATTATTTTTTATAAAGGTTGTTAATTTTATGCAGAAATTCTCTAATTCAAAGCTGCACAAATACAATAAACCAGTTCTTTCCTGCATAAATACACTTACATTATCTTTTGCAATAGAGGCAAACTTGCTAGCTCCTACAGTAAAACTGCTCCAACCCTGCAAAAAAAGAAGAAAAAAAAAATGTCACAGGGGAAGAAAAATACAACAAAAAAGTACAATTCTGCTGAAAGATACACATTGTGACCTACTGAATAAATAGAAGACATGGCATTGTTGATAAAGTCGTCCTCTTTCTTCTCTGGGGTCACCGTGTTGCCGAAGCCAACATATCGATTCTCTTGATTCCCACTGTAACCCCCTCCACTAAAGAAGTAAAGGGAAATTTCATTTAGAAAAACAACAACCAAGGGATGTATAATAAAAGATAATTAGAGAATGTGAGGCTCTTACCTCTGATATGAGTTAACGTCATCACTCAACCAGTCTTCAAAAGCTTTGTCGCTAGATTTCGCTGAGTTTTGTCCAGGTCCTGCAGAGCTACATAACAGAGACATCGATTCACTGCATTAATGCCTGTGTTGTATCACACACATACACAGTGTGTTAAGATTTGCCTTCAGTTTTACCGATGAGAGGATGAAAGGCTGGTCTTGGGTTGAGGAGATGTCCAATTTCTGGCAGGGGACGTCTCAATGGACCACTCCTTCCCCTCTGCTAAAGTCGCCACCTGTGACATACAAAGCCAAAAGGCAAAGCTGAAATCTTGTCAGCCTGCACACTGACAATTAGAAATTTAAATTAAGTATCATCTTTGGTCATTTCATAGTCAGTTGATACTTTATCTGTCTTTATCTTAAAGTTTGTTTGTTCTTGCGAATGGACAAATTGATTGATTTCTACTAACAAAAAAAACTGAAATTTACAAACTATCCGACTGAGATAATGGAGAACCTAGCCCTGAATGTGAAAAGCATAGGAAATGAACATAGTCACAGTCTCTCTGGTCTGCACAGCTCACCTTATCTCTAAAGAGCGCGGCGGCTTTACTGTTGTATTTCTCCTGTAAAGTCCAGGTGGGATCATAATCATCTTGGAGCTCAAGAAACAGGCGGAATCTTCCATTTCCTCCTGCTTTCATCTTCTCAAGCTCAATATCTTTCCACTTGTCCATGGTGACAGAGCGCACAAAACTGCCGACAGGGAAGAAGAGATAAAGTCAGAGTCATTATCAGGCTGCAGTGTTTCAGTGGAAATGAATGAAAGACATACACTGACTTCTTTGGGCTTTTCAGTTGTTGGTTACAATAACAAAATAAAATCAACTAACTCCTCCGTGCATTTCCAATACATAATACACCCTGGTGTTACTTTTGATGTCTATGTGCTGGATTGTTAAACGTCTGAAAGCTCAGCATCAATCATCTGACTGGTTATGTGAGATTACCAGACACCATCTTCACATTTCACTATTCTTACCTGAGATGTACTCCCAGGCCCCTGTGCTTTCCAGAGCACTCAAGGCAAATCCAGATCCCATAGGTCACACTAACCCACTGAGGGTTAAAAGCCCCACATTCAAAACATAGCTGGAAAAAGAACAAGACACAGCGGACATTAATTGATCAGTTCAGTAAAAACTACAAAGATGGATTTCCAGAATCTAACACATCTAACATCTCGTGAAGAAATGTTACAAAGTATTCATTAAAACATGTGTATTTTATCATTGTCCAGGATCATTTCACACTTACTGGGTTTCTTGGGAGCAAAGATCTCAAAATTCTTTTGTAATCCTTACTATTCAAATATAAATCTCTTTGTAATGTGAACATCTACTTGATCGAAGTTTAAACGTTGAGTTATTCTCTTTAAGTATACGAGATAAGTACTACAGGACAAAAGAAATATTTAAATAATACATGTATTTTCAGTTTAGTTTAGTTCATATCTGTACTGTTACTGCCAAAGATGCAGGCCAACAAAATGTCCCTTGGCAGTGAAACTCTCACCTAAAATTACTCCCACCATTTATCTGAATAAATTTTGTGAAGGACTGTGCGAAGACCTACATTGCAAGCCTCCTAAACATGTGCTAACTGCTATGCGAATTATAAGGTTGCAGTGAGGCAGCAGTGTTTTGACGAAGAAATGAAAGTAAGTCACATGAATGAAGTTCCTATGTAGACTTACATTATTCTCATCTTGGGTTCTCACTTCCTTCAAAACTCGTCTGGTCCTTGGACTCGCCATGTTGACCCACACTAAGAGAGAATTTCAGAGGATCCTCATTAGATATCAAAGCTCTGAGAATCAAAATATTAATATACAACAGGTTAAGACAACAACTTATACTCATGAACAGAACTTTATGTTACCAAGCTACATCTTGAAGGAATAGCCCATAACTGAATAATATCCATTCATTAGAGAGCAGTATATCTCTCAATCTCTCTTCAAGCGTCTCTTCAATAGAAAATACACCCTAAAATAGAAGTGACCCATTATTTCTTATTATATAATAGATGCCAGTTTTAATCTGTGAATTTGAACCAGTCTCTCCACAAGCTGGATTGCAATGAGAGAAACTGTTTTGAAAATGTCATCTAAAGCAAACCTGGACCTGCTCCATAGACAGCAGGCTTGTTTGAGATGAACTGTGCCTCGCCTGGCAGGCAGATGAAAGCAGCAGGCAGCACCCATGGGAAGTGACAAAAAGCTACATTGCAACCTTCCCAGAATGTCACAGAAAGTCTGCTATAACATTCATCAGACCGTAACTTACTGCTGACAAACTGAAAAAGATTTTTATGAATTTGCTATATAAAAATATAACCAACTCTAATTGGTTGTTTACTGATGTGGATGTTCTGAGGGATAAGTCATATGAGAATCAAATATATCATGATATATTGTGAGTAGGGCTGCAACTAATAGTTATTTGTATTATCATTAATATTTGGATTATTTCTTTAATTCAAAATGAATAATTTTTCCAAGAAAGTTAAGGTAATGTCTCAGTCCTCCCTCTATTCTAGTCTATTATCATCTTAGAATAAAGACATTTAAGCCGTCTCAATCTCATGATGTGGCACTGTGACCTCACAGCAAGTCAACACGTACAGACCTCTAACCAGTAGGCATTGTGCAGTGATTGATACTGTAAAAGCCTGGCTGCCCTCAAACAACCTTAGTGATTAATGAAGCAACTTCCAGGTCATTGTGAGAGCAGTGGTGGTGATATGTGTACACATGCATTGAGTTGACAGTCATGATAAAAGCACAGGTGTTGTGTGTAATAACATTAATGATGGCTCTTTCCCAAGCAGCATTTCAAAATGTTTTCTGATTTCAGATATCACAAACAAACACTTCAGAGTCAGTCAAGACTGTGTCAATGGACATACACCAAAACGTGACACCATCATTTCAAGATATTCTAATTTCCCTGTTAGGACATATATGTTTGGCTTATATACAACAACATGTACGTCTTCAGATTTGTCAACACATAAATCTACATTCTATATTTCCTTTTGCCAACAGTGCAGTGGGCACCATAGTTTATTTTGAGTCATTCCTACACACACCGTCCTACTGCTGTAAATACTCACTCGAGCTCCAAAGGTGCATTAATGCCTGCCTGAAAATAGTACCTGATGAAATCACTATTTACTCCTTGTTTTAAAAAATGATAGCTAAAACTACAATGTCAAGGTGTTTGAGGAAGGGACGTAAGATATTTTATAGATGAAACTGTATGTTTGTGAAGGTTTTCAAGATTTGTATTATTAGTGGGAATGAATGGGCCTGGGACTGAAAGCCACAAGGGACAAGGTAGGGAAGTCAGAAAGGAGTAAGAGAAGGAGTAAGAGTACATTTTGGGTTTTAGTCTTTCATGTAATTTGATGACAATAACAAAAATACAGAAAGAAACCAATCCTGTCCTTTAAACTGTTAGGTGAGAAGACAGTAAAAAACTTCCAATCATAGGTGACATTTTCAATTTGCAGATTTTGTTTGACCAGTCCAAACCCCAAAGACATTCATTTTACAGTGATACCTCATCATCAAGACAGTACATTACTGTCCAAAAATCATTGGAACAGTACAATACACAACTATTGAATTAGGGTAGATTCTCAGAGAAGTGTGAGGTTTTCATCCAGAGGTGCTCTTTACAAATCTCTGTCAACATACACTTATATGAGCAGAACAGAGTAACATGTTTCTCATCACAGCCAAGCTTAGGTATATTGGGGGATTGATTGGTTTTCATGTATGTTCAATATTACAATGCAGCCAAGCACTTGAGGACAGATGAACCATGTCTTATGCATGTGATATGTCCAGAGGAACAAGGCTGTTGGTTCAGCTATTATTCAGATTCTCATTTGATTTTGTTGGGATTCTCTCGAGCAAGGCCTTAATGCAAATAGAGATTATTACAGAATTATTAATTTAAAAAACCGTCGGTCAGATCATGATGTCTTATGTCTATTGAGGAAATTCAATCATTGATGTTCAAACAACCAACGGTTTCCACAGATGTGCAATCGTGTCAACGCTGCTCGACTCCTGAAAAACACTACAGCTGTCAAACATCTGGGTCCGTACAGTTAACAATATGTGCCTGTAACACTCTGATGATTCTAAATTAATATATTTAAATCTTATTTTCAGACGGACACCTCAACAGATTGTTACATTTTTAGTGATTGACATGGTGACTGACGATGCTAACGTTAGCCGTGAAGCTAACTGATCCGTTACCTGTCTGTGATTGATGGACGAGAAGACGCTGTTTTCAAATTCTCCGCCGACAAACTCTTCGAAGACTTTTCTTCCGTGGCGGAGTCACAGTCAATATTTTACTGTCACACACTGTGTGAGGCCGACAGGCGTGTTTTATAACGATGAAGTGCTGATGTTAAACACCGGTAGCCATGTTCCTGTTTGCATACGTTGGCAGTGCAATGCATTATGGGAGTTAGTATTCTCTTCTTCGGTTCTTCAGTTTTCCTTTCTTCTTCGCTCCTTCAGTTTTAAGACTCTGCTGCCTCCATTGTTTCGGGGGATGAAATGAAATGTGATATTAAACCTGCCATATAAATAAACTCGCCCTGCCTCTTCAGTGCTATTACGTAACCTCAGACATACTGTCAATACATATTGTTAATACTTTAATATTGGCATAAAAATCAAAGAATGTGAACTGAATCTTCCGGTTTGACCTCACTTATCTATCTGGAGCATCTTGATGACCAACCATAATGTCCCCTGTCTTTAACCCCAGACACATGTTGCATGTCCCTCCACATTTCAGTTTCACACACCATCAAGATGAAGGCCATATATTCTTAAAAAAGTTTTTTCCAACTTCAAAATGATATCATAAAACACACTGACTTCTGTCAAAGTCACATGTTTTACACACTTTGTCATTGTTCAGAATAAAAATCTCTGGTGCTACAATTAATATTGTTATGAGTTTAGTGAACATCATTCCAACAAGTCCCTTTTATCTCCATAATGTCAAACTGATAATGTCTATACTCATAGGATCAGTTTGACATGAGGGAGAAAAACATTTGGTTTTAGTTCAAAGGTGCTCGTGAATTACATATTTTGTCTTTTCAGACAAGTTGATATAGAAGCACATTTCATCACAGGTGCTTTGACAGGAAACATGTTCTGTAACACATTTTCTGTGCATAGTTCATGGCCACACAAATGTTAGAAGTCTAATCTACCTGCCTACTCGTTGGAACAGACTCTGTTTGATTATTAGTAGTCATATGCATCCATGCATATCCTATATAAATATTTTATTCATTGTTCATGTGTATTTATGATGAGGCAATGGAAGGGGATGATGGAGAGGAGTCTCTCTGATAGTGGGTGAATAAACAAACTGATTAAGAGATAATACCTGACAAAAAAAAAACCCAAAGTAAAGTCATAAAGGGAAACACCTTGGTATACTGAGATGGGCTTTGAAATGTTTCTGTCATCAGTCCTATTTTGTTGTTTGCCCATGTTAGTTTTAAACCCAAAGCAACAGTGATAACATTCATGGTGCACATGATCATGGTGTATTGTCATATGAGCAAGGTACTGCAAGAATAACTGCCATATACCGTGCAAATTAATTTCATTTATCAAAAGTATAACATGAGAAAATTCAAGATAAATGTTAATAGAACGGAAATTCAGTGAGTGCAAAACATTTACTCCTTTACAAATCTACTTTGTTCCAAAGTATCTTTATTGAACCTTTATTTATTTACCCTCAGTCATGCTCTCGAAATCTACTCTCAGAGACAACATATTTATCTTAACTATGCAGGACTGTGATGAGAAACAGGAGTGGAAGAGCGGATGGTCATTCTAAAGAATGTGAAGGATTAAAGTGCAGTCTGCACTAAAGGTGCTGCAGAGTTGAATAACCGTGCCATGTGTGGGGTTATGCTCCTTACCCAACACCATTGGCTGCTCTTATCTGATAAAATAGAGGTATAAATGGGATGTTGCTGCAGCTGTCGGAGCAACAGTGAGCTGTGTATCATCATGAATAAGTCTACAAGTTTGAAGGTGCGCCTGCCAGCGTTTGTGTTTGTGCTGGAGGTTGTGATGATAGCTCTGTATGCTGTCTTTGTCACTTACGACGACAATGCAAACGCTAAGCTGCAGAACAATGAGACCAACCCAATGGACAACTCCATGTACCGGGACTATCCCTACTTCTCTGATGTGCAGGTGATGATCTTTATCGGCTTCGGCTGCCTGCTGGCCTTCTTCCGGTTCTATGGCTTTAGTGGAATGGTCTTCAACTTTCTCACAGCTGCATTCACCATCCAGTGGGCGATCGTGATTCAAGGTTTCTTCCAGTTTTACTATGACGGTAAAATTCACCTGGGGGTCATCAACCTGGTGAATGCAGAGTTTGCCTGTGCTGTGGTGCTCATCTCTTTCGGAGCCGTGCTTGGGAAGACTGGTCCTGTTCAGCTCCTGGTCATGGCTCTGCTGGAGATCCCTTTCTTTGCTGTGACAGAGTGGGCTGTATTGAAATACATCAGGATCAATGATGCAGGCGGTTCTATTCTCATTCACCTGTTCGCCTGCTACTTTGGTCTCGGGGTGACATTTGTGCTGTTCCGTCCATCCCTGAATGAAGGACATACTAAAGAGACCACTTGTTATCAGTCTGACATCCTCTCTGTGATGGGAACCCTGTTCCTCTGGGTGTTCTGGCCTTCATTTAACTCTGCTCTGACCTTAAAGGGAGACGATCAACACAGAGCAGTGCTCCACACGTTTTTAGGTCTATGTTCATCCACTATCACCGCCTTCGCGCTCTCTGCAATGTTCAATAAGAGAGGTAAACTCACGATGGCAGATATCCAGAATGTGACTCTGGCAGGTGGTGTGACTGTTGGGGCTTCGGTGGACATGATGATTTCCCCTGTAGCTGCATACTGCCTGGGCATCATGGGCTGCACTGCCTGCTTCTTTGGCTACAGGTACCTGACCCCCTTCATGGCTCGACGCCTGAGGATCCAAGACCAGTGCGGCATTCACAACCTCCACGGGCTCACCGGCCTCATATCGTCCACAGCTGGGATCTGTGCCATCCTCCTGGCCACCGAGGAAACCTACGGGCCCAGCATGTACCAGATCTTCACCCATCGTGCTCCACCTGAGGGAGATCCAAGGCTCCTGGAACTGCAGATGCAGATTCCTGGGCTGAAGCCGGGCCTGGGTCGGACTGCACAGGAACAAGCTCTCTACCAGGTGGCAGCTATCTTCAGCACAATTGCAGCAGCTACAGTTGGAGGGCTGATCACAGGTTTGGTCATGAACCTGCCCTTCATGGCCTCCCCAACTGACGAGGACTGCTTTGACGATGAGCTTTTCTTTGACATGCCCTCTGACTTTGAAAGGCTAAAAGAGCCAACAAACCCCATAGCCTGTGAAGAAAAACTACAAATGACCTGTGTGGCCTCCAAAGCCTGAGTTTTCACACAGAAGCACTTAGAGTCATTCCCATTTTAAATTATTGTCATTAGAACTGTTTCAAAATGCTGATTTTTTTTCACTTGTTTGTAAGTGTTACAGATCTGTGATTGATTATTATGCCTATTGAACAGAAGAAAGGTATTTGGGATTTGAGCTGATGGGTTGTTTGGTTTTGCAACTAAAGTATGTACAATGACTAAAAGTGTAAATTGTGACTTTGCTCATGAATAGAAAAGATATGTGATGTAATTATAAGATATGTTAATTTAAAATAAATTACTTCAAAAATACACTGATGTCTTTTTATTATTATTATTTATAATATGTTTTTGCACATTTTTTCTTAATCCATGCTCTCACACACTGATCATTTTCCCATTTAATCACACATTCATAATTCATGGTAACCTCAGTGCCGTCTCCTCAATTAACTGGTCAACCATGTCGTGTGCTATAAAAAGCTGTTAGCTCATGCATCAACATGCATCATCTCCTGTGTGTTCCACATTTTAATAGAGGACTGGTCGCACCAGACAAAAGGAATAGAGATGTGCATTTAGGAGAGCATTAAAAGGTGGCAGCGACATTAAACACTACACAAAAATGGAAGCAGAAGAAAACATGACATCTTTAATATTATGATGTTTTGCAACAGTACACTCAAGGATGCTGCAAGAATCTAATATAAAATGTGAAGCTCCTTCACAGTCTGTAGATCCAAGTGAACTGTGGAGCTCAGAAAGTCTGCACTACCACAAGAATATAGCCTGTGATCATCCTATTGAATTTATTTTGAAATTAATCAGAGAAGCATCTCCTTCTCAATTACACACTGAATAATGAGCACTGGGCCATGTGAATTAAAAGAAGAATGAGTTACATTTCCTATGGTGTCCACTGATCATCACGGATAAGTTTAGTTCACTTTGCACTGGGAACTAACTCATCGATCTTCTGGACTCCTGCTTTATGTCACAATTTTAAAAATAGACTATTTATAAGCACTGTTGCTGTTTTTATGTTGATGTTAACTGTGAGGCTAGAAACACATTTGAATGCACTGATCTTTTTGCAAAGTCTTTCCAGATACACTCATTCATATGTTTTCAATGCTTTTTTGAACTCGATTCTTTCTCATAATACAACAAAGATGCACACTCAGCAGTTTTTACATAATGCATCATACATCACCTATATGCCACAACAGGTCATTCTGTTTCGACATGTGATCATTTAACAAGCCAATGAGGTAAAGAATCTGATAAATACTTTTGTTGGTTAGTTTTTATTACTTCGACTTCGAATGCTATTGGCACCCTGCTCTAATAATACGGTAACTTCTGCTGGTGCCTGCCAATGAGTGTAAAACCTCTGAGATATCATTATCAAACACGCATTTAACGCCAAATCTCCTGCCAAATTGTCTGGAGAGAAAGTCAGAGTGAACTAGTCTGTATCTGATTCCTCATTTAGTCCGTCTAGTTTGATTGATTGATAGGTTTATAGGTTTATAGAGCAAGTGCTTGAATTTTATTGAGTACTTCTAATCTAAAAATTATTGGGCCAATTTAGCTCTTTTTTTCTTTTTAATTAAAATGTGGCAAAGGTCCAGTGCTTAAACCAAGATTTCTAACTTAATAAAATAAATAAAAAGGTTGAGTCTATAAAAAGTTTATTGTGTCCTTAAGAAAAAAAAACCAGATCATAAATACCAGATAGCAGTTGTTGGTTTGTCCAGCCAGGATTGTAATTGGCAGCATTAAAGTGCATGCTATTAGTTACAAAGGTTAAAGAATTGAATCCATCACCACGCTGTCATCTATTAAATGATAGGGACACGTGCATTATATAATCATGGACAACAGGAACAGGTTGCATACTTTGATGTTGATCATCCTCCTCATAAAAAAAATCTTCCTCTGGAAACTGTACAAACAAAGATTAAGATTGATTTGGCCCCCTGAGTCAGCACTGATTATCTTTTAAACAATGGATCCACAGCAAAAATGTTTCATCTCTAAAAGCTATGGACTAACTGATTCAAACAAAAATGTATGGCATAGAATCCACTGCACTGATGCTGGATCAGCAAAGATGTTTTTGAGGTTTTACAGTTGATCAAATTTCAGAAAATTAGATTTACTAATTATTTGAGGTACTAAATAAAAACACATTCTAAGGTGTTAAAATTACAGTTTTTACATTTCTGATTTAGCCTCATTGGTTTTATCAAGAACACCACACCACTTTGACTTTGACCACTTTGAAATTTAACCTCTAATAAAAGACTCTCTGATAAGTGTGAGTTGACCATCGTGACCTCTGCTAGTTTATGGTTTTGCACAAAGATTTCACCTAACACTCAGATTGATGATATCTCTTTATCTCCATTGCACTAACATTTTCATTACACTGTATGTTTTAGACATTGTCAGAGATGCTGCACATGGCTGAAACAAGCCGTCCTTTGGCACGACATTGGTTTGAACTAACTGCTAACATCAGCATGTGTTAGATTAGATAGTGCTCGAGTAAAGGTTGAAGCATCATCAAGGATATTACAATTCATCCAGAGATGGACGTGATGGTCTGGACCAAATCTCAGGGCAATCAAACAATGGATCTTAACCTTCCTCTTGTGTCAGCTTTCTGTTACTATCTCTTATGTTAATGGGTCGGTTTGACCCATGTCTTAAATCAGCTTTAAAATACGCTAAAACAATTATTTATCATTCAATTTGTTTTTCATCTCTTGGTTACCTTGTTAGGCTTCCTTCCCCATGAAAATATTGGTTTTGATATTTTTGGTGTGGGCCTCTGTTTCAATGCATGTGTGGCAAAAAGTGACACTTTTAGTGTGTTCTTTGGAGAGGTATTTCTTGCAGTTGAAGCACAATATGTTTGTCTTTCTGTCCTTAATGCTTGGGCAGAGCTGACACCTCTTTCTTAATCAGGTGGCCTGAGTGGACCTGTGGCTGTGGGACAGGAGCTGGCTGTCAGTGTGTTGGCTGACAGTGCACTCATGATTTCAGTTTTGGCTATAATTACTGCTTTATAATCTTATTTTTCATACCTGGGTCAAAACCGACCCTAACATCACAAACGTCATAATTTCAACCCAAGCATTTTATAGTTTAGTGAAAAACATCCTTTTTGTATTATTTTGTTGAAATAGAGGTTCAAGCCTTGACCAAGAAGCCTTGATGCAATAAACAAATTTATGTGTTTCTTTTATCCATTTAAAACCTAAAAACACTCAAAACAGCAATCACAACCAAAGGCAAGTGATGAGCAAAGTCTTTAGGATACATCATCTGGGAACCATGAATGCGCAAATGTTTGTGCCATTCCTTCTGAGAGATGCTGAGATTTTTCACTGGATAACTGTGAAAACTTTGGGCTACATCGGATGAAAAATCTAATGGCCATTTATTTAATTGTTTTTGATATTTCAGTCAGAACCAAATGAAATTGGCTAAAAATGTATGAAGCAATGTCCTTTTAGCTAAATGTCCTTTTAGCTTTGTCCTTTAGCATTAATCAGAATTTCATAAATAAAATGTCCATATTATTTTTTTTCTTTATGAGTAATTAACTGTGCATTGTTTTAAATCTTTCAACGATCTGCGCTTTTTGACTTTCACTCTTATATTCAAATCACACATTATGGTGGCCGCAGTGATTCTGATTTAAATGTTGCTGTTATCTGGAAACACTTCACAATAATTGAAATAGTGGTTACTCAAGGAAAGCAGACAAAAGAGTTCCGTTCCCATCCCATTCCCTCGCTCTGCTGGAGGACAGTGTTAAAACTGTCATCCACCTCACCATTAATCATAACAAAAGCTTATTATCTTTGACACTGATTAACTGTTATCACTGCCGCCATAAATAAGGTCATGTGATGTAAAATACAATGTGTTGACTCGAAATAACCTTTCTTATGTCGCAACCAAATTTTGCAGAAATGACCACTGAAAAATATGATCAACAATAAAGGCTTACTTTAAACAAAGTTCCGTTTTAACATTCAGTTTTAGAGAGTTTTGTTTTTTTGAGAGTTAGCTTTTGATCCCACTGACCCTCGTTGCTGGGTCAGCTCTGATGAAGGAATCAGTGATTTGACATGTTTAAACATTAACCTATCAAAAGTAGCTGACATTAATTGAACCTCAGGAAAGATTGCGTCACAGAGGAAGAGTTGGCATCACCATAGACTTTATCAGTAGAGAAATAAATATATAGAAAGTCATAGATCTATTGGCACTTGGAAAGTATTTTATAATCTTACCCCACCCAAAATTGTGAGGTCACTTATTGTTACTTCAGTTGGATGTTTGACTTTCATTGTGCAGAATAAGTTTGTGTCTCTGTGTTTGGCTTAAACTAGAGTTTAAACCTGAAACTCAAACTTGAACGTCCTGGTGGAATAATCACAAACTCATTATTGAAACCAGAGTATTTTTATACCTTAAAACAGTTCTAAAGGGGATCTTTAATAATCCATGGGTCTCATTTCAGTAAAGACAACACAATGAATTAATCCCAGTGTGATTTATTATAGAATCAACAGTTTAAAGAGAAATTAAATTTAAAATCAAATCCTTCACTCTTACAGAAACATGAGCAACACCAAAACAAGACAAAGCACAAAAAATTGCAGCGAACATTCTCCAGTAAAACTAATACAGCTCAGTCAGTGATATGCACTATGTTTCTACACAGAAGGCTTGTGAGTTTTGATATAAGGACAAACAACAAAGAGTGCCATCCTGTGGCGGCAGGTCAAGCTGCACAGAGGAATTCCAGCATCAGTGGTCAAGCTCCTCTCAGAGATGGTTGGCGTAGCCCTCGCTGTTGTCTGCCGTGTCCACGGTTTTGGTGCGTTGAGTTTGCACAGAGGCGTACAGGTCGGACACCGTGTCCGTGTTGGCTTCGTTCTCCGTCTCTGACTCCAGCGGCTCCTCTAACTGAACCACATCTGAGTACTGTATCTGTGGAGAGCTGCGGCCGGACTGCAGCCTGGGGGCCTTCAGGGTCAGGTTGGCGTAGCAGTCCTGAGATGTGGACTGGAAGAAGAAACAAAAAGCATTATGAAATGTCAACATGCAACTTTATATGTTCGAGGCAGGTTTAGCAAAGTTATCCAATATGATGCAAACAATCATGTGCTTCTGAACCATTTTTGTATGTTTTTCTTTCTGATGTTTTCCATTCATCATCCTCTACAACAAGGTGCTGCTGTGAAGGTTAGTGATGTGTGTGAATTGAGCAGAGGATGATGTGATCCTACAGGTAAGACCTCAGTCTTCATACAGGGGTTTAAAGACTCTACCTGTGAGTCATAATTGACTCTCACTTGATCTCTGGAGTGTGGAGCATCAGATTCGGTGAGCAAAGTCATGCCTGTGGAAAACAACATTACATTATAAGACACAGATAAAGCCATAGAGAGAGAGAGAGAGAGATGCACTGTACAGAGTACTTACTTGTCTGCATGTAGCTTATGTTTCCGTAAATAGGATTATCTTCCATCTGCCTTGTGCTTCGTCTTAAATTGGACAGAGAGGAAATGTGTTTTTTTTTTTTCATTTTCAGTTTGGCGTGAGTTCAAAAAATGCAGACAGTTGAAGAGAAGATCATTTTCTATGAACAGTGAATATATCTGACACTTACCTCTGTCTCTTCCTTTGCTGACATATCCCTTTTCCTGTTGCAGCAGAAAGAATAACAGTCACCACGAGATGCAGGAAATTAATTAGTTTTCACAGGATTTTTTAAAAATGCAAGTCACTTAAATTACCTGAGCAGCATCTTGATACGCAGCAAAAAATATTCAAACATAGCGAGAGGAACAGCAACGTGCCGAGAACCCCAAATACGATCTCCGGAATAGGTGACTTACAGAAAGGGCTCTCTAGAAAAACAGAGAAAAAGGACATTTATTATTGATCATTCAGACCTGATTTAAAACAAGTGGAAATACAAATTAGATTGCCTCTTTTAACCATGAAACATATGATGTCCAGTCCCAGTGTCTGGAGGCTCTAAGCTTCCATACACCACCTGTGTGCATGTTGGACGACGATCAGTTTTAAATAGAGGGAGACTTCAAGTCTTGTTGAACAACACTGACTGAACCAACCGTCAGCCTTGTAGACGAGAGGTGAGAAATTACCCCTCATATACAAGTGAAATAGGAAATGAATCCCACCCACGCAGTGATGTGCCAGGCTAACCGCTGCGCCACCACATTGCCCAACACAGACTCAAAGAAAGGTTACTCTGAGAAACTGCAAGTGTATTTATAGGGCACATTTTATACACAAAGGCAGCTGAAATCACTTCATTCTAATAAAATGAGAAATTTATATGGAATTTAAAAAGAACAATAGTGAGAAAATATGAAATTAAGAACACACATTTATTTTGCTGGAAAAAATATTTAGTTTTTAGTTTAGCTGCTGTTACTTTCTAACACAGGTCAGGCCCAAGCCAATCCCCAACCTCATTACAAGGACAGGTGAGTTGTAAGATGGGCACATAATCAGAGAGAGACGTCTGCTCAGCTGACTGAATGCAGCTTCCTGTTCCCTGAGTCCTCTCCCCTGTTTGGGTTTGTCACTTGGTTTGTCATCGGAAGTGAGAGGAGGGGATTTAGCTTTGTACAACTGAATGTCCAAAAAACTCTTTAACTTTAACAGTGAAAATTTCTATCTGCCATTGTGGGTACAAATTAATCCTTCATTTTATGTAGCTAAATAAGTTGGTCATTGCATGAACCTGAAACACAGTTTGTTAAAAGATAACAGCCCAACAGCTGGAGGTGGAAGCTTCACTTTCAGTCCCTGCGGAAAAACAAGGCAATCAAACAAATGGTGGAAAGAAGCACAGCTTGTTGTGTCCTTAAGTAAGAGACGCTTCAGACTGCTATTTTCTTCAGTGGATCTGCTCACTCGTCTGCAGCAGAAGATGTGGTTTTACTGAGACGCTTGCACACATGGATGAGTGAACTGCGTCATTACGAATTGCAGTCGGTCTTTGTTGCAAGAATGCACGCTCAGCATGACATGTTGGATGCATTTCCTACCTCAGAAACCATTTGTAAAGCCTTGTTGCAATCCAGCGTAAAGTAGGAGACTACTCTATATTTCACTTAATATCTGGCTGAAATAAAGTTAAATATTTAATCAGTACACTATTCAATTTGCTTCATTCAAATTTGATTTAAATTGACATGATGTTTTTGAATCTTTGATTAGTCCATTTGATTAGAGTTTGTGTTCTTGCATCAGAAGGTCTGGTTAGGTTCAAACATTTTATTACTGTAGATTCATCTATGAGGAGTAAGAAATGCAGCTCTGGGTGGAAACAACAGCTCTGACAGTTTTACAATGCATTTACAACAGCAACAGATCACATTATTATTATCTGATGCTTAGCACCTCTGTTGCAAATAATTAATCAATTTGCCCTGGCCCTGTCACTTTTATTGTTTCTCTCAGTTTCTCTGAATGTTGTGCTCTTGACAAATTTAAATTGCTGATCCAACACCACAGTGCACAAACACCACAGTCCGGATGAGAGAAGAGGTGATAAAATGTTGACACATCTGGGTGGCCTTAAGTTATTACTGTGTTCTGCACATACAGAGGCTTAGAGGTAACATGTCTGTTTTTTGTTATTGGCTATGCCATCATGGAAAGCATAGACATCTATTTATATATATTGTAGCTTATTTAATGTACATCATTACAATACACATAATTAAACATGAATATCATTATTTACATTGTGGTGGTTTGTTACTTCATCACAATGTGGAACACACTGCTGATCATGGGTTTACATCTATTGCCCTTTTTACACATCCAGCAGATACTGATCAACATTAACATTCTTTCATAGTTGTATTTATTGCCACCTGATGAATCTAAGTCCCTTATTTATTCTCCTTTTTCTCTGTTTTTGGTCTCCTGAGAGACATATTGGGCTCTGTAGTAGTTAAATACTCTGCTATGTTCATCAGCTACTCACTAACATTGTCTGTCTGCAGCCAGTAAAACAAAAACTATCAGTTGAAAAATGCTTAAAGGACTATAGAGCTGAAGAGAACTGCATTCACTACAGGTACTAACTGAGAGTCACTACACGAGTGACCTCTCACACTTTACACACAGTCCACTGACTAATTAATTGTTTAAAGATATTGATTAGCAAAGCTTCAGAGCTGGCTGAACTACAGATGATTGAGAACAGTTTACATGAGAACACGGCTCTCGCGTGGGCGCTGGTTTCTGATCTGTTACCACGGAGCCTGGAGCCCTTTGTTGTGGTAAGTGGCGAAAGCAAGTTTAGTTTGTGTTCACTTAAAGTATTAATGTTTGGATTTGGCTATTCACTTACCTTTTAAATTTATATCAAAAGTAATTTGCTAATTCTACTTTGTGTCTGTTATTTTTCCGGATGAGTCAGCTCTTCAGAAGGAATACAAACCCAAATCTAAATACACCATGTTACATAACCTCTCCTCGTATTTCCATCGGCTCAATGTTTTCTCCAACCAGCTGTGATAAGCCAAACTTAATGCCAGTGTTTGATGGCTGATTAGCACTTAACTCCTTTCAACAGTCAGAAGGCTATAACTAATTCCCCTGTATTACGTCAATATACTGTAAATCCAGTGTAAGTAGGGATCAGCTGCTCCAGTCGCAGCTCTTACACCTAATATCAAATTTAATAGCTGCCAAATGTCTGTGTTGATCTGATGGTGTTGTTCTTAATCGTTAATACTGTTTGACCTTTTAGAAGCAATCAGTCTCGCATCGAGTCGTACATCAAGGGTCGTCGTCATCGTTACTGCTGACATTAAGGTGACATTTTCTATATCTCTAATCAAGACTTACCGCTTTGTGTCGTATAGTTCCCCATGGCCATGAAGCTTTAACCAAGCACAGTTCTCTCTGTGTGTCTCTTTTACGATACTGTATAAGCGATAAATAGAGCTACAGCATCTGTTGCATATTCATGCTCACACAGTGCGATGCCAATCAACTGGTGAAACTTTTTTCAAATGACTCTCAACACGTTACAGGATGTGTGCTTTTGCAGAAAACCACAAACGTTCTTAGACTGAGAATAACATCAAGGGAACAAGTAGTGAGACTGTGAGCCTCATTTGATAACAATGGGGAATTTTGGCACAAAAATAATTAGAATTTTCACTTTAAATCATCCAGACAATGTCTTCAGGTATCTTTGACATACAAAGTCACATTTATATATATATATATATTAACATATATTGTCCTCTATCTACTTGATATTTATTAGTTTTGTCATTTTTCAATGGTACAATATTTTCAAGAAAACCAAAGGTTAATGGGTAAATTCTCTTTTAAACATCCAAAGCCAAATACAGCGACACATTTGCTGTCATGGCCTTTATACACCTGTGAAGTGAGCCATGAGCTGCTCAGACAAAAATACACCAGCAACAATGGCTGAGACTAACCAGTAAGTGTGAAGAGAAACTCCATTATCAGGGTAACGCCTTCACCTTCAGGAGAGCGATAGCGTTGATTTATTTTACTTTTAAAATAAATCAACGATAAAACGGAAGGAAACTTCTCTGTGTGGGTGGAGCTGCTAAATTGAGGCTGCTGCCTTCCTAAAACACACTTTAAATTAGCTACTGGGGAACAGCTGGGATCTTATAGGAGGGAGGTGTCACCAGGGATTACATCAACATTCATGTCTGTGTTTTAATGCAAACTAGTATCCTGGATTTGTTCATAATTGGGATATAATGTTCACATGCTAAACACACAGTTAAACCTTATTTATGTTATTTACTGCTCTGTATACATGACTCCAAGTTTCTGATCATCTCAACATTTGAACGTAAACCCTGTCTGTGGGCAGAGGCACTATGTAACTTGAACTTGTTTTATGGCACTTATCCAGTTTGATTTCTCCTGACTAGATCCTTGCTTGTGTTGTATTTACTCTCAGATGTACCTCGCTTTGGACAAAAGCGTCTGCTAAATGAAATTGTAGAACTGTAGAGTAAACCCAATTCATTGTCCAAAATCTGGACTCTGGATTTAACTTCATCTGATGACCACTACAAAGAGATTTGAGGTGCACATGCATGTTTGAAGCACAACCAAGATATTCCAAAAATCTGATCATAGTCTGGACGTGTGCTTGAAGCAAACCAATTGCGGTCAATGCATTTCGAGTATAATAAGTTATTGTAAAATATGTAACTGTCACAACTGGTAAACCATCCTTCAAGAGGTACAATAGAGCCCTTTTGTCTTTAAGGATGAATTTAATTTTGCAGTTTGAAAAATGAATGAAAACATATGGTAGCACAGCCCTGCTTTACAATCTGATCATTTTACACATCACATATTTTACTGTAGCTTTCTAACTTTTTCAAATGCCCATTGTATGCCTTTTCACATTTGCAATGGTAGTGGTCTGTTTTTTCACATCCCACCCACACCACAACATGGTTTCCTGCAAGGTGTGTGGACTACTACAGGTCAAGTCATGTCCACCATCACATCATGATACACAGTTCTTTAAGGAGATGGGTCTGAACAGGAAGTCAGGAAGTGATGTTTTCTACCCATTAGTTGGTTTTGATGACCACAGGAGACAAACTGCACCGAGACATTTATTGTTTAATGCAGTGACCAAAACTAAAGCTTGACTAATCACCACACAACAGTCCTTTTCCACTGGTGTCCCAGCAGTGATCCTCGCACAGTCCATCCTGCTATTGATAGCTCGACTGCACATCATCCTGACCAGGCATGTTTTCTCTTGAGACTTCAAGATACAGTATGTTGTTATTGTAAAGAAGCTAGAGCGACATCTTGAGGTCTTTTGGTTGAACCATATCCTTCACTGTTTTAATTTTCTTCCTCATGGTTTCAGGCACTGTCTGGACCCTGATATGATGCTCACAAATCAGAGACTTGCAACTTTATACTTTGACTCAAAACAAATACAAATGTTCACATCTTTCCTATCCAGTGAAACAGTTTATCTTCAAATCTGATGATTTTGAATTTGAATGTCAGAAACATGCATGAATACAGGAAAATGACCATCACCTGTAGAAATGAAATTTGTATCCAAGTTCACCAAAGTTGAAAGACGATGTTCATTTGCTCACATGCCTCTCCGTTCTCATGCTTGTGTGACCTTGCCCATAAATGTTCCTTTGAGGGTTGAGACAATTCTTCTTAAACTAAATAAACAATTTAAAACCCGCTGAAAACAGGTGTGTTTTTCTGAGCTCATGAGAACGGAGATGTGTGGTTCTCACAGGATAGCAATACTACAAACACGTGATGACCTTATAGAATATAATGCACAGTTGTAGATTAAACAAAACAACAGTCTATAAAGTGGTTAAATGAGCTCAACCTTAAAATGCAACACATACATTAGTGCAGCAGGAATCTGAATCCATAAACATCAAAAATAGAAAAAACTCCAGGGGCCTATTGTACTGCACAATGAGTACTTCTACTTTGATACTTTAAGTGGTTGTATTTTCACAGTGTGTTATTTGTGCTTTTTTGCAAAACAACCTCATCTCATCTAAATTGTTCATACTAGTTTTTTTAAAATTCATTTTTTGTTCATACTTACTGTTTAACTGCTTCCATCCTCTTTGCTGCAAAAGCAGCCTGTTGTCATTTTTGTGCAAATATGTTTGAGCAACAACGTGTACAAGCTTGCACGCCTTTCACTTCCTGTGTCAGAAGCTGGAGCTTTAGAAGTGCAGTGGTCCCGCCTCCTCCCCCTGCTGTAGCTCCTCCCCCTGCTGCTGCAGCTCCTCCCCCTGCTGCTGCTCCCGGTTGGCCCGCCTCCTCCCTCCTCTGCTCCTCTCTGCTCCCTGAACGCTGATGTGTTACTAACTTCAACCTCCAGCTCTGACAAAATGTTCACTTTGGGATCCAAACTTCTGCTGCTCTTCCTGCTGGCCTTCCCCTGCGGATTAATCTCCATCGGTGAGTCACATTTTGCTGCATTTGTGTGTCAGTTTTTTTTCTGCTCGCTTCTCTTCGGCCGAGTTATAAAAGTTATGATGGAGCTCAACACATCGACGTGGCACAGACTGAGAGTCAAACACAGGCAGCTTCAAGTCTGAATGAATGTGTTTCATCCACAGTTTGACTGATTAGAAAGTTGTAGCTCATCTGTTTGACTCAGAAATGAATGAAAGTCGCTCGCCAGCTGTTTCTGTTCAAGTATAAAAGAATAGTGTCAAACAGTACATGAGGCCCTAAAATTGGCTTTGTGAGCTGTTAGAGGTGATTTTAATCCAAAATGTGTGTGTGTGGATGCAGCAGCAGAAGGTGGCTGATGGGACACGTCACCATAGATAACATGGTCACTTTGTGTTTCTAGCTTCACTCATACGCATGAAAATGAGGGCTTTTGTTGCGCCGCTTTAAAACTGGCAACAAAGTGGCTGCGCGCTAGAAAATATCTGGCAACAATGAAAATGTATCAACACCTTCAATGTGTTAAAAAAAAAATAGTCCCTTCATTTGATTTAGTGTCAATGCTACCACTCTGCTGCATCACTTTCAAACATTTGTCTTTTTGCATGTGTTATTTACAGAATCTAATGTTCTACCATCAAGAAAAGATCATGCATTTTAATTTTTTTCTGAAGAGCAAATCATATTGTTTTCACACATCTATACTCAGCTTTCTTCTCCACAGAGAACCAGTTAGATCTGAGCTGTGATGGAAAAGCTATCAATACCTTGATTGATATATTGGCCTATTGATGTGTGACATTTCAGGGATGACGAGTGGCAGCTGTCAAAGATATAGACACACAAAAATATGTATATCAGTAAGGTTATGATGACAAACACTAGGCATTCATGGTGAAAAGTACAACCATCGCTCATCTACACCCTTGTGTCCTCTGACCCCTCAGGCCACGTCTCTGCAGACCCCGACTCTGCCGAGGACGTCGCTGATGACCAGGATGCTGCGGTCGATGAGGAGGAAGACGATGAGGAAGAGGTGCTTGTTGAGGAAGATCAGATGCAGCCCACGGTATGTATGTTTGAATCAGCAGCAAACCACAAGCTTACATACAGACGCTCAAGTTACAATGTCATGTTCTGTTTCTCCTCAGGAAGGAGACGAGGATGACGCTGACGACTCAGCTGATAAACTGTTAACGTCTCACCCTGATGCCGACACAACCATCATCTTCATGACAGGAGAAGGTGGGTTTGGCTCCTTTCAGGTTTTGGTAGAAAATTGAAACACTAAGTAAAGGCATATAAAGGCATTATAACTCAAACTTTATTTGTACTTGTAATTTCAGAGTTTCCTGCCAATGAAATCGTGAGGTTCCTGGTGGGTTTCACCAACAAGGGAAGCCAGGATTTCACCGTCCAGTCGCTGGAGGCCTCCTTCCGTTACCCCCAAGACTTCCAGTTCTACATTCAGAACGTAAGTTTGATCTGAAATAAAAACATTACTCCACCTTTTGACTTTATTTAGAGCTGGGTACTTGCAAAATAATTTTCTGATGTGTTTGTTTAATAGTATGTTAAAATATAATCTATAATGATAGAATAGATAGAAATATGGCGATTAAAGTCTGAGATTCTCCTCAGAAAGTTTGGCCAAAGGTGCCCCCTCACACCCCTGTAGTTTATTGATTAGTTCAATTCCTGAAGTTCTGTTTGATCATGATTATGTGATTTGATCCCATAGACACGCAGCTGAGCCTAGATAGCCTAATATTACTGTTTGACATAACTTCAGACTATAACAAATACAATTAAATATTAAAATTGCCTTCCCTGAGGCATTTATTAGTTTCTGACTTTGGGAAAGAAAAAACACCAAGAATTCCCCCAAACTACTGTATCTCTGAACTGTCACTTTGCCAAAGCACAAACATTACAACTAGTCTGTGATCTTTTGATAACTAATGTAATAATGAATGTAATATTTGTTCACTTCATTCACTGAGGCTCCTGAAACTGTGTGGAGGCCTGTCTCTTCCTCTGATACAGGGTTAGGGTTATAAAGTATGTGATAAATTAAAGCCATTTAATCCAAATAATTTCTTTTTTTTATTATTTGTGATGTCACCTTGTGGATTGATAGACAAGACAAGAACTCCACAACATTGCTTTTTTATTTTTCTATGTATTGACTATACGTGAATGTTCATGTTGTCCAAAAAAAAAAAAAAAAAAGCAGGACAGGACCAACATTTGCTGTCTGTCTTTAACACAATAAATACGACTATTTACTGTGTCACAATTTCACAGCTCAGTATTAATGACTTGTGCTTTGTGCAGTTCACAGCTTTGCCTCTGAACACTGTGGTGAAGCCTGAGGCTCAGGCCTCCTTCGAGTACTCCTTCATCCCAGCCCAGCCCATGGCAGGTCGTCCATTCGGTCTCGTCATCCTCCTCAACTATCTTGACACTGAGGTAAGAAAGTTTTTCATCATTCATTGGAAATATTGGTGCTTGAGCTCTGTTAAGGTTTTTAGAGAAAAGATGTAGTGTGATGATGTGACTGTCAAGATGCCGCACAGGAAGGTTTTTCACAACCCACCTAAAAATTTGGATGATTCACGAAAATGAAAAGCTGAAGAAGTCATTCTCTGAAAGGCTTTATATTCATGTAACAGCTGTATTTTCTGGAAATCACTGCTGTCATTATTCTCTGCCTGCTGAGCTTTGACTCTCAAGTTATGTGATAAATGTTGAGTCATATTCACATTCTGATTTTTAAAAAACAGCTCTTAAAACTTTCAAGAGAGTTCAAGAAAGTTCAAGGCACTCGCTTACTAATTTTTGTTTTTATTTTTTTTATTTTTCTTCAGGGCACCGTGTTCCAGACTGCCATCTACAACCAGACTGTCACCATCACTGAGCTGGAAGAAGGACTGGATGGAGAAACGTGAGGCTTTCTTCTTTCTAATGGGCTGATGTCACATACATACTTAAAAATGAAAATGTAGAGAAAAATAGTGCTCTTTTACACCACTTCACTGCAAAAATAGAAGGAAGACCACAAGCTGTAGTGAAGCACCAAAATGACTAAAACACATTGGGCGGATGTATTAAAACAATTTCTGGACCTCAGTTCTATGCAAACCATATGTAAATCTAATTCTTTTGCCCACCTATTACTTATTTTCCATGTCTCTTAAGATTTACATCCAGCTCAACAAGGCTTCACAATACCAGCTTCCCCAGACTCCAGCAGCACATGTAGGAACCTGTAAAAGGAGGTGTGAAATTGGCACAAAGAGATCAGTTGTCAGAATTGTGCTGCTGGTGCAAAATACAGAAACTGTCACCAGCAAATTAGTCAAGAAAAAGCAGTGTTGTTTTCCAGCCTAAAGTCTCCAAACAGATCTTAAAAGGTTGCAGTTACAGGTCACTTGAAGCTCAGTTTAGGGCACAGAGGAGCCAGTTTTGATACACTGGTGTTTATGCTAAAGATTGGCTCTTGAAGTTGCATATACATTATTCAGTAAGTAAACAACAGACTGTTTAGGTCAGAGAATTGTTTTCACACCAGCGTTTTCACCTAGCTTAGTCACTGCAGTTATTTAGATAAATCACATCACACAAAGGCATTTGGGACGTGCCTTGCTTCACATAGAGACATTGTGATGGATGTGTATGTGAATGTATAAATTGTGTCCTCACTCATGGAGTAACTCTGAGTCTCTTTTATTGATTTCTCTTCACTGATTGAAACGTGTTTGTTTCTGCAGAATGTTCATGTACATCTTCCTGGTTGGACTGGTGGTCCTGATGCTCTTTGGGATGTACCAGGTCCTGGAGACAAGGACGGTGTGTGTTTGTCTTCTATCAGCAGTTCTGTTTATTATGTTTAGATATGTATGTTTGGTGTCTGTCTATCTATCTATCTATCTATCTATCTATCTGTCTATCTGTCTGTCTGTCTGTCTGTCTGTCTGTCTGTCTGTCTATCTGTCTGTCTGTCTGTCTGTCTGTCTGTCTATCTATCTATCTATCTGTCTGTCTGTCTGTCTGTCTGTCTGTCTGTCTATCTGTCTGTCTGTCTGTCTGTCTATCTATCTGTCTGTCTGTCTGTCTGTCTATCTGTCTGTCTGTCTGTCTGTCTGTCTGTCTGTCTATCTCTCTGTCTGTCTGTCTGTCTATCTGTCTGTCTATCTGTCTGTCTATCTATCTATCTGTCTGTCTATCTATCTGTCTGTCTGTCTATCTATCTGTCTGTCTGTCTATCTATCTATCTGTCTGTCTGTCTGTCTGTCTGTCTGTCTGTCTGTCTATCTATCTATCTGTCTGTCTGTTTATCTATCTGTCTGTCTGTCTATCTGTCTATCTATCTATCTGTCTGTCTATCTATCTGTCTGTCTATCTGTCTGTCTGTCTGTCTGTCTGTCTGTCTGTCTATCTATCTATCTATCTATCTATCTATCTATCTGTCTGTCTATCTGTCTGTCTATCTGTCTGTCTATCTATCTATCTATCTGTCTGTCTGTCTATCTGTCTGTCTGTCTGTCTATCTATCTGTCTGTCTATCTGTCTGTCTATCTGTCTGTCTGTCTGTCTGTCTGTCTGTCTGTCTGTCTATCTATCTATCTATCTATCTGTCTGTCTATCTGTCTGTCTGTCTGTCTGTCTATCTATATCTATCTGTCTATCTATCTGTCTGTCTGTCTGTCTATCTATCTATCTGTCTGTCTGTCTATCTGTCTGTCTGTCTGTCTGTCTATCTATCTATCTATCTATCTTTCTCTCTCTCTCTCTCTCTATGTGATGTAATTGAAGCAGGCTTGTGGATAAAATGGATAGAAATCAGTCATGATGTCTTTCAACTTCTGTGTGTTTTGCAGAAAAAGAGAATGCCAGTGAAAATCGAGAAGGGCACTGGTGGTATGAACGATGTGGACATCAGCTGGATTCCTCAGGAGACTCTCAGTGTCATGAGTATGTTCATTTTAATAACAATAATACCAGACTACAAGGTGTTCATATTACTGTTGCTGTCCATGAAAATGAAGCACTACATATCTGATCTTCACATCCTGTCTTACAGACAAGGCTTCCCCTAAAGCGTCTCCACGAAAACGCACCAACAGGGCGGCTGGAGCAGATCAATAAAAGAATCCATTTCCATCCATCATCATACTGTCCATCAGGCTTTCAGAGCTTATTCCCTCATCATAGTAAACCAACTGCCATTTACAACAGATCAACATTTCTGAAATCCAGTCTCCATCCCGAGCAGTGTGTTGAAGATGTTGGTGTGGATCTCAGCCTGCAGAGAGCATCCTGGACTCTGATCAGAGCATGGCCATTTAGACACTAACAAGACGGAACTACAGTTGAAATTTAAAGGGACTTTGTTATCAGTATGTATGTGTGTGAAAGGTGATAAAAGATAAACCAATAAGTCATTACATTTTTTTTTATGGAAAAAGAAAGGGACTGTGGTACGAACTGCCCTCCAAAAGAAAGCTGTGTTTTTCAACTCTCTGCCCACATCAGTGAAGTCACCAGTGTGATTTGTTATCAGCATTATAAGGATACTTTTTATGACTTTGAGATATGAGAGAAATTCCCCTCCTCTCTTATCGTGCTCACACCACTGTGCCTTACCTGCACTGTATTTGCAGTGCCATGCAAAAAAAATCATGTTACATAATGTCCAGTCACATAGAGAAAGAGCCTGAGGTTTGTAAAAGTTTGAACTCAGTTTTTCAGTTTTCAGTGGGGCAACTGGCACAGCAAGTGTTAAAACAGTGTTCTCTGGAGGTTTCTGTTAATTGACCTGTTTGTTTTTGTCTGTTCTTATTGCTGTTCGAGGCTCAGTGGAGCATTTTCAGAAACAATAAAAAGGTGAACAAAGTGGATTTGGTCCTTTGAAACGTACTCATTATTATACTGTTGTTCCCTTCACTCTCTAAGTGTTTGTGGCTCAAGCAATCACGTTTTGTAAAATGACATCAAGCAAATTAGAAAGGAAATAACATGCTTAATGTTAGTGATTTATCTGCCAATTATTTTATTGACTAATTGAAAATTTTTGGAAGTTTTTCTCAAAAGAATTGTGGAATTTGGCACAATCTAAATAGCTAAAAAAATTTAATTAAAAGAGAGTGTGTTGAATGAATTAGTTATTCCTAATACATACTAAGCTTGTGTTGTCTGGAGAATGTGCAGGTGAACATGCAAAACTGTGCAATTTATTCATAAGTAAGTTTTTAAAATTCATCTGCAAATTAAAAGGCTACTTTTATGTGGAGCCCCAAAATGGACAAAAGGGCAGCAAATAGTTTTTATTGAAATTATTATAACTCAATAATAGTCAAATAAATAAGTTGAGATTTAGAAGAAATATAAAAAAGCATGTACAGTTTCTTTCTTTCTTCTTCCTATTTCAAGCTCTTATTTTGGTCTTTGCACAGATTTAATCAGGCTTTTAACTTAACACACCCAGAATTTAACAAAACTACAATAGCAGTCTCAGATTTGTCTCCATGCACCTCCCAAATTCTTCACAGGAAATGAATAGGAATTAATGCATCTGTGAAATAACTACTAAAGGTGTAATAGAGGGTTTCTCGTGCAGCCAGTCTTTGCATTGTGATGTGTCCAGGACTGCCATTATCTTGCATAGAGAGATGTGTAAACAGCAGAGATTGAAGCCCCGACATGAGACAGTCAAACCCATGGGTGTGATAAAGCCTGTGATGTCAGACAGGGCTGCTCCTCCCGGGTTGCAGGAGGGTTGCACGGTGCTTCCTGCTCAGGGAGCTGTCCGGTGCTGAGAGGGGGGGGGAGATGAGCTCAGCGCGCGCTGGGGGGCAGGTAACGTCAGCAGTCGGACAGCAGTGTGTGTAGACTGAACACACACACACACGCACACACGCGCGCGCGCAGCCAGCAAGTGTTGATCTCCGCTTAATCACTGATACACACCGACTCACATTAATAATGGGCAGCTAATCAGCTCCGTGTGACTCAGCCCCGCTTCCTCCATCCAGACCCATGCGAGCCTCGGCCGCTTGGCTGGATATGGGATGATATGGGATTTTTCATGTCGACGAAGATCGGAGGGATTCTCGCGCTCGCCTTGGGTAAGAGATCATCCTCCGTAGGTTTATCCAGGCTGCCAGCCACTTTCATGCCTGACATCTGAATTTATTTTTATTTTATTTATATTTTGCATGCGAGGTGTCAGAGCAGCTCTGATCCGTGTGTGTTCTCCATCAGTGTTGCACGATGCACCGCGGCCAGCAGCTCGCAGTCCACCCATCGAGGAGAGGTGCTGCCTGTCTATACTTAGTGATAGTGTGCGAGCTGGTGGACGTGCAACCTCCACAAACACAGCACATGGATTCATTTCTCCTACATGCTACTTTTATGTCTGTTCGTGTTGGTGTGCTGTTCTCTCACAGAGTGGTGTGTTATCGACATGTTGTTGTTGTTTTTTTACATTTAAATTGCAGATAGCTGTGAAGGGATCATTGCCCCCCCCCCAGGTAGAGGGAGTGTATGGGGCTGCAGTGGTCAGGACTATTCTCTGGGATAACATCTGCTTCCACCGCCCACTCACAAATCTGTCTAAAGTTCAGAGGACAGGATTGCAACATCTTTAAATAATATAAAATGTTCAGATAATGCATGTATAAATGGAATGACCAAATCAAACCAAAAAAAAAGAAGAAGAATGGATTATGTTTTTGTGAAAAAGTTCCATGATAATAAGCAGCATTTGAAGAAGAAAGAGGAAACAGACTGAACTATTTCACACATAAGAAAAATACCAAATTATAATGATTTTTCTTGTGTATTTTTCAGGGACATACTGGTGTCACTGATTCTTCTGCCAAATCATCTAAAGACAATAGTTTAGGAAGGTTTGTAAAATCTGCTCACACAAGCTGTCTCCTGTGTCTGTCGTGCAGTATTCCTCTCCCTGACGGCGTCACAAGAATCTCCAGATGTGAGGTGTGAGAACATTTATAAGGACTTCTCTGACTGCGTCCTGGAGCTGGGAGAGAGCATGGACAACTATCAGGAGAACGTGACCAGCGAGAGGGGAGTGGCAGCCGTGTGCAGGTGATGATAACTTCATTAGTGACAGCATGCAGCATCCACATTCCCAACAGAGTCTGTGTGTTTTTATTTGAACCGAATGCTACTGATGTAAACCAGAGAAAGGGAGAACTTGGGGGGGGGCTTGCAGCACTGTGCACGAAAATGTATTTCTGTTCAAAGTGTATGACTTTGTACATGATTGAGTGGAAGAATACAAAGATCCAGTATGAAGGATGCATCTCATGGCAAAATACTGGAGGGAAAAAGAGCAGATGCCATAATGTCAGAGGGAGAATAGAGAAGTGAACGGTGCTGAGACACTGAGCCATTGTTCTAAATAATTTATGACTTTGCTGCAGCAGTAATGAAATTCCGGGGACGGTTTTTGTCATTGTTACTGCACGCACCCGACAACCCCGGCACACTGTACTGAAGATTTACACATGAGCCTTCTGGTGAAAATTGCCCACTTGCAATATCATCTGTGATATTGTTTCACTCTCTGATGCAGTTGCCATGGTAATTAAAGCTCAGTTTGACTTACTTCAAACCAACGTAGCCATCTGAGTGATGGATTATTGGCGAGTGAACGACTCCAGGACAGGCAGTGCATGTCTGCATGCTGTAGCCAGGACGCAGAGTTGAGCTGATGATCCTTTGTTTGCCACAGCCACTGGGAAGCTTTCCACACATGTGCCCTCACAGCGCTGTCCGACTGTCAGGAGGAAGTCAGCTCCATCTGGGAGACTCTGAGGCAGGACTCCAGGAAGATGCGCTTCCAGGGAAGTCTGTTCGACCTGTGCAGCCCCAGCTCCTCTCCCAGCATACGCTCGCCTCTTGCTGCCATTACCCTGCCGCTGATGGCCACGCTCCTCGTGACTGGGCCCGACTGGGCCTGTGTATAGATGGGGGTGGGACTGAGGGTGAGGAGACGGGAGGGGTGAGGAGGGCCTCCGGTTCCCCTGGGTTCAGTCTGCCTGAGTTCTAACTTAAAGCCAAGGATTTAAGAGAAACAAATGTTTTAATAAGGATTATTTTGAGACAGAGCCAAGGAGCTTTATGGCAAGCCAATCAATATTTGCTGTGATTAATAATGTTTGAAATCTTCTCAAATACTTCAGCTGGATCCTCCTTCATGTCTAGAAACTGATAGTAGTAGTTGAGCAAATTACATTTCTGCCAACTAATCAGTCCAGGCAAAATAAAGCCAACACTCCAAATAATCAAGGGATTTTAGATGTGAGCAGAGTCTGATCAGGACAGTCTGCAGGCTGACACCTGTGTCTCTGGGTTATCAATATACAGGGAGTGGACAAAATATCATGAACACTTGTGCAGTCTAATACAAAAACCTTGAAGTGAGTATTACAAATAATACAAAAGTTTTTGTGGATTTAATTCTGAGGTCGTTTTTTGCAAAGTTGTACTGACATCAATATATTATAAGAAAACAAGGTGTTCATGTTTTTGCGTCCACTCCCTGTAGCTTGTATTGTGTGGGTTTAGCCTGACAGTTAAAGGAATAGTTTAACATTTTGAGTATTAACTGAGAGGCTTTGCACCACTCTCTCGTCTGTACGCTGAATATGAGAATACTGCCAGCAGCCAGTTAGTTTAGCTTAGCACATGGCGCCTGTGGTTGCTCCCAGCCAAGAAACAGTTTGGCACATAGCTCCCCGTAAAATCACGACTTGTCGTTTTTACACTTTTGTACAGATTAAACAAATGAGATGTTGATTAGTGAGCTGTAGAGGTGCTGGGAGGCAGATTTTCTTACCTTTGGACAGAGTTCATGAGCAGCTTTCCCTTCGCTTCCTCTGTCTAACTGGCTCTTATTGAAGCTTTATGTTTAGTGGACAGACATGAGAGTGTCAGCGACAGCTTCTTCTCTGCAAGAAAGCAAATACAGGCATTTCTGAAAAAGTCAAACTATTTCCTTAATTAAGAGCTGATAGTGTATGTCAGACACTAAAACGTCACTTGATTCATGATGTAATTAGTTATCACATTAAAGGAGCACTTCACCAAAAATAACTGCCAAATCTTAGCAAATCTTAAATATCAGTCCTCACAAAACTGTTTGAATATGTTAATTTATTGATCAGTAAAATTATTACAATCATAAGACATTAATTAATCTGACAAACCAAAGCGAAACACTAAACAGCATTCAGATGTTCTGTTGGTGAAATGCCCCTTTAATCTCTTTCAGAGTGTAGTAAGTGTTTGTGTAAGTGACAATCAAGCCACTTGTATAAAAGATTTTGACCCCCTTCCCTCCCCAACACCTCAGCCCACTGTGGCTGATGTTGCACGGCTGCTATAAAGACACCAAAAACAGATCATCACACATTCACCTCTCCGGCGCTCTCAGAGCCTCGAGCCATGCTTCGGTTCAGTCTAATGCTTGATCAAACCTCTGACCTGTGGACGTCTGTGTACAAAGAAAATCTAAAGTGTGAGTGTTCAGTGTTGTTCCACTCGTTTCTGTTCCACTTGGTGTGAAGATGCTCACTTGCAATAATACAATAATAGTAGAAGTTAACTTTAAAGTACTCTAAGTAATTCATAAACACAGTATGTGATACAGCACACAGATAGACTTCACAGAGCAGATTTTCAAAGAAGAATATATATAATGATGCATTCCCAACATAATGCTATTTTAATGTCTGAGTATTCCTACACAGTATTTATTTCACTTTAAACATCTATAATTAATATATAATGAAGTCAAATTATATGCAATAACAAAGCCAATAGCTGCTGTAATAAAAAAAAAAATCAATAGCTTATTTTTGTAGAATACCCACACAACTGAACTGAACCACACGCTTTTGTATCAGTAGTATTTCAACTAAAGATCGACCATTGCATAATTATGATGTCAAGCTAAATAGATTACAAACTGCGGTGCTCTGTTTTATCTGATTCATGCTTTTAATCGATCTCCTTTTGAGAAACTTGATTTGACATGAAGAAATCCACAAAGCTTCAGCAGCAGCAAAGAGCAACTGAAGTGAAGTGAAATAAACTAATGGGTGCTACAGTTTGTCCCATTCTTTTAGCCGATGAACCATGTGAGATATCACTGACTGTAATGATCTTTTAATCTCTAAGAAATGAGTATTTAAATTTTCTTCACAAAAATCTGTTACTGTTAATAGTCACCTAGATTCAGGCCGCATTAATAATTAATGAGCAATAGCATCAATTTGTTTTATTTTTGTTTTCCCATTTGCATATTTCCTTTAACACCCATGTTCCCAACAGGCATTATCATGGCGTGGATGCTTTCTGTGATCCCTTTTATCACAAATGCATGATAATTTTAGTGACAGTGCTTCGGAATAATGCTGATTTTACCTTGGACAAAGTGTACAGTAGTATTGATCTGTGCATGAAGTTAGGCTATAGCTCCTCTGTGTATCAGCATCCTACTCACGCAGATCATAAACCCACCCACCCCCCCACTGCTCCTCCCTCCATTAGCATGTTTGTTCTAGTTGTTTCTATTTATTTCATGTTTCCTGAGTGGTAGCATCAAAGCCATCCATCGTGTGTCTGGTGGTGAGAATACAAAATCAGTTGTGATGTCCTCAAAGCATGAGAAATATGTACGGTCACTTGTTCAGAGAGGACACATACCCCTTCATATGCTGTTGAAGAAAGCATGAAAATGATTGTTTTATAAGTATTATACCACAAGAAAAGAACCCTAATGGCAGTGTAAACGTGGAAGGAACCTCTGAATGTAAAAACAAGTTCTTTTTTTTTTCAGTTACTGTTAGAAAAGCACACTATTTACAGAACTGTATAAAGCAATATATGGCAAAGTAACGTGTTTGTTATAATAAAGCACCACGTTTAAAACATACAGTGTGTGTGTGTGTGTGTGTGTGTACCACCTTCAGCAATATAATGGAAAGCAAATATGTAAAAACGCAAAGCGGTAAAATAGTGGAGCCTTTAATTGATGCAGTAAGTCCTCATTTACAACAGGAGTTTCTGTTTTTAGCCCTCCCTGAAGCAAAGTGTTGGTAATGAGGATCGCAACCAGCAGCTTTCAACTCGTTAGCGCTCCCCCATCTGCTTCTTTCCACCTGGACACTTGCAGCAGAGGTAGTAGTGGGAGAAAATGAGGGATCAGGGCCCCAGGGTAGAAAACTTTCAGAGATCCAAAGACACGCTTGTGGTGTGCCTCTCATTAGAAGACCTATCTTTGACGTCTGAAGCATAATGGCCAATTACTTTTCACCTACAGTATCCTGACTGGGTTTTCCATTCATATGACCTGGTAGCCTTTTATTAAACAGAATGTGCACATTTTTACCTACACATACATTTTACCATAATTTTCCAATGCTGGTGCCCACACCCTACGTTTAAACCTTCAAAGAGGACGAAAAAAATATGTACACCTTGTCTGTGACGTTTCTGCACTAGAAACAAGTCAGAGAATTTAATTACATGAATAGGTCCATCTCTCAAGTTCTCTGTACTTAAATACATTATAAAAACTAAAGAATACAAAGGTGGCATTGCATGTTTCAGAGCAGCCTTTGCTAAAAAATAATCAAATAATAGGTGACACTGGCTTAGAGAGAGTAGTCGTGAGTTTGAACATAAATGAACATTTTGGGTAATGTGCTTATTTGCTTTCTTGCTAAGAGACGAGAAAATAAATATGAATCTGGTGAGCTTAGCTTAGCATAAAGGCTGGAAACAGCTAGCTTGGCTCTTTCCAAAAGTAACTAAATGCAAATACCAGCACCTCTACAGCTCATTATTGAGCATGATATATAGATTGTTTAAGCTGTACAAAACAAAAACTAAAAAAGGTGTGGTTACCAGATGAACACATCTGTGCTTCATGGTGTAAAGACGACTACAGCAAGTCACTGCGAGTGGCCAAGAAACAGTGGAGTGATATTAATCCTCTCATTTGACTCTCAGCAAGAAAACCAATAAGTGTATGAGCCAAAATGTCCGACTACCATGCAACTTTTAAATATCAACCACTGTAGCATAATGATGTACTTACACTACACTTCAGAAACCTGATTTCAAAACAAGACACTGCATAGTCCAAATGACCAAAGCTGACAGTCAACACACAGGAGAAAAAGATATATGTGTTGCAGAACCTGTAATACTCTAATAATAAGCAGTTAATTTAATCTCCAAATGAGCTGAAGTTGTTCCAGTCACCATCAGTGCTGCACATTTCAGTCATTTTCTTGTCGCGTCCTCACAAATGGTAATAGTATTTTCGGAGACACAGACGCAGCCTGCTGTCAGAACACAGATGCCGGCTGACAAACTGTCCCCGAAGTGGCCACCTTGTCTGCATAATACATCATGACATAAAGAGACGGAAACAAACAACACTAGCTATGCAAAATGCTGTACAAGCTTGACAAGGATGGCCTAAATGAGCACTGTGGGACTGAATGTACAAATCTTATCCTGAAAGATACAAATAAGGCTGATTTTATACTTCTGACCAATTGTGAGTTGAGATTATAAAGCATGAAACTCTTTCCTAGATATGGGCTTAACATAAAGACTGACTATTGTATTTTTGTAAATAACAGTACACCAGTCATTTTCAGTTTGAAGACTGACTGTTACCCAACATTTAACTTTTAGATGCAGCTGTAGTAAAGAAAATGATCTGTGTGAGCTGTGATAGGTAACTTTGCACATTGGTATCTCTAAACTGCAGTGGATTTAAAAATCAAAACATCCTGTTACATGATGGTCACCTTTGTTTGCCAACCCAGTCAACTTGTAATCATTAAAACAAGGAGAGAATTAAAATGTCTGTTGTTGACATTTGTTCCCCTCATGCCGCTTTCTAGGACAGTTTTTGCCAGACAGTTGTATTTGCTCTGAAGTTTCAGTTTCCTGTGTGTGAAGATGTGTACTTAACTGAAATATAGTAAATCTCAAAATGAGGGAATGCTTGTGCTGATGTACTTAAAATGAACACAAAAAAATTAATTACAAAGGGGAAAAATCATATGTATAGTTATTATGTTCAAAGAAATGTGTAAACTGATGCTTGCTTCCATAAGCATTAAAAACATATATCTTAATATGCTACAGAGATAATACTATCCAACATTTATTGGACAGTCATGAATAAATAGATCAGTTCATCTGGTGATCCAACATCTACACTGATAGACGTTCATGTTCCATTTCCTTTGCAAGCAGTGAAAAAAACCCTCCTCTGAGCCAGTTCCTCAGGGGCTAACCACCCAGACTTTCAGTGTGGTGTCAGCAAAAATTCACAGGTTAGATTTGGGTCCACTATTGACTGGAATGGCCCTGAGCTCAGTCCGCATGCACAAGTACTCTCCAGTTACAGCCATCAAGGCCATGCTGGCCACATTGACGAGCCACCAGGACAGGGCGGCTGGAACATGAGCATTATAGATCCAGCAGCCGATCATATGGAAGAAGTGCACAGTGACTGTGAAATCCAGGCACTGTTTCCCTCGACGGATGAAGAACCACAGACCGAGGGCGCTGCAGGAACAAGGAGACGGAAAAGTTGTGTTGTCAGCCAAGCTGATTTATACTTAACATAGGATCTGTGTGAACACAAAAATGCCCCTGCAAAGTTGTATAGTTCAAGTTGTGTCATGTACCAATTGTATAGAATATTTTTTTTATTCCACATTAATTAATATCTTTTCCAATAGTGTCTAGTCCTACTGGGGGAAATCCTTCAGTTGTGCAGGTATGAATAAATTCATTACACCCACCCCACGAAACTGTTTCTGTCATGAGATGCTTAAATAACATCATAAGCATTATAAAAAAGAAACATCTCTTTGGATGGACAGAGAAAAAAAACAAAATGACTTACCATGTCAGAGAGTTCAAGATAAATGCCATCATTGAGAGTCTGCCCTGTATCGTTGCAAAACCGAGGACCTGCAAAAGTAGAGCAAGGACTTAAATACCATTTGAGAAGTTTAAAAATCGGCCACAAACATAGGTCAGACAGATCCTCACAGAGATCTGATAACTTACTTCATAGCTGAAGATCTGGTCCAGTGAACGACTAGTTTGAATCAGACTGTCTACTCCAGCCAACCACAGGCCCAAGAAGCTGTAGTAGATGCACTGCATCAATACAATCTGACTCACAATGAGGACCGGGTCCCAGATGTAGCTACGGAAGTGACTGGCCATCGTTTACGGATGTTACATGTACAGGCCCAAAGGATGTTAACAGCTGGCCCCGGCTGTTCCCAGCTGGCCCATCCAGTGTGACCTGTGTGTTGTTGCAAAATCTGAAACATAACAAGTTACATTTAATTAAGATATATCACAACTTGAGTTTTGAATTTTAGCTCAACAGCATTATTGCATAGAGACAAGACATAAGTGCAAGATCACAGCTATTTCAGTAACAATACAACCAACTGCATTGCAGTGGGGCAACTTACAAATGGTTGTCTCCTTATTTTAACAGATGGAATAAGATATATAGGTCAAAATCACTCATTGGGTTACTTGGTGTGTAAAGAACATGTGATTAGTTTAAAGAGTACAAAGAGTTCTTATTTGCCTTGTAGAGTCAGCAACTACCAAACATTGTCAATAAGCCAGGAATGTAATCAATAAAATTGTGTCCCTTTTCATATTTTATATATCAAATTTAAACTATGAACACAGAAGAAAAGCAAAATTCAGATTGAGCTTTACTATGATAGAATTTTTAAGCCAATATTCATGGAGGTTACAGGGAGCTAAAAAAAATGTATCTGCAACAGTAATTTTACATATTTATATTTAACACATAACACACAACAGCAAATTGGACTTGAATACCTTAGATTTCATTTCATTGTAAATTGCAACCAAGATACAAACTGAGCAGGATATTTTACAGTGTAAAAATACACTTGTCAATGTTCTCTGGTGGACAAGGAATGTAATGGATAGTTTCTAAATAAACTCAACCCTTGATTGACATTTCTGTACTGCAATGTTGTTTACTTTTCACGAGAGAGATGTGATGTCAAATTAATACAAAGACAGACAAGAGAAAGGCTGTAATTGATTATGCTAACCAAGAAAATGTGTTAATGCATCAACCTCTGTATGAAAACATCTGCTTATGGTTTAGGTCTGTACGGAGAGGTATATCAGCTCAGTCTTACTGAACTCATACTGTTTGTATCAAGCCTTGTATGTGTCATGATTCTACATGTAAAATCCAAAGCAAGCTAACCGAGCTAACAACGCTAAATGTCCAGCAACACACTCAACGATGAGCTAAAGTTAACATGAACGCTGTCCAGTTAATGTTATAGAGCGTTAGCTCTGTTTTACAGGTTACTACAGGACTTACAGGCCGCTTTGATGTCCACTTCAAATGAACAGAAATACCAAGTTAGGACAGACATTAGACGGTGGGTGGACACAACAGTGTTTCTCATCTAACGGTACAACAACACGGAAAACGACCATCAAGTTAAAGCATGTTAACGCGGCTGTTTTTTTCGGAGTAGCGGGTCAACAGTTTGAACTGAACACAAAGACAACGGATACAGACCTGAGTCCTGGATTAGAAAAATCCTGAGCTGCCGTGTTTATCGCTTCTGTGGCTTATTGTGTTACAACTTTGCCGTTATTAAACTGGGCCTTGCAGTCGACTGGCTAAACCTTGTTAACAACACGGAAGTCACAGCGCTGAACCCGGAAAGAAAATGTAGCAGCTCGCACTTCATTTTCAGTGTAAAATACCGTAGATATGTTTTCGACTTTTCTTTCTCTGAAAACAAATGAGGGCTATAATGCCTACATTTTGTCTATCAACAATGCACTTTGCGGGTTTTTCAAGTAAAACCAATCAAATAATTTTCTTATTTATGAAAGGGTAAAGACTATTTTGAAATACGTTCCTTTTCACATTCCGGAAGTTACAACAGTAGTTTGAGATCGATAGAAAATTTTCTAATAAATAAACCAACAAATTAAATAAAAGTGAAATAAATTTTTTTTTAAAAACTAAGCTATGAAAGTAGACAGATGATGAAGATAAGTCCTCAAGTTCTTCATATTGCAATGTTTTAAGAATCGTTTTAAGAGTTGTTTTTAGTGTTTATGAGAACAAAACAACGTAATTTTAAAAAAAGGAAATTTAGTTGAGGACAAAATGTTGGTGAACTCTGGATTCTGAATTCCTGTTTTTGACATTTTATAGTTCAACCTTTCAATCAAAAAACATTGATCAATAATTTTTTTTTTTTTTTTTTAAATCCATAGTTATAACCGCTTCATCTGTCTATATATATGTTGTAAGACCATATAAGCTCACAGATCATGTCCATCAAAATGGAGAATAAACATCTGTGGAACCGCTTAGAATAAGAGATCCTAATATTATTCTCTCTCTTTTCAAACAAAGTTTTCTCTAGTGAAAAATTGAGGAGGTAGGCCTACAATTTCTCGACAAGAAGGCATTTCTTCCTGGGTAAATTGTGTAACTGCTCTAAATTGAAAGAGAGAAAACTGATTTGATGAATATGATGATTGTTGATTAAAAACTTTCGTTGATGATGGTTGATGATTAAAAGCTGAACGTTACCCAGAGAGAAAAGGTCAGACCCTCCTCTTTGCTTGGTCCCAACTCAGTCATCTTTGCTAAGGTTGACCTCGTCAGCTGGAAGCATCTCTACATTTAAGGAGGACTTCTGGAGGTAAGAAAACTTGGTTTGCTGATCACTGAGAGAAACCTAGTTTAACTCTGTGTCAACTCTGTGAAAAACTTTTAAAATAGACAAAGAGTGAGTCAGAAGTAACAAGTTAGAAATCTGTGGTGAAGTGAACCATTGTCACCTAAAAACTGGTCAAGCCAACATCCAGGTTTAATATTATGTTACATATCAACAAAACAAAACACAGCTGGGTCCAAAGGTCTCCAATACCTTCACCCCAACCTGTAGATAATCAGAATGTTTGAAGATTCAAAAACATTTCAAAACACCAAAATTAAAGGAAAAGTCATCCCCAAAATAGATTTAATTTGTTTAATTTGTATTAATTTGTTTTAATAAAACACTCTGAAAGGGGACACTTCTACTTTTGATTCTTTATGTATGAGTACTACTGCTTCCAATATGAAGTAGAAATCAAGTGTTAAATATCAATTATATACAAATACAAATATATACAAATATAAATACACAAGCAGTTCAGCCAAATATTGGATTGAAATTATATTATATATGTACATGTTTTTCTCATTCAAAGAGATTAATTTACATTCACAAATCTCTCTGTCCATATACAGACTGAGAAACAGGTACGTAATGATGTAAATGTCTAATTCTTGTCAGTATTTGTCATAATGGATGCCACTGACAGTTTGAGTCAGGTGAGTCATAACAGAATTAAATATGTGTGTGAAAGTGTATAGTTTGGGCCATGAATCCATACTCAGTGTCAAAATAAATTAAATTTCAACCACTATCAACAATACCCATCACTCAAATCTGCAGGCAAACTGGAAAAATCCACATTTTTCAGGATTTAGCCAGCAGCTTCTTTTCTTCAGTGGAAGGCTATGGTAAGGTCAGAGGTCTTCGGTCAATTCCAAACAGAGGGGCAAGTCTTAGCCTGACAAATCCTGGAAGAAGAGTGTGCAGTCCCCCTTAGATCAGTTGCATGGTTTAATATTTAACTATGACATGGCATGGAAGTGTTTGTGTAGTTTATTTTTGTATCTTAACTCATTCCTTTTTCAAGAGCAGACAGAAACGCCATAATGGTCAGAACATTTATGAGTGTGACAACCATACGGCAGCTCATAGAAAGGAAGATAATACCATGCATTGGCGTACACAGGAAGCTGGCATGTTTGCATCCTGCTGTGGGTAAGAATGCTCCTTCTTTCTTTGTGTTTTTAAAATCAGAGTTTGTGTCCGAGTTGATCAGTGAAATCTCCTTTGACTCTGAGTAAATGTGTTAATTTAACACGACAGATCTACACCTTTTGTTTGCACATCAAGGCATGATGAAGATGTATGTGAACGTCTGAGATTGGAAGTATTTGATTTTCCCAATAGCCACTGTTGTTGCAAGTGTAAAACACTCACAAAATGTTTTCTAAGAATCATGAAAAACACAGAATTACACAGAGTGCACTTCTGGACTTGCCTGTGAACAGTTGGTTGATATGTTGCAAAGATACACTCTATAATAATAAGGCCTATTGAGTCGTTGACATGACGCTTGACATGAATTCTGATACATGGACATTAGAGCTTGGGAAATGCTTTATCATCTATGATGTGCAACAGTTTTCAGACTTTCATTTGTAATACTTCAGAGGTCACAAGTTTTTTTTTTCCTGTACCAGTAGGTGGAGTTCGGTGGAAGAGCAGCTATAGACAAGCCCCCCTGCTGACAGCCACTCCTGTTCGCGCCCTCATAGATGAACAGATCAGCATTGAAGCACGTTTCCTGCCTCCACACTGTCCTGTCACATTATGTGCACAAATGCACAGTGAGGATGGTGACCTGTGGGAGGCATTCGCACATTATAATTCAAATGCAGAGGGCACTATCAACTGTGAGTCACACTGACTTTATAGTACAATATATTCCCTAATAATGAAATTACCATCAATGTAATATATTCATTTGTACAATTGCAGAGAGCAAACATTATGGTGGGAGAATGGAAGGGGAAAATCGTTTCAAAAACACCATCATTAGTTTGAGGTTACATTTTTTAATAGAATCACCATTTTCATAGTGTTTCACAGGTAGTATGGTCTTTTATTTTTAACTTTACAGCAGCACACACCAGTCAGAGCAGGTTTCTATAACCACGTAGACTTTTATGCAAACAGTTGCTGACCTACTCTCCTGTCTGTTCCCTCAATAGTGGCCCGGGATCACTCAGTCGGGGGTTCATATTTGGGCTGTGAGCCAATGGGACTGTTTTGGGCAATGCAGCCGGCTCCTGGTGAAAGAGAAGGTTTGAGGCAGGTGATGAGAAGCTCAGTGAGAGCTGAAGGAAGCAGAGTTTGTAGCATCGAACCAAACTGTCTGTTGTAGCAAAGAGCAACATCTCTACATATGTCTTGTTATTAATGGAGCAGACAGAACAGTGCTCATTTTAAAATCATATTTTCTAGAGCTGCAACAAATAGTCAATGTATAGATTAATTGATATAAAGAAAATTAATCACCAACAATTTTGATTAATGGTTTCAGTAAAACTGTCAAATTCGTGCTGGTTCCAGCTTCTTCATTGTAAGGATTTGCTTCTTGTCTTTGTCATATATCATAGTAAATGAAGGTTTTGGATCGTTGGTTGAGGTTCAGCAGTCAACTAGCTGCTACAACTGTTGACTGCTCCCAACTCCATCCCTCTGGCATCTAGCCATGTCAGAACTTAGGTTCATTTTGTCAAATGTCAAATCAATTAGTGTTTCAATAAATGGTCATAACAAACACTTGATGAGATTCTCCTAATTAAAATGTGCTCTTCTTTACAGACTGAGGAAAATGAATGTTGAGACTCCATTTGTCGTGCACACGTCCTTACTGGAGGGCCACGTTTCACCCAGCGAGCGACAGAGCACTGAATTGGCTGCTGTCACTACTGAGCGCTGGTACATGGCACCAGGCACTCAGAGAATTGAGATCCGGCAGAATGGAGTTGTGGGGACGTTGTTTTTACCTCCTGGTGAGCACAAGGTTTGTAGCACGCACTTACATGTTTTAAGACTGGAGTGGTGACATCATATCCTGTGATTTTTTCTGCAGGCCCAGGCCCATTTCCGGCCATGATGGAACTGTGGGGAATGCGTGGAGTACTGGTAGAGTACCGCTCCGCCCTGTTTGCATCCAAAGGCTATGCTAGTCTGTCCCTTGCCTTTGTAGGTCACAAAGACTTGCCTGGCCCACAAAACCGTATGAATGTTGGTAATTCATATTTTAAGGTAATGCAGGCTTTGCTTATTGTGCTATGTTCATTTCGTCCTGTGTACCAGTAGCACAAAGCTCACATTTACTGTTAGTCTGTCATTGCCTCAAAATCTCCATTTTTTTGTTTGGACAGTCAGCTTTCCAGCTAATCCAAGATCATGATCAGATCTGTGCCGACAGAGTTGGGATCATTGGTCTCTCCTTTGGAGTCTACCTGACTCTTCGAATTGCCACTGAAACTGGTGTCAAAGTACGTCTATCTCTGTCATCCATTTATAAATCTACATAGCTCTTGTAGTTAAAAAATCACACCTGTTTCTTTAAGTGTCTACCAATATAAAGTAAACTATAACTTTAAGTTGAATGGTCCTGGAGGATGAAGATCACATTGGCTTTCAATAATATATGTTCTCATCTCCAGCCAGCCTGTTTGATCTGTATCAATGGCCCCGTAGGAAGTATCATCAAGCTCTCAGAGGACAGGACTGAAAGGTTTGAAATATAAATAGTATTTAAAGATACAATTGCACAAATGCATCTGATCAGGTCTAGTTTCAGATTTCACACGCGAGTCTGGACTAAAGTTCTAGTTTTAGTTTTAGAACTCATTGATTTACAGGTCATTGTTAATTTCATTGTCTTATTGATTGAGAACTGGTAAAAAAGCTTTTGTGGTATTTAACCTGGACTTTATGAACCTGAGAGGCAAAAAACGTGACAGAGGTTGCTTTCAACACGCTTCTCCAAGGAATGATTAAAAAATAATTTGTGGGTTTTCTCTGTTAACTTGTCCTTTCAGTCAGGAGCCGCCTTGGAGATCTGATCTTCAAGGCCACATCTCATTCAGAGACAGCACCTACCCTGCTAACCTTCGCCCTGAGACCAAAGTGAAGGTTGTGAAAGACTTAATAATCTCTGTGCACCCATGAACCCGCCATAACACACAGACTGTATACACGGACATAAACACACAAACACGCACATCAGAAAATGAAATAAACATGCCTATCAGTATTTTGTATCAATGACAGAAACTTGTCTTTTGCAGATAGAGAACATCACCTGTCCATTAATGTACATAGCAGGTGAAGACGACCTTAACACTTCATCTATAGAGAATGCAAACATGGTAATTGTCTTATTTTACTGTTTTTTTTACCCCAGTATTACAAATGACTGAAGTTGGACAGAATGTATTAAGTAGTCCTGGACAAATAGTGTCTTGTTATATTAAAATCGAGCATTGCAGCTGTAAATGAAAAAGATTTTAAAACTTGTTAGCTGTAAGTTTCACTTTCATGCTCTTGTATGCACTTGTTTATGGGATCACTGCACAGTTATTTGTTTTTGTTTTGTTGGTCACCAGATTGAGGAGACCCTGACGGCTGCAGGTAAATCTGAGCTCTTCACCTGTTTGTCTTATCCCTGCACCGGTCACCTGATTGAACCACCTTACGCCCCACATTCAAGAATGTCTCTGTGGAGAGTCAAACCAAAAAAAGGTGAGCTGCATCCCCGACCCTGCATTATTTTTGTGTGTCATTACATTACATTACATTTTCAATTTGAGACTGTTGATTGTAATATTGAATATGTACTGTGAAAAGCAATAATGATCATTGTAATGCTGTCCTATGTTCTTTCTCGTGCAGTGATGACTGTGTGGGGAGGTCATCCCGCACCCCACGCTGCTGCCCAGGAAGACTCCTGGAAGAAGATGCTGGATTTTATGGAGAGTAATTTGAGACGCTGAACCTGTGGTGAACCAAAATCTCAAGATAGTAAATACTTCAGCATAAATTTGAAAAAGAAATGTGTTACTTTCAGATGTCCTGGTAAAACTGGTGTGTAACAAAAAGTCACTGCTGAAAGTTCTCCACCAGGGGGCGCTGTTTGGTCACTTACAACATGCCAGAAGGTGGTGCAGTTCAGTCAGAGTTTATACATGACTTCATGCAACAAACTTTTATAAGAATAAACAAAAGATGGAACAAAAATCCAAGATGGTCAGAATCTTCTCAGAAACCCACTAAATTCAGACACTGTTTCTGAGGGGTTCACATTTTTAATGAGTAGTGTGTACACATGCTAACTAATTACTGTGGCAGTTTGGGTTGAAGAGTTCTTCACACGCTGAGGTGACCATTGCAATGAGGGTGATGAACTCTTTGAAGTCAATCTTCAGGTCCCCGTTCTGGTCGAGGTCCTCAAAGAGCTCATCCAGAGTTTCGTTCTCTTGGATTTTCTGTTCAGCAAAAGTTCATGAAAGTGAATCATTTCCAGGAAATGGACAAATTTAACAAGATTAAAAGTTCATTGCAACACTAGAGACACCGTGAGGTTGAATGGTTCGTTACACACCACAAAACAAAACTGTTGGATAGAATGAAAGTGGTGATAGAGGAATGCTGTTTGTTAATCACATTTACCAAAGATGGTCTAACAACATTTAAAAATATGATGTATTTACATGCTATGTCAGCTTGAAGCTCAGTCAGAATCTGAGTCTGAAGCAGCTTCGGCCATTTAAAGGTGTGTGACAAGCTCATGGATTTTATGACAGTCCATCAAAAAGTTATCATGATATTTCAGTCTAGATCAGCACTGGACTGACAACCAACTAATGAATGGACCAACCAACGTCTGCATCTCTTGAGTACCATAACAGGTTTTCTCTACATATCCAAGTATCTAACATATGATAGCATAGTAACTTCACATTGTTTTTTTCTGAGATATTACAAGCATTATACTGTACAGTGCTGCCACTCTTCCACTTTCATAACTTACCATTATGAAATGGCTCATCTCATTGTTAATGAGGTCTTTAAGCTCTGCTTTCTTCAGCTTGCACTTGTGACCTGAGTATTTGTGGAAGACTCGGATGATGGTGATCATGCCACTCTCCAGCTCCGACATATCCTTCACTGAAGCCTGCACCAGACAATTTCAATCACTTTCCTCTTCACACTCACATGTTTTACTGGCACATGAAGGGTTGTTGTGATGGAGATCATTCTTTTTCATTATGCTTTTATGCATTAAATACATTATAACATACATGCATGAGTTTAACTTATGTTATCATCTAGGAATAGATTTAAAATGTTGAAAAAAAAAACTACTAACATCAAACATTTAGTCTTTCTTACCGCCATCTTCAGAAACTCCTCTGTCTTCTTCTTCTGTTTGTGAGGATCCTCAGTGCAACTGATGACTTATCCAGCACTATGTAGGCTGCCTCGCCCAGTTTACAGTGGACACTGTATTGATCAGCCACATGAAGGCTCCTCATCTGGTCTGCTCTATGTAATGGACGACTAATGGGCATCAGTGGTCAGAAGCCTTGACCAAAATCCATTTGCTCTCAAAATGTGTCATTTGACTGTGATCAAGTAATGTGTGTGTGTGAGAGAGAGAGAGAGAGAGAGAGAGAGAGAGAGAGCATAAGCCTCTATATTAACTGAGTAATGGGTGCATTTCCCCGCTGCTTCCACACCACTGTTGATGAAAAGTCTTGATTAGTTCCAGAGAATATTCAGAACATCATATAAATTAAAGAAGCAAAATGCCTACAGGATGAAAAGTTTGTCTCTGATGCACACTCAAATACAGGTCAATAACGCTTGAGCTTATGAAATAATTTGTATATTACCCTTTGTAAACCTGAGGAACAAATCTGTGAGAGAAATTAAAATTTGTGAATGTACGGGCAAGATTTGTACTTATAGAAAAAAGTGTGCACTGGTTATGTCAATGATAAAGTTACACATTGACCCTGAGAAAAATGAAAAACATTTGTGATGTTACACACATATTTCATTTATAAATGCATTTTTTTTTTTGCTCTAATTTTGGTAATAAAACAATCACAAAACACTTATTTGAGCCCATACAAAACAAGTGAATTGGCATTATATAGGTCCGATGGAGAACATACCATAAAACCTTAGTAAAACAGTGCTGATACAGGAGCACACAACAGTAGCTGTGGTTTAGAGTTTTACAGAGAGAGAGAGACTGAGGATGGCTGTGTCAGTCCTCAAGTATCTCTCTGAATACAGAGGCAGTCAGAGAGGAGACAGACTGATCACTGGAGCTTAATCATTAAAATTATTACATTACTTCCTGACAATAAGTCACCACCCTTTTGATTCTTGAACACTCTTATATTACACAGAGACAAGAACCAGAGCAACTTCTCACATATAAGTAGATTTATTTAGTATTTTCATATTATAGACACATAGACAGTGGTAACCAACCCTAATTTTAAAGTGACCATTTAAACACATCTTACCAATTTTTTGTTGCTGAGTGTCTGTGGGACAATAAACAGCTGTGGTTGTGGTTTTACTTTTAAAACTGCCTCACCCAGCAAACCTCATGGTAAGCATGCTGACAAATGAAATACTGGGAAACTAATATATCCGTGGATGAAGGACAATAACAGGAATTGTAACAGAACAAAGGGAAATAGAGAAAGGACACTGACCAAAGATATATTATTAAGGCCATTAGACTAATTAGCTTCTTTTCTGATCATTTGATTTTAATTAAAAAATATATTCTTGCTCTTATTTCAATAAACTTTAATCACTTTTTACAGTTTGCTGTCCATTTCTACTACACTCTAGTACTTGACTACTGGATACAATGATTCAGCTAAATGAAAGTATGGATGCAATGTGCTTTAAACAGATATATCTGAATAGATATTTTTCATTGCATTATAAGTTTTAATGCTAAAGAAAGTGTGCCACTAAATCAGAAAAGTACATTTATGAGAAAAGAGGGTTGCAGATGGAGTTTATGTCATAGGTTTATGTCAATGTAACTAATAACTAATAAAGTTTTTACAATTTCATTTCACTGTGGGCATATTAAGGCTAGACCATAAGACTAATTAAAATTACTTTGAACACATTTTCTGACCTTTTGTTTTTAATGAAACAGCCATATTATACATTTTAATTCAAGAAAATGTAATCATAGTTTACTATTCATTACCTTATTGCCGCATGTTCACTGTATTCAGTAGCAGTGTGTGGATGCAATGTAGATTTTCACAAACATATCTGAATTGACATGTTGCATTGAATTTCAAATTTTAATGCTAAAGACAGTGAAAATTACACTTTGAACTTGGAAAAATGGGTGACAAATGGAGTTTATGCCAACATGACTTGATTTTTAAATAATTTATTTCATCATGTTGATGAGGATGAGGAAAAAACATCAGAGGGATTTGAACTGTTCCACTTTATTTGAAATAAACGAACACTTGCCCGTTACGCTTGAAAGTTCGCAGTTGGAGCTGAACTTCCGGTTTGTCCGCTCCTTGTAGAACCTCCTCCGCGCGCTCCTTCCGCTCTGCGTGCCTGTCCATACCTTATGCTTGTCGTCCTCGATGTGAGCAGGTCTTCCGCCCTTCCTGCGTGAGGAGACTCGCAGTGACGTAAAGAAACCAGAGCGGACGGAGCTCAGTGTTATTAAGTGTTATTAAGCGTCTTAATACCACTGTTTTACTGAAACTCTGCGTCCTTTCGCACCCAATTATCCGCCTTTAGTGACTGCAGGGAAAACAGGGCTACTGACAGCGACACAGAGAGGAAAATAAACAGTGTGCAACCTGGTTTTTGGTAAGATTTCAGTCATTTCACTGTGTTTTTTTTCTACTCTGAGGTTTAAATTCTTTTGCTCACTACGTTATCTAACCTCATACATGCTAAGCTAACGGGTAGCAAACCTGTTCGTGGGGATGTTAAGAGCAGTAGCCTAAATATTATTGTGCATTTACAAGTCAAAACTGCTAAACTGATATTTTAGTTTTAATGTTTTTCCAAAATGCAGCTCATGCAATTTTCTTCTGACATTATCAGTAGTACTCAACAGTGTGTGGGTGGCACTCAGTAGTCACTTTCTGCAAACCCTATTGTGCATTATGGTGTTTTTTCTCTCATTATTTTACTATAAAATTATTCTAGTCATAAAGTTTTGCACACTTTCTAAATCATTATTCATTGTTTGGAGCATGTTTTGGGGAGGACTGTAAACTGCTGAGATCCTGTGCTGGTTCATATGCACAGACCAGAGGCCACATCCCTCCCTCACACACTTGTCTTTTTTCAGAAATGCCCTGTTTTCATTTTGAAGCTATAATTAGCTCAGTATGTGAAAGTGTGACCTGCCTCGTCTCTTTTTTTTCTCTCTCTTTCTCACACACACAGTTTCCATCTCTATGTTGACTAAACCCTCACTTCTCTTATTCTCTTCAGGCATGGCTGATCTGCTGAGGCTGCTGCTCCGGGTGGCTGAGAAAGCGGCTAACGTGGCTCGGGTCTGCAGGCAGGAGGCTCCCCTTTTTCAGCTCCTCGTACAAGAGAAGACAGGAGATGATAAGAACAAGAAGTTCGTCCAGGACTTCAAGACGCTGGCCGATGTGGTGATCCAGGAGATGATCCGGCATGATGTTGGCGCTCAGGTAGGAGAAGTCAGGGTGACGTATGGACTGTCTGATTGAACTGGAGCTGGACTGTGTGCAGGATCGTAATCATGTCCTGCGTGCTCTTTTGTTCAGTTCCCTGAGATGGCTGGTTTCATTCATGGAGAGGAGTCCAACAAGTTTGAAAATGGGCTTGGTAATTTCTTACTCTTACACTCAACACACTAAATGTTCATCTTCTCTTGTTAAATTTGCATGGAAATGGCTTGATGATCTGTCTAGTTTCTGGCCTTGCACTGGATACACTCTGTCCATAATCAACCTTTTTTTTTTCTAATTTTCCATTCCATTTTTATCCATTTTCCTTCCAACACTATTCAATTTATATGACAGAAGTCATACATGTCAGTGCTGAAGGTGTGTGGTACTGGATTACCAACTGGACACAGTGGGCACCTGCCCTGAGCCCTAGAGGTCCCAGAGAGGCACCTAAAGTCTCAGATCCACTGCGTGCGAGTCATATTTGGCATTTGATGGGTTGCAAATTTGTTTGAGAATTTAAAATATGAAAGCACTGTATACACAAAAGCAGGTTCACTAGCTGCTCTTGTGGTGGGCCCTTTGTTGAATAACCTAGTTTTTACCTCCCCTCTGAAGTAGATGATGTTCAGGCTGCAAATAATAGTCAATTGTTTGGTCTGTAAAATGTGAGTAAAAAGTGAAAAAAAAACACAGTTTCTCGCAAGCATAATTTCCCAAAACGCAACCTGACTTCTTCCCTTGTTTGTCTTGTTGAACAGTGTGAAACTCAAAGATATACAGTTTACTATCACATAAGACAAAGAACAAAATAGTTGTAGACGAATTTCCTGTTGATTAGCTATTCGTTTCAGTTCTTGCTTAAATGAGAGTAGTTCACTAGAGCAAAGCTCTTTCCGCAACATTGTGCTTACACTCACACAGTTGCATGTGTTCTCACCAGTACAACCACAGTCTGGTATGTCGGCCACTGAGCATCTCCACTGTAACAGCTGGGGGTTAAAGTGGCTTAAGGGGGCTCCATTAAAAACAAGCTTTTATCTATTAAATTATGACTACCTAAGATTAAGTGCTGTATATATTTTAACTCCATTTTACATAAAGGCAAGTTGTCCTTTCCTTGTATGTGAAAAGCTGCTTGGCAATAAACCTTATTTTGATAAATTAATCACTCCAGCTTCATATGGGTAAATACTAGAAGGACTAAAAATGAGCTGCACTTAAACCTTGCAGTGACTGAATCATCTTTCATCTAAAATAATCAGGCGTATAATCAATCATATTCAATGTGTCACTGTCTAAACATTTAAGCACTGTCTAAATATTTAAAGTCATTTGTTGTAAAGCAATCAAAGGAAGCCTCATTAACTGTGTGTCACCAGGAGAGAGTGTGATAGTCACAGTGTGCGCTACAGAGGAGGAGACAGCAACGCTGCTGGCCTCGGTGCTGGACGGCGACCACACAGCAGCGTCTCTGTTGTCTCGAGCCATCCACCAGGACCCAGCGACCATCGATGCCAACACTGATGGCCTGACCGTGCCCGTCAGCCCCTCTGAGCTCGGCATCTGGATCGACCCCATAGGTGAAAGGTTCACTGATTCCCATCTGCTTACAGTGATCCAGAAACTCATCCCAGCACATTGTACAGATTAGAGCATCAGTGCAAATTGTTTGTCTCTTGTTTTTCATCAAGATGCCACCAGCCAGTACATCGAGGGCCGAGAGGAGGTGCTGGAGGAGGGCCACCTGTACCCCTTGGGTCTGCACTGTGCTATGGTCCTAATCGGGGTTTATCTTCGGAGCACAGGCGAGCCCGTCATGGGCGTCATCAACCAGCCGTTCAACTACAAAGATCCAGCAGGTGGAGGGTGAGTTTCAAACACAAAACACAGAAACGTTTACACTTATACTTCTGAGTTTCTGACAGGTTAAACATTCAAACAGCAGTGTCTGCATTCATGTGCAATGTCATAGGCCTCTGTTGTTGCCTAAACTGTTTAATGAAATAAATGTAATTTATTTTGACTCTTGTTAATTTATCAGACCATTGTGAGACCTGTTAAATCATATTCAAGTGTCTCTAGATTTTTTTTACCTAGAGTTTAAAAAGTAAAATAGAGTCCAATCACTAGTATTAAAGTAAAAGTTGCTTTTGTCATTGATCTGAACATACACTCAGTCACCACTTTATAAGTCCATCTGAACAATCAAATACCATCCAATACAACAGCTGTGTTGTAAATGTGACCTCAGAGCTAAAACATATAATTTACATATCCAAGTCAACCTAGTAAGATAACAGCCTTGACTTGTGGCTCAGGACCTATTCAGACATGAAATTTTTCATCTCATTTCCATAAAGAGCTGCACGTCTGAAAGGGCCTTGTATTTATCATTGTCTTTTGTGTGTCTGTACTGCATGTACCTTTTCTCTGGCTTTATCTCTGGATCTTTTTCTTTTTCCATTACACAGCCAGAACTTACATTGTGAGCGCAGCTTTTTCCAGTTTGAACCTGACCAGATACTCTACCTGTCAGATCAATTAGAAAACTGTGGCGAGTGTTTAGATGATGAGGTGACTTACTACCTGAACCATGTCAGCAACCATGTTATAAAACAGATTGCATGGCCTTGCATAGCCTTTTAAGCAGTCAAGTTTGAGACCAAAAACAGAGCTGAAAGATTGTGAATATTGGACTTAATGTCATCAGAAGGCACAAACAGGACTCAAAATAGGGATTGTTTTAATTACACATTAATCTGAAGATTATTTTCATGATTAATTGTTTAGTCTATCAAATGTCAAAAAAATGTGACAAATGCTGATCACAAATTCCCAGAGCCTAAAGTGACACCTCAAATTGCTTCCACAGCTGGAGGGGGACGCATTTCTGGGGTGTGTCCTGTGGCGGCGTCAACGTCTGTTCAGAGTCCCGGCCAAAAGATGGACCTGGCCTGTCTGTGGTCCTGAGCTCCAGTGAGAAGCCGGTGGTGAAGGAAGCCCTGTTCTCGCTGTGCGGCCCTGAAAATCTCATGTACGCCTCTGGAGCCGGCTACAAGATCCTGTGTGTCATTCAGGGCCTGGTCGACGTTTACGTCCTGTCAGAGGGAAGCACCTTTAAGTGGGACTCCTGTGCTCCTCACGCCCTGCTCCGAGCCCTGGGAGGGGGAGTGGTGGACCTGGCTGCGTGTCTAAAGTCCAGCTCTGGAGAACAGGATCAGCAGACAGAACTGACCTACCACCAGCCGTCCACTGAGTGTAAAGGAGCAGAGCGCTGGGCTAACCGCGGGGGCCTCGTGGCTTACCGAAACTGTTCACATCTCCTCAGTGTCATGGCCGCCCTGAAAGGCAAGCTGTAGTTGAAAGAGCTGTGGATGTAATCAGCAGAAGCTAAAACATTTATTGTTGCATTTATGATCATATTCATGTTTTCTATATTAGTAGAGGGGGGGCGTGGGGGTACAGGATGAAATGTTTTAGTTCTAAATAATACTGACGTATTTTTAACCAGATGTATTTGCAAATGTATATATTACAAGATGAACATACAGTCTGGGCTAAATAATATTTTCTAATAATACTGGTCTGGATCAGTGGTTCTGGAGGGCGTAAGTACGAGTGGGTGCACGGCCACGGATTTGTTCAGAAAGCAAAATGAGTACAATAAATCCAGGTAAAAACAGGTGAGGCTTATTAATCAAATCCAAAATAAAAAGAGCCACGTCTTACTCTTGAGTTCACACTCAGTACACCAAGAGAGCATTGTGTCTCTTTATGGTTTCGAGAAACAAACAGGAAAAGAAACAGTGTTGTTACCAGTTGATAAAGATTCAATCATGTGACGTTTCAGGGAGCGGCCGTCAAAGGGTGGATTGACAGTAAAACTCTGAGAACCACTGATCTACATCCAGCAGATGAGTGAGACTTTGTCACATGGGTCAATGTGATAGACAGAAAGTTTAGACAATCACAACAATGTTTTCCAGTCACTTTCACTATTGACCTGTGAGTGACCTCGCAGCTACAGCAAACCAGCATTATTTGTCAATCTTATTCAGCTCAGACCTGATTACCATTTATTAAACATTGCTAAGCTTTGTACCAGTCTGTCTACATGTTGCATGATGAAATTATATGACAGTAGTTAAGAGAAGGCACAGTGCTCACTGCTGGACAGCTGAGGAACGCTTCACTGCCAGAGGACGTGCAGTTATGAAAAGTGATATTACAAATTTTCCACCCTATCTAACCTGTAAAAGGCTATAATAAGTCAAGTAAGTGAATGAGACTGAAATCAAGCAGAGTGCAGGAATCTGCACCTCTCTGAAACAAGCCCTTTTAAGGAGCAGAGGGATCGACATGGCCTGCCCTCTTTCCATGGCTGGAGCACCATTTGTTAATAAGGTCAGGGAAAGGAGAAGCCATATGAGGTAAAACAGTGACACAGGGAGCCCTATTCAGTGTGGCTTTACAGTCAAATTAAATATTAAGTTGAAGGATGGGATCTATGCAGGCTGACAGAGTGAAACACAGATTCTTATCAGGATGTTTCCATGATGTCATGTAACCTTACTTTCATTGTCACTGTATATGTTTAAAATGACTGTGATATGCATTGTAAAGCAACTGAGAAATCATGTGTTATGTGCAATGAGCATAAAGCAGAACAACAATGTGCATATAGGAAATCATCTTTATTTTGAAAACCAGAGAAAGCAGGGGAAAGAAACCCAACAGTGATATTTTAAAACTGTTTGCCAGCCAGGGAACTCGCATCATAATTCCCTACAAAAAACCCTGATGATTGTCAGATATTTTTTGCAATACTTCTGCATATTCTGTTAAAAATTTGAAGAGAAACAAAAAAAAAAATGTGTTGGCTCTTTCATTGACCGCTTGGACTTCAAACTGCTACCTTTAACATACAGCACTGTACATTCTCAAGTCAAGATGGACGTGTGGAAAACAACACACTCTGCTCAATGGGGGTCCAGGTTCCTAGACAAGGACTGAATTAGAGAGATCATGAGAGCATTGATGGGAACTTAGATGGTCAAGGCCTAAACAAGTATGTAAGATGTGCTAAATTTCATGTTTCTGTGGGAGAAAAAAAGTGAAATACATCAGTCATTTTTGTTGATTTCTCTCAGATTATCACACAGTAACATCTGAATTTAAGCTTGCCTGATTTGAAAAAGTAATTAATGTCCTCATAATCCTGATTTAGCCGTAACCTTCCTTTAAGCTATTTTTTTCTTTCAGAATAAGATAAATTAAGGACTATTATAACATTTTGAGTTGGTTTCATTTAAAAGGAAGGGCCATTTTCAGATTACAACTCAATCCATGTCTAGGAAATTGGCCGAATACGCACAAAAGAAAAACGCGTGGAAAGAAACATGGCAAACTTAATGTCCTGCTTCAATGAACTCAAACAATATTTGCAACAAAGGTTCATCTTCTCAAGCTCCCAGACAAGCCCACATAATGCATCACGAGGCCATAAAACAGTTCTGACACTTTAAGTTTCTCCAGACTTTTATGGTCGTGCGACTCAAATGTTGTTTTTCAAGAGATCTGTCACTCATTTAACATTCAAATTCTACCAAAAAAAAACAAAAAACCTTAATTTGCAAATGAGCTGTTAGCTTAGCGAGCTACACCTCCTACTCAGCTGCAGCTGGAGGAGTCTGGTTAGGCTAAATCACTGATGACTGTTCAAAATCCCTGTGATGTTTATTACTAGGGTGGGTGTGCAAATTAACACAAAAAACAAAGAAATATTGAACATGGTACTTCTCATCATCAACTGTCAATATAAAAAAATAGCCTTTATCAAATGCCTTATCACACGTAATAGCCATTTCACTACACACTCACAATCTTCACATATCAGGTGTAAACGATTTCAGGTCTGATTTCTCAAACTATGATGAAAATTAAGTTGTTTAATTTAATGCAAGAACCATATCACGAAACTCAAAATACAACCAATTCTCTTTTAACACTGGGGAGATTTAAAGAAAATCAATTGTTTGGATTCAGATTAGATTTTCTATGAACATGTGACCTTGGCATTTTGAAAGCTGAACCACACCCAAAACACTAGTTCATAGCATGTGACTGCAAAACCTTAAGAGCTGGATTATTTTTTTTTTTTAACTGTAAACTATCACAAGCCAATGAGATGAGGCTACAGACCGAAACACAAAGAAAAAGATATTTTGAATGCAACCATGCTAGAAACAAATATATGGTAGAATTTTACTGATTTGTCCTGAAGTGTGTGACAGTCCTGACAGATCAGTGATGTAGAAGATTAAAATGTCCAGATGCATCAAAGCTGGAATTAAATGGCACTTAAACAAGAACATAATTTTATCATTAGCAGCCTTAGTTTGCAAATCAACTGTGTGAAACTATGTATAGCATATGTTGCAAATTCAACATGTTTTTTAACTGCTAACATATTCAAGGCTTACTGTGAAGTCAGTACTGACAAAACTAAAAAAAAAAAACACTAATGAAATAAAACTGAATTTTGACAGCATTGTACTTCAGGCTTCAGTAGTGGTAAATTAGCATAATATCAAATTACATCCATTTAAGACTCAGAAGGCTCTTAAACCTTGTATGTTCTCTTGTATCACTTAACCTTGTAAATCATTTAAACTGAATTTCCATTTCATGTGGCAGTGTAGCTCAATCGTACGTGTTCTTCAACAGCAATGATTCCCTTGCCTAAGAGAGAAATGAACATTTTCAAAATGTCAAGGTGTCACTTGTAAAGATTTGAGACCTTCTCAAAGCGGCTCAGCAGGAGCTCAGTGTGACAGAAACACCACTGAACTCACTCCTGCTGTCAGATCAGAACCTGTGCTGCGATTACAACGCCAATCTGAGGCCGAAAGAATCAACGGAAGGCAGATTTTAGCACGTTTGAATCAGTACATCTCAGAACAACACAATTCCTTTGTCATTTATTATTTACTTATTCAGGTCCAGATTTCGCAGGTTCACAATCTCACCTCTGGCTCAGTGGCTCTTGAAGAGAGAGTTAACGACAGTATGTGATTCTCTGTTATTTTATTAATTAATCATCACTCAAATATCAGCATCAATTTCAGCATTAATAACCAAATATTCATATTGTAATAGCTTTGATTTGTGTGTTTACTTCGACTAGGTTCTGTAATATCTAACCATTGAAACCGAACTTCTAGAAAGCACAAATTTGGTATTTCAGAACTCTAGAAAGATTTTGGCAATATTAAATTATACATCATTTCAGTTTAGGAGACAATTATGCCAAAATGTATTTAGCCAATTTATAGCCAAACAAACAACTAGGAAAAATAGCACAAATGGATTCCTCCTGCTGACTGACGGTGACTTCCATTGAAGTCTGCTCTCTGTGGGCACATACCTGAGATTCACACCACAGCCTCTGATTTCACTGGACAAAATCACAAAAATGTGGTCACTGCATGCAAGTTTTTCAAATTTTTCTGCTGTTTTTGCCAATTTAGTTCAGATCTACTGGGTTTAGCTGGTTTTGATTCACTCTTGAAATGTGGTGGGCGGAGGTGCAGCTCCACACCTACATGTCACTATCATGAGTAACAATGACGCAGTGAAGCTACCAAGATCATTATCTTCTCCATGTTGATTACCATGATTTACAACTCAGTGCAACCCTCTCTTCAAGTGTCACTCTGCCTTTAGCTAACCTTAAAGAAAACATGAACAACCAACGAGAGAACTAAAGTGTTAAAATGCAGGTGAATAAATCATGCATTGCAGGATTTGGCAGGAAATTATGAAAGGAAATGTTTTATTACAGCATCCTGGTGAGGATTTCAATGCCAAGGCTACAGTCGTCGTAAAGACCAACAACAAAAAAAAAAAAAGGTGAAATGAGAGGTAAAGCACCATCACTGCTGTGTCTTCAACCCTCCTTCAATACTTGTATTCAGTCAACAGGCTCCTCTTAATGATTCAGTCTCTCTCTGCTCTGGCTGATCTGATCACAGCCTTACACATGAATCTTCTCCAGTTCAGATCTTGGCATGCCAACAGGCAGGCGAGAGACAAACATGGCCATTATTTATTGTGTCCCTGTGTTGCTATGTTGATACACTGAGAGGTCTACAGACTTCACCTCTGGAAGGGCTTGCGGACCTTCTTCTTCCTTCTGGGGGGTTTGCCACTTTCGGCCCACGTCTCGCTGGACTCTGGCCGCTGTCCCCCTGGCATGTAAAAACCTGTCGGGCCTGTGGGAGGGGAGAACGGGGGCGCTCCGGCACCAGGGGGCTGGGGCGGACCTGAGGGGAAGAAGCCCCCATTGGCAGCCATGTCGTTAGGAGGTCCTCCCTTGAAGATGCGGTTGAAGAAGTCCCGCAAATCTGCAGGGTTGGTTGGACCTGGGGCGTGCTCTGAGGGCGTCCTGAAAGTCAGAGGTGGAGATTTCAGAGGTCTTTTGAGCTGGAGCTTCAAGTGAAGTGATGGTGTTTTCTGCTTTTATAGAGGGCCATATGGCAGCATCATGTCAGCACAATCAATAAAAGCCAACTGTAAATCCATTAGGAGTGAGATGATAATATATTTAAACATGAGGTATAACTACAAAAGTACGCATAATATAGGATTCTGAGAAATGTATCAATCGCAGTGAAAGGAGACATTTTGTCAGCAGCTCAGAAAACAGATGATTCAAAATTAAGTTCTTATATTTACATTTACATACATCTCTGTTTTTAATTAAAATGAATTTTACTAAGGAGTTAAAGTATGTCCAAATTTGTTTCAATAATTGAGATAATTGGATTCAGCAATACTTTAAAAATTGTTAATACCAATATATGCCTAAAAGACACTGGTGTTTGCTTCATGTTTTCAGACATAAAAACTATGGCAGATGTTCCAGATATGTTAAAATCTGAAAGATTATCTGCCAAAATCAGTCTATGGATAAATCTGAGACCAGAATGAGGAAGAGGATGAAATGGTATCAGGGTTCGTACAGACTTTAAGAATACAATTCAGACACCTTTCATGGCACATAAACATTTTCTCGAAGCCTTTATCAGCACATCTAAATTATGAATATAAATTTAACTGCAAAAAAACTTCACAGTTTAGAGAATTCCTTTATACATACATCTATAAATGTGTTGTTGATTTGTTTATTTTAACAGCTGCTTGTATGTTTTCATCATGATTACTTAGGATTGTGATGAAATCATTACTCTTAAAATGAAGTATTTTGTATGAACTGTAGTACACACTTTAGCACCACGGAGTCACAACCAAAATAAGAAGGAAAACAACATACCTGTGTCGTGTGGAGTTGCTGTTGTTCTTTGAACCGAAAGAGATGTGATAGGGCACACGGTGTGTGTCAGGAGAAATGCCTATTCTTTGGCAACCTGCCCATTCTGAAACATGACAGAATCACAACAGGTCACATGACTGAGAGAAAAAGTGCATCTAGAAAACAGTCTGAACCTGTGCGTACACAGACATTAAGTCGGGCTGAAGAAGATAATATATGACATTGATGAGGAGAGCAGATAATCTTTACCTGTAATATCATAGACCTTCCCATCCATACAGGCAAAGTATGTGATACGTAGGCCCAACATGCTGGACTCGGCCCACAGGTCCCCCTCCTCAGCACTATGGCAACGGTTGCATTCAGCACAGAACCTGGCCTCGGCAGGTTCACGATCCATCTCGAACCGCCTGCACACACACACAGGTCACAAAGGAAACACGAGTGACGCGAAGTCTACTACAAAAGACATGATTCAGCTGTGAGTAATTCACAATGTTTAACTTCAGTCTAAGAGAATGTTTGACAACGGTTCAGTTGACAATGGTTCAGAGTGTGTAGCCACATACTTGTGTTTGCCTTCACACTTGGTACACATCATGGTGTTCATGGCTTCCTTCAGATCATCCTGCAGTTTAGTGAGAAACTCATTCATGGACTTTGAGAGCTCAGTTGCTGCCATTCGCTTCCTGTGTTGGACAGAAACAGGCGGATTGATGATAAATGAGGATAATAGGCTGAAAAAAATCACACACCCTAAATCAATGTACGATTTTAGGCCCATTAACCAGAATAAGAAAAATGCTGAAAACAGACCAAGTGTCGTTTCAATTAATTTGTATTCACTATATAATTTTGCATACAGTGAAATGGAAAAATGTAATAATGTAAGAGCAGTGTTCACAGAGGGGCTAGTTCACTGCTTAACAAGAGGAGGATGAGAAAAATAACCTTTAAAAAAACTTAGAATATTAAATTCTACCAAACTAATAACAATGAATGAATGATGAAATTAAAAAATACACCCGACAAAATCAATGTTTTTGAAAATAGTGGACCCATTTTTTGTTTTATTTTGCTTGATAATATACAGTATAGGTCCTGAGATAAATGCTTTTTATGTGTACTCACAACTCATACTCTCGTCGTGTCTCTGGGTTACTGACAATATCCCAGGCAGCCCTCAGTACTTTGAACGCCTCTCCAGCTCGTGGGTGTTTATTCTTGTCTGGATGGACCTGAAAGAGAAAGGACAGAGGAAAAGGTTGCATGAGTAAAGGAGAAAATTTCAGCTCTCAGATACAGTTTATTAGTCATTAAGTCAGGCATCCAATAACTGGAACTTCACACACACACACCTGGACAGCCAGCTGTCTGTAGGCCTTCTTCAGCTCAGCCTCAGTGGCGTGCACCTCCACGCCCAGTACTGTAAAGGGGTCGAGCTCGTCCTCCGGTACCTCAGCCAAGGCCAGCAGTCTCTCTAGCTCCTGGCCTGGCTGGCCTCTCCCTGCTCTGCCGGGTGACTCAGGGCTGGACGGTGGTGCATTGCCATCCATACTGAACCTGCTTCGAACTCTCTCCAGCAGAGACACCATCCTCTTCCAAAACCTTGAGTCCTGAAAAGCTGTCCAATAGCGTTTTCCCCTCTCTCCACCAAGGCGCACCAACACACCCTTTGCCCACTGGGAACCGAGAACAACCAAAGCACCGAAAAGTGTCAAACAAGATAAGGCAGCTGTCTTTACCCACTTCACTGACCTAACAATTTTATCCACCAAGTCTGTTCCTGTGCATTTTGTCCATTTCAGAATCCGACTAGCGTCTGCTTTCATTCCTGCTATGTCTGTGATCTTCAAAAGGAGCCGCTGCCCAAAGTTGTAAAGTTTCACGCCTCCAGTCTCCACACCGACTCCACAATTGTGAGTCAATGTGACAATAATCTCAATCATCATGTGGATGCAGGAGATGCACCAGAAGCTCAGAGACTCTGACAGCATCTCCTTAAAAGCCGAGACGAGCTGGTTGCCTGTCCGCCTGCGGCCTCGGCTCTGCTGATGGTGGTGGTGGTTCCGTCTGCGAGTCTGCTTGTGCCGGCCGCCACTTGACATAACGTTGCCTTTTTGAGTGGAGGAAAAAGCACTTTGACTGCTCTGCTCTGAAACCGATCCACCGCTCCTCAGTTTGCATTTCCTTCCAGTTCCCTCGCTCCTCCAGCCGGACTCCCCATTCATGTGCTGCTCCTTCGCACCTTCATCCTCTTCTTGATTTATAACATGCAAGTTTTCATGATCTGCACCGCTGTCATGCTGGAACCCATCTGAAACCTCCTCAGCATCCTCTTTGGCCTCTGAAGATCCACAATACTCTGCTTCACCAATATCAGAGTCTTGCGGAGTGGCTGGATTTGGGGGGTCCTGAGATTTGAGATAGGCTGTTTTGTCCTCTTGCTCGCAGTCATTATCATTCTGTCTGGCCTCCCACAGACCATAATTGTTGACTGAGGTGGAATCACCATCAGGGATCTCCTCATCAGTGTCTGTAACGCCATCCATCTCCTTCTCAGCTGCTTCTCTCTCCATCTTTCTTTCAGCTGTTTGACTGAAGTGCTGTGGAATCAAAAGCTCATGGAAGATGATATCCTAGATCCATAATCTGTGGCAACAGTTTCCCCAGACTCTCATAACAAAGTGAGGCTGGGGGCTCCTGAGGGTCAGTCTCAGGTCCACCATATCAGCAGCCACTTCCAGGTGTGAAAAGGCCTTTTACACACCTCACATCATGCAGCAGGTCATTGTCTGAAAAGCAACACACACAGTTCAATATACTGCTAACACTGTGAATAAGACAAATTCAGAGGTGAATATACTTATATCCGCATATTATAATGCAAGTTTTTACACATTCCAAAAACTATAACGAACACAAAAAAGATAAAATCCGTTAGTGTATTAGACCATCTTAATATTGAAAATAAAGTGGTTTTGCATCAATGTCACAAAATATTGATGTTCTTTTCAAAAATATTTAATTCACTGGATTAGCCACAAACAGACACTGACATCTGGTTATGTCATCTAAACTGTCTCTCAATTAAACTTTCAAAAGAAGATACTATAATGCAAAAATATTATATTCCACATGCAACAATAAAACTTGGTAACAAAGGCAAAATGCCAAACATTGTCGTTCTATTTGCTGCTTAATATAATGTAAACTGAGTATATTTGGGCTCCGCCTGTTGGCTCTATTTTCTAACGTTTTATAGACTAAACACCTAATGGAAAGTCAATTGAGAGATGAGTCGAGCATGAAAATAACAGCTATTCAGCCCTATGAGGAATATATTTATAGTAAACTAAAACAATCCAAACTTTTTACCTCAAACTTGCTGCTACCAGTGTTAAGAGCCATGACTGTACAACAACATGGACTGAAGGAGCTGTTTCTGAATAAACGAAATAACCGAATGAGTCATGTCTTTCATTAAAGATTAACAGACTTACAATGTGGCTATATGACCTTATCTGCCCAGCCGTGGTAAAAGTGATCGGAAATTAACTGAGACCATCAAACTTGTTTTAAAACGTACATGTGCAATAGTACAACACAGATTACATTCGTTTATATAGCTAAATTGTTTGCTAATTCAGTTAGCCAGAGAAAAACAGTGCATCTAAAAACGGGTTGTATGACCAAACGATTGACCTTTAAGAAGCGACAAAAAAAGCAGCCATTACAAAACAGTCAGACCAAAGAAAAGAGCACACCAAAAACAGCCAGATTAACCTGATATCATTTTAACTCTGTAAACAACACCAGATGTTTTATATACGGCTAATGTTAGCAGCCAGCCAGGGTGTTAGCATGAGGAAGCATCCAGCCAACAGGATGACAGACAGGAGCTACAGGGGCTAAAATTAGCTGACTGGCTGACTAACCTGACAATATTTCAACTAAATAAAGCCTCAAGCGAAGATTAAACCACAGCACAGCAACTCATTGTTAACGCCTCTTAGTTAGCAAACAACCAGACGAGCAGCTGAACGCTAGCTAATAACAGCAGCTAGCAGGACGAGCTAATATAAACGCTTGTTCCCCTTCCTGTGGGGTTTGAGCAGCAAGCTAAGGTATGTTTTGAACCTCGGACGAGTCCAGTAAAGGAGGCAAACTATTTTGCATTTTGCATTCAAACAAACTAGATGTCATATATACCTCTCAGATATTTGTGTAACCTTGTTTGTTAACAGACAGTCAAGTGTCCGGGTTGTTTTTTAATTTAGCCACTTCTTCTTCTCCTGCTCCTTTTTCTACTTTCTTCCAATTTCTTCTTCCTCCTCCTCCCCCTCATCCTTCTTCGTGGGTTTTTGACTGTTAGGAAATAGCCGAGAAAATAACTACCGCCACCTACCGATATATCGGTTTAACTGATAACTAACAAATATTTTTAAATACAATTTCCTTAAAAAATGGTATTCCATTATCTTATTTCACTCTATCATTTATGCTAAATAAGCTACACAGATTAACATAGTCATTTATAATATATGGTTTGTAATAAATCTCAAATCAAAATAATGACCTTTCAGTAATACCTAGAGCATTATACACACCATGTAGAAAAGTATACAAACAAGCCTGAACATATGGATTAATCCTACAAAATACATTTGAATTACATTTGAGACAACTTTGTGGCAAATGGCCTTGGTTTTGCTTGTGTAAGGTCCATGAAACAATGGGGGGGGGCAATCTTGCTTTTTCCTGATAAGGAACTGGAAAAAGTAGCCATGCTTTTATCACGTCATGCCTTGACTACTTATTCCTTGTTCTTGCAGCCAATCTTTTCCATCAGGACACCCACTGGTCTTTGGTGGTGCCTTTAACAAAAACCAAACTCATAGATCAAACACTACACCAGTTTTACTTTCCATCGATTGGCACCATGTCAATTATTGGAATCACAGGGAGTTGTTGCTATACAATACATTACCATCTACAAATATACACAGCTTTATTGCTTGGGTGTCCACATACTTTTGGCCCACGTAGTGTTTCACAACCTACTACCTGTTCCTCCAGCTCATGTATGCGACTTCCCACTCAGCCTGAGCCTAAATGCTCAATCAATATATTGTCTCAGCGGAAAATGTTCCAAAATTGCAAAAACAACAAACGTAAACACCTTCTTATGTCTTCATAAAATCCAAAGTACTCTAACAATTGTATATAGAGTATATAGTATAGTTAGTCCAGGAGAGTGACAGGTGGCTTTTATTGTCTTCTGTTGTTTTTGAAACTGGAAACCTGCAAACATAAAACTACAAGCAAAGAAGAGGTGCACAATAAAACCCAAACTGTTCAGTCACTTTGTGTGTGGTGGCATCTCAGACATTTACATGAACTCCAGAAGAAAATGAATTAAAGGTGCACTGAGATGCAAAACAATGCACTAAAAACTACAAGTAAAAGTGATTGAGAGTGAAAGCAGTCAGGTTTGCAGATACTGATCCTGAATGTGCATGAGCAGAGAATTGGTGTCAAAGGATTTGACATTTTTGGTGATTTTATAAGTGTGTGAACTGGCCCTTTAAATTTGCAAGGAAATACAATACCAGAATTTACTTTAAGTACTGCAAGGGAACAACTGAGTTTCACCTGTGCTCTCAGAATAATACGACCACCCACCTCCTCACATAAACATGGGAGGAACAACACTGTCAGTAAACGCCACATCTGTCACATCTGTTCAAAATTCTCTCATAGTGTTGGTGTGTTTGTTTAGGGGTCTTTCACATGGCAAAAATGTGGGAACCCCCCATCCGAAGCCTCTGCATAAAAGACCAGTCTTGAAGACGCAGAGGGTTAATTTCAAGCCCCCACCACCACCACCCACATCTCCAATTTGAAAGCCGCCTCTCTACCGGGAGAGGAAGGCTCTTTTTCGGTCAGATGGCGTGCTGCAGTCCGCCCCCGTCATTCTGCAGCCCACACACACAGGCCAGCCAGCAGCCAATACGGTGCGCCGGAGGAGGATTTCTGCCAGTGATTTCAGACGAGGGACGATACGCAAAGGGGGATTTACTACGCCGATCAGAGCCGGGGAAGCTTTCTGCGAGAGGCGACAGGGTAAGAGACGAAGACGAGAACAAGTGCGATGTGCTTTGTGCTCACATCTGGCCCGGGATCAATCCACGCTCGTGTCTGAGCTGGAGACAATAATCCAGAGGTTCCGTCTAGATGTAATTTGTCTCATCGATCAGTCATAATTAGTTTGTATTTCTCTGTCAGTCTCAGCCCAGGAGGAACAACCCCATCCAGTCCAATCTGTGCACCTGATCTGAAGAAGGTAAGAGAGCTTCATTTACTCAACCATTTAGTCATTTGAAGGTTTGAATGAACAACATGTTTAAAGACAGTTTGTATATGGAGGGAACTGCTCCAGAACTTCTTCCTGTGATGATCTATTTTTATCGCCATGATAAGAGAATTTGGAGCAGGTGGCAAACATGTTCATCTAAATGATTAACTCGTGCAGGATTTCTCCACCTGCAGGTTCACGTCTTTCCTTTCTCCACAAACTTTCCAGTGCTGTGTGACATGTCTCTGCCACGCACACTCGGGGAGTTGCAGCTCTATCGGGTGCTGCAGAGGGCCAACCTGCTGGCCTATTATGAAACCTTCATCCAGCAGGGTGGTGACGACGTGCAGCAGCTCTGCGAGGCGGCAGAGGAGGAGTTCCTGGAGATCATGGCACTAGTTGGCATGGCCACCAAGCCGCTGCACGTGCGTAGGCTGCAGAAGGCCCTCCGAGACTGGGCGGCCAACCCTGCCCTCTTCAGCCAGCCCGTCTCCAACGTCCCTCTCGGGGGCATCCCATTGTTCAAAGTGGATGGGACGGGCGCCAGCGGACCGGCAGGCGGGCCCAGGAAGTCTGTGAGCAACGGGCAGCCAGGGTCTCCTTGTGAGAGGGAGGACCGGGCGTGTCTTACTCCAATGCACAGTGGGAGTCCCAGAAGCCCTTGCTCCCAGGCCTCGCCACAACCACCAGACACACACTACAGGGAAAAACTGTCACCCATGGACCCTCACTGGCTCAGCCCAGAGCCTGACGGGAACTGCACTCTGGCTTCTGCATCTGGAATAGAGGAGGAGCCACCCAGCCCACCTCTGCTGTCAACATGCCCCCCAGGCCCCTCCACATCTCCCAGCCCCTCGGCTTCTTTCACCCCAGCCGCCCTGTCCGCCTGGCCGGGGGGACAGCTGGACGGGGAGACAGCCAGGGCGGTGGTGGAGAGTGTGGAGAGGCTCCTCAGGACCCTGCCCAGGTCGGATCCTGCAGAGGTGAAGACTCTGCTCAGGATGAACAAGAAGATGGCAAAGACTGTGGGGCACATCTTCAAAATGGGGTCGCAGGACGTGAACAAAGAAGAAGAGATCAGGAAGTACAGTCTCATTTATGGACGCTTCGACTCCAAGAGGAGAGAAGGGAAGCAGCTCACCCATCACGAGGTAAAAGCACCAAAGACAAGATCACATCATGTTTCAATGGTCTGTCGCAGGTTCCTCTTGTAAACCAGAGGGTGGCTTTAATCAGGCATACATTTCAAAATAAAAGTGTGCGATCTCTTTATTGTCCACATGTTATTTTCACAGTCCGTCCTTCACTCAGTACTTTTCCTCCTCAGTTGATCATCAATGAAGCCGCAGCCCAGTTCTGTATGCGCGACAATGCCCTTTTGCTGAGACGAGTGGAACTCTTTTCTTTGGCTCGGCAGGTGGCGAGAAAATGTGCCTACACCTCCACACTAAAGCATGCAAGGTAGGGGCACTGCCCATCGAGAAGAGTGGTCTGATCACTGACAACCAATGACCAACACACCTCATGCCTGATGTGTCTTGATTACTCCTCTAGATCGAGAAAAACAATCTTTCAGAGAATGAGGAACAGAGTTTTGAGCAAAGTTCGAGCCCTCCATGTAAATTAAAACATTTCATAGTTGACAGAACACTGTATTTAGCATACCTGTACCACATGGTTTATGTGAGTCATCTTCCCACCACTTCACTCATTGTCACAACGAACCTCTTTCAGATCACAGTGGGAATTAAACTCCAACCTCTGTAGTGTTAGTGTAATGAGTCCACAGGTGTTTGCTAACTTGAACAAAACCTTTTCATGTAAATTAAGAAAAGTAAATACCATCCAAAGTGTATAATTGCACACACATTTTTTTCTGATAAATAGTTCATTGAGAAATAGTTAAAATGTTGAGTTAAATCTGTTGACCAGTTGAATAAAAGTTGTATTCGGTGTGACTTCTTGTCTCTTGCTGTATGCTGTGCAAAAACGATTTGACAAAAGAAAACCTTAAATCAAGGTCCATTAGGAGCTTTTTTCTGAGCCTTCAACCTCCGTCTGCTGAAGAAGACCTTGCAGTTGAATGCGCTGAAAAAACTCTTTTGCAACTTGAGTTCAGATTTTCTTTGCCAGATTAATGTTGCCGAGGTCAAGAATGAACTCTCATGTTCACCTGGCCTGGCTGTTTTCCCCCCCGCAGGACAAACGCAGACGAGAACAGCCTGCTGTCACAGAAGAGAGCGAGACATGAGGTGAGTTTTCAGAGCAGCACTGCCACCAGTTAACAATATTCAGCGTGACTTCTTACAGATGAATGTGTGATTCTGACACATGACGCTGTGTGTAAACGTAGCCAAATCTCAGGTCACTTGTCAGTGATTTTAGGTGGTAAATGAACAGCGCTGTGTTGCAGGTGATTGTGTCTGAGAGCGTGTCGTCACTTCTCGGAGTGGAGGGTTCAGAGGGCCTGACCCAGAGGGCGGATGATGACAGCTTATCTGCAGAAAGCCTTGACAGTGTTTCACATGGTAAAACATCTTCTTTTCTCTTTATGCTTCTATAAGAACTTTGTATTTGAAGACAGCATTTACACCCAAATGTGTCTGTCCTGTTAGACATGGGCTCACAGTGTAACCAGTCTCCGTCCCCCCGTCCCCACGCCGACAACTCCAACCCTGCCAGCTGGAGTCGCCATCTCATACAGCAAACGCTAATGGACGAAGGCCTGCGATTGGCTCGGATGGTGTCACATGATCGGGCTGGCAAGCTCAGCCTAGGGTCAGAAGGAACTCACTCTACAGGTGACTTTTCTAAAAATGACTCAACAATATCATGTGCATAATAATGGACACGTAATAAAAGTATACCTTGCAGTGTTTGCCCAACTTTGTTCAGGTTAAAGGAAGAGGTTGACATTTTGGGGAATATGCTTATTTGCTTCGGTCAGAAAGTGAGATGAAAAGGTGGATAGCGCTCTTATATTTGTATGATAAATAGAAAACCACAGTCAGCAACAGTTAGCTTAGCACAAACACTGTAAAACACGGGTGAGAAAATTCACCTGTCAGCACATCTAAAACTTACAAATCAACACATTATATGTGGTTGGTTTGATTAATACAGGTTATACACTGAACTATTTCTTGGCTGTAAGTTTTACACTTTGTTTTTTGTAGAGATTAAACAAACAAGATTTATGTGTTAATTAGTGATGTGCTTATATGACATTTGAGAGTTGAGTTGAGAGTTGGTGTCAATCTTCTCATCTGATTCTCGTCAAGAATTCAAATAAGCCTATTTCCTAAAATATCAAAGTATTTCTGAAAGTTGGAATTTGAGGGGGAATTTAAAAAGAGAGCAAGTTGATGTTGGGGTTGAATAGAAAATGACAGACAGAGACTCACTAACCTCTCCTAACAATGAATATTTTATAGCTCTCGAGCTTGAACTCTAGTGAGTCACACTAGGTGACGCCTCCCACCATGCACAGCTGAACTTCGCCAGACTGTAAATTAGAGAGGATAGAAGTTAGCAGGGGAAACAGAAGGAGGTGGAGAGCGATATATAGAGAGGAAAAGAGTGAGAGAAGGAGGCTGGAGAGGAGGAGGGGGGGTGTTACACTGTTATAGCACTTCCTTAATACCCTGTTACTGTAGCATTTTAGTGATGCATCACAGCTTCTCGCAAGAAAGAAAAAAAAAAAA
>JBBMOC010000012.1:11790120-11903762 GCA_037975185.1 Centropyge bicolor | reverse complement strand
GGATCGGACCCCCCCTCTCAGCAGCGACTGACGTCAGAGTGTGTTAGGTGCGTGGGCTGAAGGGCGGGATGGATGGGGCGTGGGGGCGAGGGAGTGGGAGGTAATTGGAGGGGCGTTGCATTGACTCACCAAGCGACAGTGTACAAAAATAAAACCTGTGGGCAGGGAAATGGCACAGTCTTTTTTATACATCTTCTCCCTCTACCAAAAGGACTGCGGAAACAACAAAAAAAAATGACATATGTTTCATCTCTGACGTCGATCTCCCTCACTTTGTCTTGTTGTTTCTTTTCTCTCTCTCTCTCTCTCTCACACTCATCCAAGTTTCCTTTGTCTGCCTCGCTCATTAATCAGAAGTTTCTCTCACTTCCTTTCAACGTCACCGTTATCTGCCGTTACCTCTCTTCCGCTGACGGCTCACACAGTCAAGACATCATGTCTCAGACATCATTTGAACATGAATCACAGTCGTCCATCTGATAAACTCAACCACCCGTCTTCTTGTGTCTGTGCTCATCGATATTTGCTGTTAAATCTTTGTTATCATAAATGACATTTTTCATAAGTTATTATATTACTGCATGCAGTTGAAAGACGTGGACGATAAGAGTTTCTCAATGAGCAAAATAAATAAAAGAACAGTCAAAAAATGAATATTCCTTGACTCTTAAACACATGAAACACTGTCATTGCTTTTCACATTTACAACCTCACATCAGAGCTAAACGTTTCAGTATGAATACACTTAATTATTATTAACACATTCATGCCCATTAATCTCATCTTGGTGACCTGATGTGTTGACTTCATCACCAGCCCAGAACTACTGAGGCTTGTAATACTGGAGCCTGTGTGTTATTCAACAGCTTGGGTTGGTCATATAAACCATGATGACTTCACTCCATGTGGGAGAGCTTCTTGCTGAATTCCCCAAACTATTACTCAAAGGTCTTAAAACGCTGCTTGCATCTTGATTACTGTGACTTATATTTATCTTTTGCCTCAGTATTTTTACAACTTACTGTCCGGTCATTGTAAAACTGTGCACTGTTCATCCTGCATTCAAATCATTAAACAATAGCAACATATGACTTCAAATAAAACACATGAAGTTATAATTAAATTCTCTGGTTGATTGACACCGATTTTAGGCTGTTACACACATTCATGACCTGAAAACCACGACATTTCTTTGGCTCTCTAACCAGTATTTGTTCTTAAAGTTAATGTCCATATCAGGTCTCATCTCAAACTCTACTCTCTCCTTAGACGTTGACAGTAAAGTGGAGAGGCGGAGCTCGATAACAGCGTGCAGGAGCAGTAGCCCTTGCATCACCAAAGACGACTCGAATCACCGCGGGAAGTGAAAACGCTCGGCGGTTTGTCCGGGAGCTCGTTCTCAGGCCTGTCGCTGAACTCCACTCCGAGTCTGCCACACAGGCTGTTTTTCCTCATGTACCTGCATCACTGACATCCGCTGAGGGAAAGACTTTTATTGACATCAAAATCAATACAGTAAACGTCAGAATTAACCAGCGACTGATATCATAAACCTGCTGTGACTTCTCAGTGCTGAAGTTCAAAATGTTCTGTTTTGACTTTCTATTCAGTAAATATGTAGAGAAAGGCTGCTTTTTAAAATGGATGACTTTTTAAATGTGGCTGATATGATGAAAAGAATGAACTGATTTTATGGAGAAGAACTTGGTATTTTTTGTCAAATGAGTCAGTTTGTTATGACAATTGTGTTTAACGTGGCACCTGTTTCACATGAAATGGGCTCGACACAGCAGGTGGCACTGCGACTTTGGAAACTGACTTGGCTCGCTCCAGTCACATGCTGACGTCGTGTAAAGGAAGTGGTGGTTTTGTAGGGAGACTTTCATCTGCATTTCCAGACGGTTACCATATAAAAACAGTGTGATAAAGTTCTCAGCAGCTCCTCACCCTCAGGAAACAGATGGATGTTCTGGTCAGTGTGTTAGATATTCGTTTGTGACATGAATTGATTTAGATGACACACAAACACCGTCGACAGGTTCAGAGGCCTTTTGCCCTTTGCTGCATTATCATGAGATGTGAACAGGCATGCTGAGGTTTCTGACATATAAAGCCGTGGCTCTTCTTCATCCACTCTCTCATGTCTTTCTGTAGTAATATTTTGCACAAGCGGCCCACGTTGATGGTGGCAATACTTCAGGCTTTCCATTTTAATTTTGTGAAAATGAACACGTTTTCTAAACTCATGAAATAGGAAGACAGATGCTTTATTGATTTCCTGTGGCGGTTTGAGTTGCCTCTCTCTGCGGTGACATCAGGTTTCAGCTGCAGTGTCTTGCTCCAGGGCCCTTCAGCAGAGAGGATGCTTGCTGTCATCAGCTGCTCTTCATCCTCTTCTTCATCCTCACTTTATGACGAAAGCACCCCCAAGAGGTGACATTTTTACAGCCTGTGAAGAAACTGCATTCAAAACTACAGTGAAAGATTAAGAGAATTAGATTTTTTTTTTTTTTTTACCACATAGCATTTTCAGGAAATGCGGTTATTTGTGTAGATTTTTTTTTTCGGTGTAGCGAAAACTTACAATATGGGATCGTGATTTTGGGATGATTTCCGTAGTTTTAGATATTAACTAGGTGAACATTATGTCGGTCTCCCTTTTTAAAAACAGCTCTTTTGTCCTTTGAGACTTTAAGTAAATTTGGGTGAGTAATCTTACTTTACTTTCAAAGTTTTTAGAAAAAGAAAAAAAAACACATGCAGAAGTTTGCAGAATCTCATGGTGCTTGACCCTTGATCCAGCAGCTCCTACAAGCTCCGTCAGCCTGTTCCACCCAGTTTAACTTGTTCAAATGTATTCAGATTTCGTGTAATGAAAAGGCTTATGTTGATTTAAAAAAAAAAAACGTTAGGATTTTTGTAAACTTAATCACAGAGTATGTCAGTGAGGTAGCTTGCTGTGCATCAGTTACACCTGCCTGTCTCTTGAGCATTAGTAACTTCCTCAGTTTATTATGTTGCATAACAGATTATTTATTTTGTTACATCTCAATAAATGTTATTTTATTGCTTAAAGCCACGGCGTGTTGCATTGTTTTCCACGAAGAATCACTTTTTTTCTTGGCAGTTCTGATGTGTGGAAGAGGCTGCAGGAGTTGCGTCATGCAGTCAGCAACACCTCTGCTGTCGTCTTGTTTGTTGCACTGACGCTCTGCACCGAGCCTCGATGCCGGCATGACTCACCTGTACCAGCGGTGTCATCAGCACTCATCCACACACAGCCCTCCCTCGCTTCGTTTTCAGACAGACGCCAGAGAAGATCAAGGCACGCAGTCCAAACCTCAGACAACCTCAGGAAATTCAGTCGTAGGCTTTCAAAACCAACCCCAGTGATTGTTTATGTCACTGAATTATAAAGGTTAATGTGCCATCTGATTAAATAATGAGCATTGCAATAATGAGGGATGTCAATGTTGCTGTTCATTGGTCAGTCCTTCCACTACTTTGGTCCAGGCTGAAATATCTCAACAGTTTCTTTCATGTCCCCAGAGGATGAATCCTGCTGAGCCTGCTAGTCCTCTGACTTTTCATCTAGCGCCACCATGAGGTTGACAGTTTTGGTTTTATAGAAATATCTTCAACTGTTGGATGGTTCCAGTTTTAATATTTTTCATGTAAATCTGGAAATAATCACAAAGTTTGAGGAATCAGAAACATCTTAAAACACAAGAAGTTATGACATATAAAACAATGAAATATTTAAGATTCAATGCAGTATTTCTTCTTCATTTTACATGTCATAACATCCACAAACCTTCAATCCTCAAACTCTCTGTTTACATGAAAAATATTTCTGGTCTCACACTTTTTTTCAGACTATATTATTAATTTCTTTTGTGAGGCACTTTATGACTCTCGAAAGGTGCTACATGAATAAAGCCATTTGCTTATTTATTTACTTGATTATACAGAAGCAATTATATCCAAGTTGGTTTTCTTTACTGTAATTATGAGAACAACAGATGAAGGGAGCCTCCATCATCAATCAGCTGTCAGCACCACTAATTAGGGAGTGAAATCTTTGAGTCTATTCTTAGCCTGTGCTCTTTCCTCAATAAGACAGAGCTGAGCTGAAGACAGCTGATCAGTTTAACGCTCGTCTGCAAACATGTTAAAAGCAGCCGGATGACAGATAATGAAATCAGGAAGTCTAATTACCTGCATTTAAATCTTTGAAATGTTTTTACTGGGATCATCCAGATGAGCATTCAAATGTGTGAACAGCTGTGGATGCAGTTCTGGGCAACTATATAGATATATCACAAAGCTGCAAAGTGTCTGAGGTCTAAAATCCAAAATGCTTGTAAAAATAAGGATTCAATCAACTTAATTACATTGAATTAATTAATACCAGTATGCTTTGCTCATCCAAGCTTGAGAAATTTAATATGAACGGTCCCATAATTAAAGCAGACACAAGAAGTAATTTTGCTCACAGAGAAATTCAGGGATCAGCCAAGACCCACAGTGCAATGATCGGGATATTTTATTCATACATTCAGAAATAGCTATTTCTGGGTCTTGTGATGATTTTCCTTATAAGATACATAAAAAATAAAGTGTTGAAATTTACATTTAAAACTAAGGCAAACAAAGTTACTGTCATGGTTTGGAGTTTTGGTTTAGTTATTTCCTGTTTTATGTTGAGTTAGTCCTCAGGTGTGTGGCTTCACTTCACTGCATTAGTTTCACCTGTCTCTTATTGGCTTCCTAAAGTCTGTGTGTTCCTTTCTATTTTGTCTTTGTACCTGTCGGTCGTTCGTCAATTGCTTAGTGCTTGTGTTTAACCCTCATCAGTGAGTCGCTTTAGTAAGTTTCCCCTGGAACTCAGGTCTGGATTGGGTATTTATTTAATGCTATCAGTGTCAGAAATTGAATTAATTCACTCCCATGTATTAAGACATACAGTAAATCTAAAAGGTCTGGATCTCAAACCTTGAACAAATAAAACCATGGCAAGATTCTAGTGCTGCAGATTAAGTGAGAAATTCTTTTTACAAAAGTTTTTTCTTTGCAATTTGCATGAACTGAGCCTTTAAAAATACAATATCTCAGTACTTTTGTAGACAACTGATGCATAGGACGTCTACTGTCACCCTTCATTTTACACCTCAGGGACAGAAAATGTGCACAGTTCATCCATATGCAAACAGACAACCATGTGAGGAACAGGTCCACTTCAATGCTGTTTCCAGAAGTCAGATTAACAGAGCTACACCTGCTCCATCACAGCACGTCATAACTCCTCCATCAGGGGGAAGAGACTGGTTGAGTCTAGGTGACGTGAGTGCACAGGTGTCGTAGGAACTCTCCTCTGGTGGTCGTGTCTCCGGGGAAAACTGCCTGGCAGAACTCACACACATGAGACTGCAGCGCCACGTCGGACATCAACAGCCCATCAGACAGACTGCAGAGGTCCCGGACCAGGGAGGGGCTGTCCGCCGCAGGCATCTGACACAAACACAGGGGACAACACATGGAGTTTTTGAGGAAAGAGAACATAGTAAAAAGCAAGGACAGATGGGTGAAGACACCTACCCTCACCGTGTGCATCGTCCTGTCTCCTCTGAAATGATCGGCTTGCAGCAGGTTTTTCGAGACATTGGAAGAGGCTCCTTGCCACCTCGAGGATTCTAGCATTAGCAGGGGTGCGACATTTTGCGCCAACTCCCGATTTTCCTTCCTCTGACCAGGCCCATCCACGTGCAGCTTGGACATATCTTCAGCGAGGAGATCAGAGAAAGTCCCCACATCTTTAGGGAGGTGACCGACATCACGCCGGGCTGCGGGGGCGTGCTCTGTCGCCGTCAGTGGCTGAGGCTGCTCGTGGAAAGATTCAGGGATTTCTTGGGTACACTGCACAGGGATGGACATCAAATCACTCAGCTCTCCATTAGGAACAGTGGCACCTGCAGACAGAGAGTTTAAGACGTGTGAAATGAATCATGACACATGTTGAGGAGCACTGGATTTACAATAGGTTTCATATGGACCTTGCTGTTTGTGCAGAGCTGCTGTGAGCTGCTGGAGCAGAGCTGCCTGTCTCAGGCAAAGTGACCTCAGGCGAAGAAACTGCTGGTACAGTTCACTGTACGCTTCCTCCATCTCAGCTGGATCTGCAGCTAGTAAAGAGAGGAAATTACACCAAGCTGTTCACTCACATAATGTACAATCAATACACTGCATACTAGGATTAACACTATGAGCATAGAACCATGCTAACAGTCAATATGTTTGCTCATCAGAACTAAACACAAAGTCCAGCTGAGGCTCATGTAAATGTCATTAGTTTGGCAGACAGACAGAGTACTTTATTAATCTCTTTGGGAGGTTCCCTCCGGGAAATTGACATCTCCATCGTTTCTCCTATATTGCACTGTTTAGAATACAAAATATAAAGTAGAATATAAAGTAGAAAAAATAAAAAAATCTAAGAATAGACACAATAAATTAGACAGTAGAGATAACAGAAGTTTGAATGTGTATACCTGAGTGTGTACAAGGTACAATAGCAGCAGTGGTAATGCTAATACTATAGTGCATTATGGTAAATAAAATCTAGTAATATGTTACTACAGTACTATAATAATAATACAATATAAAATAATACAATATAGCATATAGTAGTAGTATAATATAATATAGCATATACATTGTATGACATACATGTACATGTATAATATAATGATATAGTAATGTAATGTTATATATACTACACTCAACTATATAATTATAATAGTAGTAATAAGGTATGTGGCAGGTATGTGGTCATAAAGTGTGTATTGAACAAATGGCAGTAGATAGAAAGTAAAATTATTCCCAAATTAATAAGAGATTATTCTTTAGGGAGACAACATGTCACAGTTCATCCAATAGCTGTCCAGATACATCACTCTGACAGACAAGTGTCGACCTCATGGTGGTGCCAGAGGGAAAGGTCTGCGATCAAAGTCAACAGTCAAAGTCAAAGGGCCGTGTTGGCTCTGGGTTCTCCGGAAGTCAGTAATAACCTCCTTTGTTTTCCCTCCATTTAGGGAAAGAATGTTATCTTTGTGCCATGTGGTCAAATGGTTCACCTCATTCCTGCAGTTTGATTCGTCACTGCTGCTGATGAGACCCACCACAGTTGTATCATCAGCGGATTTGACGAAGTGGTTGGAGCTATAAGTTGGTGCACAGTCATGGGTCAGCAGAGTGAAGAGCAGGGGACTGATGGTGCATCCTCAGGGGGGTCCCCGTGCTCAGTGGTGCTCGTATTATTGCTGACTGTGGAGTCTCACTGAGAAAGTCCAGTGTCCAGTTACAGAGCGAGACTCTCAGGTCCAGCAGGTCCAGGAACCACATTAATTACAATTTCTTATTCATTCCTCAACAGAAGCAGAAGTGCTTGTTCAAGCTTTATCCACATTGCTGGGGACATGCTGAAGCCTTTATTTGTTTGTTTGTGTCAGTCGTCAAATTCAAACATGAGTCAAAAAAAATAATGGAATCAGCTTGTGTATGTCCTTTTATTGTAGAACCAACAAACGTGAAACCTCAGTGTCAGGTTGAGGTTTTAAGTGCCAAAACATTCTAATTTCTTTATTTATAATAGAAAAGATGTGCATAAAACTCATGCAATTGAAATCAAAATAAACAACCAAGACTTATCTAATGTTTTTCAAGGCCTGTTAAAACCCTTATGCATCGGTCTTGGTTTATTTTTCCTGGTTCTGTGTGACTATACAAAGCAATTTTAACTCCTACCTCTAACATACAGTGTTTTGTATATCAGTACTAATTCTCTTACCCCTTAAATGCTCATGTGTCTCTGCTCCAGTGATTCAGGACTCCTCATCATTTCTCACAGCTGGGCCCTGGGTTTGTCGCTTTCAGCCTCGTCCATCTCGAACCAGCTTCCTGTTATTGTCATGGAATCAGAAAGTGCCTCCGTACGTAAATCCAGACTGAAATCCCATTGATCACATGTGATGGTGAAATCCATAACCCTAACCCCAACCCTAACCAACCACAGAGACTGTGTGACGAGTCTGTTTCGTCCCACTTGAGCTCATGGAAACTGTGCTTTACCCATGTAACGACACATATGCTGTTGGAAAATGCTGAACATAAGGAAGTGGCTCTTGAAAACAGGGAAGTGAAACTCGTAAGTATGAAAAGGAACCTGGCTGTAACTGACTTTTACATGAGAGGCAGCAGCATTTTTTTTAAGCATAGACTCAAAAGAGGAAAGAGTCAGGCTGTATTTTCAATGTAAATGAAGATTTAAATCATGTGACTGTCAATAATTTTGCTCCTGCTTTTAAATGGTTTTAATGAAAAGTGTCTGTCAGAGCTGCTCATGTGATTTTCTTTACCAGGTTTGTGACAAACAGAGAAGTTAGTTTCATAAAGATGTCAGCATGTGTTGGCCAATAGAAAGGAGTTATTTCCTGTTTGCTCTCCATATAGACATCAATGTATCACAGTATTTAAAAAGAAAATGGTCTCCATAAAATGTGTGTTAGTTCAGGTGGCAGCATCCTAACATGTCAACAAAGTTCAAATTAAAGGTGTAAAATGTATTTCATAATACAACATATAGGCTGTATATTAACTGCATAATGTCTCATCATCAGTAGAAGAACCAGTATTCAGATGTTTCACTTAAACAAAAGAAGCAGTAAAAGTAATAAATATAAGAACATTCTCACAAGTAAAATGTGTATTAGGAGTCAAATTCAAAAGAAGGAAGAAGAATGAAGCAGAACGAGCTCAGTAAATATCTAATATATGTTTTTTATATTCCTGAATTAATTATTTCTGATGCATTTGTGTGTAAGCACCATTATACTGCAGTAGCTGGTTCACCTGAAGCAACTTTTAATTATTGTTTTGGTCCCAATGTAGCATATTTTATGTGTATTATACTGTAGTTTCTGTGTCTTTGTCGTTAGAATCTGACTATAGTTGTCGTACACACGCAGTGGAGTAAAAGTCTAAAATACTCATGGAGCAGTACAAGTACTTTAAATTCCTGCTGAAGTCCAGTACTAGAATAAATGTACTTGTATGTGTATGGATTCCTGGTACTGCTCATGTATGTACAGTATGTCAGAGTTGAACTGTGTCTCCTCTCTTCGACCTCACATGAATCATTATTGTGTCATTTGCTCTGTAAAGTGGAAATGAGGAGTCACTCTTATCTTACTTAACATGATTTCTCTGTTTCACTGAAAAACGCGGAACTTCATGTAGTTTTCTGCCTCTTTTCCCACTGAGACTTAAACCATGTGAGTACAGTTTCACTATGAATCACATATAGAAAAATAAAGCTGACTTACATGTGAAGTGATCGATTGGTTGTGAGCAGGAAGTGCAGAGCACAGATGCGCCTGTGTGAGTGACGACGATGATGATAATCCTCCACCTGGCCGGACAGGATCCGCATTTCACCGTGATGACGCAACGAGCCAACCCTAAAGCTCACCTGCGTCAAACACAGGTACACCTGCCAAAATAACACTTCCTGTTTAACAAGGCCACCTTCAAAATAAAAGGCTCAACCTTTGGTGGAAAAGTTGTGCGAGTTGTTCAGAAAGAGTTTCATATTAAAAAATGCTGAAAGAGGGTAAGAACCATAAAGACAGCTGGATGAATCATCTAAATAAAACATGACAAATAAAGATCCTGTTATCTCTCTTGTTTCTAATACTGATGTCATGGGTTCGGTTTTTCCTGGACCCAAGAGCAAAATAACAGACAAGGGGGACTGAGGCAAAAAGATTTATTCAAACACAAAAACTCCAGGACTAACAGAAAAGACAAAAAGGTGACCAACTAAAAGAAGTCCAGGGGGTGAGGAGCTCTTCAGTGGCTGAAGGCTGGTAGGTGAGTGCAGAGGCTGGATGGAGGAGACATGAAGGAGGATAAGTGAGGACACACTGAAGACACCGGAGAAAAAGGGAACACTAGAAACACTATGAAACAGGGAGAACAACTGGAGACACAGAACACTAGAAAGCGAGTGCAGGACGAGAGTGAGGGGACGATCCAGCAGCTTCCAGGTGGGACCACAGAGCTTTTAAAGCTGCCAGTCGTTAAGGAGAATGAGGGACAGCTGAGAGAAGAGAGAGGGGACCCAGCATCTGCAGGCCACACCTCCAGCCACTGAAGCAATACCTGTACAAAAAGAAAAAAACCAAAAACACTGGAGTAAAAGGCTGAAAATGCCCTGAAAACAAACCAACAAAACACAAGAGGATCCAAACCATGACAATTGAGAGATTGAAAAATGCTCATGACCTCAATTCCCTCAGTCCAATCCTACACACTTCAGAAAAAAAGATCTATTTAATGACTTGAATTTATTGCCTATCATATTTTACCATTAATTGTTCACTTAGTAAGTAAGTTAGTAAGTTAAGTTTTATTTCCACTCTTGCTGGTCTAAATGCAAAGGCTTCTCCACATTCCCAGTAAAAAAAAATCTGTTCATGTGGTCAGCAATGGTACTCAATATCTATTAAATTCAAATATTTTGAGTCAAACAATACTGTAATCTGACTATACAATCCATCCGTACAATATGTATGTGTATGTTCAAATTGTAGGATTTACTCCATAAAAGCCCAAAAAGTGTGTGTCCACAATGGTTTATATGGCCTGGATTTTACAGAAGTCATTGTGTAACTTTAAATTCCCCATTGTGGGACTAATAAAGGATTATCTTATTTTAACAAAGCAACATAACATCATGGTCCACATATTATCATGTAAGTGTTTTTTATCCAGCTGTCTGAAAACCTGTAAACTACGTACCAAATGGGATCAGTTTTTTTTAGGAAACCTTTTGATATGTAACCGCAGACGCTTCATGAATTCTTGAATAACTTTCCTGTTCCGGTTCATTGTGTTAGGACACATCAGTGAACTATGATCAACTAAACCTCAGCTTTCTTTGAACAAAACACTCTCTAATTGCAGTTTAGGATCAAGTTTTGCTGGTAAACCTGCCATCATATTTTTGATCACTGGGGGGCAGTGCAACAAGGTATTAACACAACACGGACATATTATCACCTAATAAAGTGAATGCATCAGACAAAAATTGCCCTAACCCTATAGGATATTTACACTTCCATTAGACACAGAGTAACAATATTATTAATTCGGAATTGTGACGAATGTTAGACAAATATTTACTTCCTATTAGCTTTGTTTTGGTCTCCATCCTATATCCCTTCTAAGTGAATAAGTAAGAATAGTAAAAGCCCATGCCATGGGTTTTATCAGATCTTTTAAAAGACTAGAATTCATGTTGATGTTTAACAGGTATAATATTCAACATGTGTAGTATGATAGTATGTGAACATTTGCTAGTTATATAAAAAGTGCAGTACTAAGGCAGATGGGAAGGTTGAGTTTTGCTTGTGTTTGGTTATGAACCAAGGCCTTAGGCGAATTCAAATGTTGACTTCATGGTGGCACCGATGCAAGGTTAAATTCATTCATCCTGAGGGGAACTTGAATGTGTGTACCAGATTTCAATGCAATCTATCCGACAGTTATTCGAGTCTGGAGCAAAGTGTTGACTCGACGGACAGATTGACAGATTGACATTGTCTTCCACAGAGCCACACTGATCCGATGGGTAAGATCTGTGAAGTCATCAACATTTGATCACAGGTGTTATACTGTTTAACCAGTCGGGGGACAGGTGTGTTGAACCGGAGCCACTGTGAAGAGAGATCTCCATCAAAATGTTTAGTCATGTTAAGTCCTGTTTCCTCAGGGAGTAGTCACCGTGTTTGTTTGTGTGTGTGCGTGAGTGTGTGTGTGCGTGTGTGTCTGTGTGTGTGTGTGTGTGTGTGTGTGTGTGTGTGCGTGCATGCATGCGGCATTTTGGATGTTCAGTCATGTGTTGACTGTGGCTGATATTCATTTAAAAATAGACGCACATTAAGGCAGCACAGTCCCGTGGATGGCAGACTACCCTCAATGCCATCCATACACTTAGGAGGAGCAGCAGTTGTTGCCCTCAATGTCAACCCCTGACAGCTGAGTTCACAGCCAGTACCTTGTGATCCTAGACGGGTGCCACCTCCCTCTACTTCAGACTGGTTATGTAATGCTGTGTGAGGGATGGGCATCTCTCTGATACTTCATGTCATGTCTTTGTTGAGTCGCTCCTGCTCCAAGAGGATCCATTTGTGTCATTGCCTGATTTGTGGCTGAAAAAGTAGCTGTTTTCCCACAATTTGCTTTCCTATTATTATCTTTTGTGCTGTCAAACTTTATACAATAATAACTTTGTTTGTATAGCACTTTTTAAAACCGTTACAAAGTGCTTTACAAACAAAATTAACAGCTGAGCATAAAAATAAAAAAGAAATAAGAAAAAAATTACAGAGCATCAGCTAAAATAGCTATATGATAAAAGTGAGTTTTAAGAAGAGATTTAAAAGAGGATACCAAGCTAGCTTGTCTGATCCTAAGGCAGGGACTTCCACAGCTGAGGGGTCCGGACAGGAAAGACCCTGTCGCCTTTGGTAACAAGTCTGGATTTCCAAAGCATTAGAAGGAGCCTGTCAGAGGATCTCAGCCATCAGTCTGGTTTCTAGGGAGTCAACAATTCACAGATATAGGCAGGAGCCGTAACGTTCAAGGCTTTGAAAACAAGCAGTAGAATCTTAAAATGAATTTTAAAACTCACAAGAAACCAGTGAAGGTCAGCAATTATCGGTGTAATGTGGTCACTCCTCTTGCTGTGTGTTAAAAACCTGGCAGCAGCATTTTGCACTGCAGTCTTTGAATGTTGTCTGGAGGAGATGAAAGCGTGTATGACCTTTTCTAAGTCTGCTGAGGAGACGAATGACCGGATCTTAGTTAGCGGGACAGTACCACTTTAGTCGCTTACAATTCTACAATTTCATTTAGCACACGCTTTTATCCAAAGCGACTTACATTCACATGCCAAAGGAACAGCCATTGAGGGCAATTTGGGGTTCAGTATCTTGCCCAAGGACACTTCGACACATAGACTGCAGGGGCCAGGGATCAAACCACCAACCTTCCAATTGGTGGACAACTGCTCTACCTCCTGGGCTACAGCCGTCCAGCTGAGAATCAAAGGATATCTCAGAGTCAAAGATAACCCCTAAGTTGCAGCCGTCGTTATAAACATTGTTATATAAGGGACCCATGATAGATGAGAGGTTATTAATGCTGCTGGAACTGGGTCCACAGGGGGAAATCAAGATTATGTCTGGTTTTGAGTCATTTAATTGCAGGAAGTTTTTGGAAATCCAACTTTTAATTTTGGCAAGGCAGGACAAAAACAGAAGACATGTCCGTGATGGCAGGCTTTATAGGAAAATATAATTGTGTGTTGTCTGCATAAAAGTGGAAATCAATAAAAATCTGCACAAAATTTCCCTCAAGGGTAGCATGTAAATATTAAACAATGCATGGCCCAAAATAGACCCCTGAGGTACTCCACAAAAAAGAACAGCACAAAAGGAGGAGCCATCTCCAAGACTAATGGAGGAGGACCTGTTTGTCAAGTAAGGCATGAACCATTTAAGAGTCACGTCACTGATGCCAACATAGTTCTTCATATTACCTGCTTGCTAAGTTGGTTCAGTGTAACTCCAACTCAGAAGTGCATTTAGATTATCTTTTGCAATATTTGGTAACACTTCATGTGACAGTCCACGATTTTGTTGTATGTAAGCAGTCTGTAATATAAATTGTTGATTGCCCTCCCTTTGTTACTCTTAATGAAACAGCATAAACAAGGTAGTAATATTATGTGTTTGTTAATGACTGAAACTATATCTACATCAAATTATAATATATATATATATATATATATATATATATATATATATATATATATATAGATATAGATATATAGATAGATAGATAGATATATGTATATATAGATAGATAGATAGATAGATAGATAGATAGATAGATATATCACTGACAAAACAAAAATAAGACAATGTCAAAGAAAAATGGACTAATAACTGTTTTCTTGTCAAATAATTTGATGACAGTAATAAGCATTGAGAAATATGTTGTGCTAAATTCATCAAATAACACTGTGTGAAAGCCTATATGTTAATTATGCTATTTCTAACAGCTCCTCAAGTTTCCGAGGACATGTGTGATCACTTCCACAGCTCCTAATGTGATGCAGGTGTTCAAAACCATTCGTGAAAAGTTACTTGTCATAATCATAAATAATAATAGATTTACAGTACACATCACAGTTAAAGAGCCTCCATCTGCAGCCATCTTTAGCAGCCAGAGTGTGATCTGTTAATTGCTGCAGTTATTTATATCTATAGTGTACCTTATACTGTACCACCCGCTTGTGCTGGTAGGTTTACTGGTTTGCGCCATGTGTTTGCTCTGACCTTGAACCCCTTCACATGTACACACACACACACACACACACACACACACACACACACACACACACACACACACACACCATGTCCACCATGTCTACCCCCCTCTTCTACCGCCATCCCTTTGCACTTGATCCTTGTGTTCTCTCTGAAGTGTGTGTGTGTGTGTATGTGTGTGTCAGGGCTTTGCTGTGAATAACTTCCAGGCATGCAGCCAGGAACTGTCATCTGCCAGTGCAACACTATCCATCCTGTCAATCTTGTTTTATAATTGTAACATTCTCATATTCTCCGGCTGAGCAGAGAGAAGTTTCCAAAATAGTGTGACACACTCACACACACACACGGGGTCTTATTTTATTGCTTACTGTGCGTCTTCAGCAGCATCTTCACATCTTATTAATCACGTTCTTGCAGCCATCAAGTTATAAAGGTTATGGTTCACACTGATCTGTTTGCATCCACTTTTCAGTCTTTTCATTTTATCCACTTTTCTTTCGCGTTTTGTATCAAGCAGCTTTGCAGAAGTGACGTTCATTATTGCAATAAACAGGTAAAATGTGAATTCATCAAATATGCAATATCAACTGATATTAGTCTTTTCTGAAAATATTTCACTTTTAATGGCTGATAAGCACAAATACAAGAGTGTTAATGAATTTTTATTTGTTCATTTTAATTGAAATGACTCAAGGCTGCAAACAGCATAAAATACATTTAAAATTAAAAAACTTAACCAAACATTTTAGTCAGAAAGCAAATATAAGTTTACTAATGTAATGTTAATTTTTTTTTCTAACTTCACTTTTAAAATAAAAAACTGCATGATTAAAATCATTGGGTTATTGACTTGGAAACATCACTATCTGATTGGCCTCTCAATGAGGTCTTTAGGTCTTTAAGACTCAAGCACAAAACGAAGACTGTCATTAAGTGTCCACAAAGCAAGCAGATTTCCACCATCCCTTCCTCTCGTACACTTCAGAACGCTAATTCAGCCGGCTCACCATCCACTTATGAATTTAATCCTGCAGGGACTAAGAGCTTAAGACGGTGATGTGGGGTGTACAGTTATCACAAGTATGGCATGAGCGATGACGTCTGCCAACTCATTTATCACCGGGCTCTCTCAGTGAAAGAGACCAGATCCAATTACAGAGGTTTCTATGGGCTCAACAATGACATGCTATAAATACACTCACAGAGGGTTTTCCACACTCAATAACACACCCACACACATACTAGTACGGTTGCACAAATACACAGTATGTGTACAAATTAACGTGTGTTTGGGTGAACATGGGAGACGGAATTGTCATGCCAACTCAGACACTCTCATTTTTGTCTGAAGCATAATGAGGGATTGTGCTTTGTGCTGAGATGCTCTTGAAAATAAGCAGTAATATCTGACACCCATGTGTAGGCGTGTGTGCATAAAGAGGTATTGATGTAAAAAAGACGAGTGGAGAAGGAAACACAGGAGCCCCCTCTGAGCACTAAACAGCTTCACAAAGTTATTTACAGCTCAGTCCATCAATAAACGACAGGTGCAGCATCCTCACAAACAACCTATTAGCTTTCCTCCCGCTGGAACAATATCCTCTCCAGCAATCAGCTGCTCACACACACACACACACACACACACACACACACACACACACACACACACACACACACACACACACACACACGGACTCCCACATCATTGTGACCAATACATAAAGCTTTCATATTAATCATGACTTAATTGCTGAATTCTTTGATATCATTGGTAAGAAAAACAATAAAAGTCATCATTTGCATCATTCATTTAGTGTGAATTTTATTCTGGTAACATATTAAGATGTTAGAGGTTGTCAACAGTGGTGGTAAAATAAGTAAAGGTCTGGCATGAATGTGCTTTGTAAAAGTAGGGAAACATTATAACCAGAATATACTTGAAATATCTAAAGTACAAGTATCCTCTGTGCATGTTATTATGTAATATGCCTATAGTATTTTACTTTCTACATGAAAATTTCCTCAGAATATTCTTTGTCCTCAAAGGATAAAGACTAAAGACTGATCTCCTCTGGTGCCACAGTGAGGTTCACATTTATGGTCTTGACTGAAATGTCTCAAAAATGATTGGATAGATTGCTGTAAAATTTGGTACATCCACGCACTCCCCAGGATGGATACCTCAAAGGCTAAAAGTCCAGTTAGGATATGATGTGTTTATTGCAAATTAGCAAATGTTAGCATGCTAACACACTAAACTAAGATATTGAACATGGTAATGTAACATTCCCCCCGCTTAAAATCAGAAAGTTAGCAATGTTAGCATTTAGCTCAACCCAGTACAGCTGCACAGAGCTGCTAGCATGGCTGTAGCATCGAAGCGACGCTACTGATGCCTTTTCAGCATATTTAAGCAGCATTTTAATGATTATGGCTCATTTGAATGACTTTTGGCTACTGGCATTGGCATCAACTTGGATTAAACATGGGGGGGGGCAAAAAAATTTACGTAATGTTTATTGCTGTTATGTAAGGAGACGCTCTGCATATTTGGGCAGTTTTTGATTGTTATTGTTTTAAAAGCCTGAAGGCAAAGGGAAGGTTTCTTTTCAACATGTTGATATCAACACGTTTTGTGTTTTGATAGCCAAGCCTACCAAGGAAACAACATGATAATCCAGGTTGTTGCTATCAGGTTGGCTCTGGATGAAGTCTACCAGCATATCTTAACACAGCAAAGCACAGTATAGAATCATATGTGGTGCAACATGTGGAAAGCAAACAGAACCCAACAACTGGGCGCCTCCATCACATGGATATAGTGCTATAAAAGTGTAATAATGTCTCATTCCAAAAAGTCTGTGTAAAACATATGATAGTTTTCTAATCATTTTTGACATATACTCAATTGAAAACATTTAATATTTGACTCATCAACTTCATTGATTTTTGTATATCGCTTATTCTGAATTTCATGGCAGCAATGTGTTTCAAACAAGTTGGAGCAGGAGCAACAAAAGACTGTGAAAGTTGTGGACTGATCCAAAAACACCTGTGTGGATCGGTCCACAGGTAATCAGGTTGATTGGTAACAGGTGAGAGGATCATGATTGGGTATGACAGGTTCATCCTGGAAAGACTCAGTCGTTCACAAGCGAGGATGGAGAGAGGTTCAACACTTTGTCAAACACATGATTGTATAAATGAGATTACTATAAGGAGTCAGGATCACTTTGTTAAACTGTTGCTGGTTTGTAAATGATTGAATTCTGTTTTTATTTAAGTTTTGTAAATGATGTTTCCTGTGTCTGTCCTGCTATGGAAAAGAGGCCATAAAGAATGAAAAGTCACACTGAATGTCAAAAGGGATTAACATAGTAGATAGTTTTACTACCAGCTGAAAAATGCTGTTAGTTACAACCAAAGGAACTCACTGAGCTGCTGCAATTATCAAAATGCTTCTCATGGAACCGTGCTCGTCTGCTGTTCCTATTACATCTGACTTGGACAGCGCGCTTGCCATTTTGTAACATAATAAACACCTCAATGCAAGCTAGCTTTCATATTGCCTCCTCCTCTTTTCTCCCCTTGTCCCGTTTTTTCCACTCTGTCTGCCAACACCAAAATCCAGATGACCGGAACGTGGTGTACAGTAGGATCGGGTATCAGGCGGCTGAATGCAGTGGCTGCTGCAGTCTGCTGTGGTTGAGAGCGGCACGGTGTCGTCTTCCCTTTGGTCAGGGATGTTGCCAACATTAACGCCATGTGTGACAAAACAACACAGACTCAGTGAAAAGGAGATGAAGGACTACTTTTGGTCACTTTTCATCACATCATTAATATGTAATAAGCTGCAGCATGATGACTGCTGTGTTAAATAAAGCCTAAGCTTTGCTCTTTCCAGCACTGCACCAAATCACTATGAAAAATATTCTAGATACTGATGTCAGCATGTTCACCATGGTAATGATAACATCTTGATGTTAAGCAGTTGTAATGTTTGTATCATGTTCCCCATCTTAGCTTTTCTGTGAATTCACCTTAAATCGAAGTATTGAATAAAAAAAAAGGATCACAAAAGTGATCACAGTTCATCCTGAGGGGAACATGAACGTCTGTCAATCAATCTATCCAACAGCTGTTGCAACATTTCACTCCATACCACAGATGTCAACATCGTGAAGGCCCTGAAGGAAAAGTCAGATCACAAGAGTCATTCATCTTCAGGGAACCATGAAAAAGTCACATTGTTTCACTGGGTGAAGGAGCAAGTCTACAGTTCTGTTCCTGTAAATATTCAGTAATGCGACAAACCTGAAAATAGTCTCCTAAAAAAATACTTAAAAAACAGAACGTAATTTAGTCCTATTTGAATAACATTTGCTAATAACTATAGTGATTTAGGTAGTTATTTAGCCTTATAAAATGACAGTAATGATTTTTTTTTTTTTTTAAGATTTATGTCTTTAGAGGAACAATTGGGCTTTGGGCTGGAAGCCACAGACAGAGTGGGCAAGTCAGAAAGTAACGAGAGATGGACTAACACACTGTTGATTTTGTTCTTTTCATGTGATTGAATGTGACATGAATATCGTCCAAATACTTCCAAATACCGAATACAAAATATACACCAAGATTCAATTAATGAGACGTAATTCAAAAATATAGAGAAATCAAATCCTCATCTTCCCGAATAGAAACTAGAGGAAACCAAAGATATAACTAGAGACTGAAATTGGACAAAGGCTCACAGGAAATACATCATTTGAACAAAGCAAGAGAGCGGTGTTTTTCCAAAAAGATTTAATATCAAATATTCTTTTTGAATACTCCTGCACCATTTTACAAAAGCCCTGGCAGTATTTTCAGTCCACGCACACACACACATACACACATACACACACACACACGCATCCTAAACAGCACACATACAGTAGGAGAAACAAGTATTCTTCAAACTGTTTGAGCACTGTTTGAAGTGCTCTTAGCTGCTCATCTTGTCATCACATTTCACTGTGACTCCTTAAGATAGATCTTAAGTTCATTTTGAGATGAAAATAAAAAAATTAATCCAACATATACAAAACTGCACAGTTCAGGAGAATGTGGAAGACAGTAGGAGAGTTTCACGAACACAGAGTCGAGGATCCAAACACATGCAGGGCGGTGTATTCGCAGCCAAAGAGAAGATACAAGTTGATGTCCAACATGAAATGTCTGCTTATGTAAGCGGATTTTCAAGCATTGTTGAGAGAACATAAATCATAGAAAGGGTATACTGTATCTAATTGTGGATACAAGGAGACACTGAAATGTGCCTTGACTTAATTCTAAGCTGGGCGGCTCTACTGTAGTTATGGATTTCACTGCCTCAGGAACATGAACAGGATTTAGTTCTTGTCGATCCTAAACCACCTGTCATCACTTGATGTCCTTCCAATTCAGCAGTGTGAAGTGTGCGGTCAAGCATTATATGGTCTTTGTCAAACTGTGACACTCACATCCCTCAGGCAATTCATAGCAAAAAGCTGGCACAGACCTGAAATCTTATTCATCATTCATGTGTAAGAAATTAATTCTGATGGTGACATTGAAATTGAAATTGCTCATTGTATGTGATATCAGGAATAAAAAGTCACTTAGTGTCACTTGTTATGGTTTGAGGACTGAGGCTTTATAAAAGGCACTTTGCATTTTCATTCAGCAAACCCATTTTTGTTCTTAAAAGCCCGAGAAATATGTTGTTACAGTGACATGCGGTTCAACAGGAACCCTGCCAGCATCAGCCTTTACAAGGTGTTGCAAAATGGCAGCACAGGACTTATGGCAGAACATTGTGTTTAGTTTAAGGCAATATGGTTTGTAACCGGTAGTATCAAAATAAGAGTAAACTTTGGTCCGAGACCTTCCACAGGAGCACGATTAGGACTAAAACTATCTTTCGTGACACAAAGAAATGAGCAAATATTTCCCTTTTTTGAAACGAATACAGGATGTGTTATTCTGCCCACTAAACAATCTAAGATCTCAGCTGCTTAGTGGGCTCAAAAAGCAACTTTAAAATCACGCTTTTGAAGAGATTAGTGTGTTATTTTGTTTTTAGGAAAAGCTGAGTGTGTAACATTACATTGCATCTACCCAAATATCCACGTCTTACCAGCTGCATAGCACAACATTCACACATCTAGCACAGCAATAAAGTCAACTTACAAATGCACACAAAAATAGATATCTGTGGTTATATATCTATAAACTGTGTCCTGAACTGTTAATACCACATCAGCTTAAAGTGTCAGTTTAACTGAGCTAAAATAAATCTTTATGTGGTTCTCACGCAGGTACCATATTTAATTGTAAAACGTAATGTTAGAAAAATAATGGTCTCTTGAACAATGTCAGGCATTTGTCGGCACACAAGTCAGTGTGATAGGAGAAGCTTCACCAGTAGTCCGATGATAAAACTTCACTTTAGGTGCTTGGTGTCTATCATTTTTACAAGTAACACATTTGTGCTCATGTCTTTTCAGAACGGCAGAGTATCCATAAAGATTTTCTCCACTATTGGAGGAGGGGGGACCAGGTCTTCCAGCTTCAGGTAGAAGATGCGCTGTAGGCCCTGTGTGCATAGAGTCCTCAGTTCAGGGAGTTTGCCCAGGAGACGAGAAAGATAGTTGGGCTGGGTCCGGCTCGGTTCCGATCTGTTTCCGGTCACGTGTTCCCTTAAACAAGTGATGAGATGATTCTGAAAGTCCTCGACCCGTTTGGGCTCCTTGAGGCCATGGCGATCTGTAAAGACGCAAAAGAAGTTCTCGTAAGAAACACTGTCCTGAATATAAACTTCATGTGAAATTCAAATGCAGTCAGATTCACTGTGATGAAGAGTAGAAGCTCTCACCGGTGATGATGACGAGCGCTGCAAGGCAGGCAAACAAGGAGATGTCTAAGTTCATGCGGTGCAGGTTCTGGGAGAAATCCATAATGGAGTCAATCCAGTCACCAAAGCTGCGAATGCACTGCAGCCGGTGGAGGACCACACCGTTACAGAAGATCAGCTTGTTCTTCTCGGGATTTGACCTGCACAGTTTCAAATCAATGGTATGATCAGCATATTGAAAGGGGGGGGGGTAAGTCTAGTACAATATTATGTTCATAAGGTGACATTTTCTAAAGTGCAAAAGAAACCGACCTGTAAGCAAGTCGCAGAATGAAGAGCTCCACAAAGGCAGATTCAAGGAGCAGCTCCTGGTCCTCTGTGCAGAAATCTGTAAATCCTGGGATGGTTTCGGCCCAGTTTCTGATGACATCCAAAGAACCGGTCAGCAGGTCATAAAACTGCTGGATATCACCAGCATCCTCCTTTTCTTTCAGGTTGTCCACTGTCTCCGTGTACTGAGGAGGAAGAGGTGGGAAGGGTGAAAAAACTGCAAATACCATCAGTAAGTTATTCACTGTCTGTGGTTTCATTACACATCCTGTACTGAGGTAAATGAAACAGATTGATTAATAAGACTCTCTGCAAATCTTGAGCTTTACCTTGGAGTAGTCAAGCTTTCCGATGGTTGGGTTTGAGTCCAAATGAGCCCTCACAAGAGAGGCTATGATGTTGACGCTGGGGGTCGTGGATGAAGCCTCTGCCAGAGTCTTGGGTTTGGAGGGCAGGCGACCCCGGCGACCTTTGAGGCTGTCTGTACGAACAACTAAGAGAGGGACAGAAAAGAGGAGAGGAACACTTAAAGCACACGTTTTTGACTCTCACATGGCCGTCGCTGCAGCTGGCACTACGAGGCTCTGGTTACATACGTCTGTCATTCCAAGCTTTGGTTTCACAAGACTGTCATTACAAACCCCCGGTTTCTCGTCGTCATACATTAGTCACTGAAAGGTTTAAGAGAGTCTGACATTGCATTACCTTCTTTGACCATTCCCACGGCGAGACATTTCTGGAAACGGCAGAACTGGCAACGGTTTCTCCTCCTCTTGTCCACTGGACAGTCTTTATTGGCGAGGCACACATACTTTGCATTTTTCTGTACAGTTCGCTGTTAAACATGGAAAAAAATACATTATTATAGCTTACAATGCTTCACACATGCAACAATGTAAATGACAGAAATGCACCAATTAATCTGCATACTAACAGACTAAATGATATACAATGCTTTTTTAAATCAACCTGATTTGTGTGTTTAAAAAGCTTCCCCAGTTTAGCACCTGCTTTTCTATAGGGGCATATCAGTGTCAGCCAGTAAGCATTGGTGCATTACTGACAAACGTTCAATATCAATGTGAATAAGTCACTAGTATAGTTTGATCAATATTGCACATTTGAGGCTGAAACCAATGTCGATATTTGAGAGTTCAAAAATTTCCAATAATGACACTTGATGACACAATGACACAAGCATATAATGTAAAGAAATACTTTCAAGAAGGATCATTTAAATTTGTGTTGTCATCAAAATACATTCTCAGTGTCATTGTCCTCCGGTTGACAAAGTTTAACCGCTATGTTGTCCCAGGCAATTAATCAGTTGACATACAGTAGACCTGCAAAATGCTTTTCAGCTATTTACCTTGAAGAAGCCTTTGCAGCCCTCACAGGTGCGGACGCCATAGTGCTGACAGGAGGCATTGTCACCACAAACTGCACAGCGGCCTTCACTGGATCCTGGGTTATGGGTTTTAGGAGACGTCATGGCCCCATCCACTATCCTGGGGCTTTCCGGGGGGCCATGCTCCAAGGACATAGGGGGGCAATGAAGTGGAGAGACATGCTGCTGAGGAGACAGGAAGAAGGGGTCATCCTGGCCTGGCTGGACATCCTGATGCTGCCCCAGGGGGGAGTGCTGCTCTGGTGTGGGGCTGAAGGTGAAAAAGGAGAGTTGCTGGGCCATGGCTGCCTTATCAGCCACAGAGGACGGGGGGGCTGGGGGGTAGGGGCTGAAAGGGGAATCCCAGACAGGTGCGGCCTGGGCCTGAAAGCCTGGTGTTGGAGGAGAAGCAGCGGCATAAACTGGGCTGCCATAGTAGTCAGAGCCACATGACGACAGTGTTTCATCCAGGCAGCTCAGTGCAAAGGATCCTGGGTAACAGCCATACACCTGGAGATCATCCAGCTTGAAGGCTTGGCTCTGCACCTGAGCGCAGGAGTTTTCAGCTACTGCGGCGTGGCTGAATGAAACTGTAGAGGCGGGAGGAGAGGTGGTAATCTTGCAGGAATAAGCATCAAACTCCCCCATGTAACCATTTCCCACCAAAGTGTTGATGCTGGGCAATGAAGATGTAGACAGCTGGTCCTTTTGGCCATTGATGTCCATCATCAGCTTGGCACTGAGGTCAGGATTCAAGAACTCGGGACTGAAGTAGGCGTCATGGGGAAGGGATGCATACTGGGTTTGTACACAGGGCATCTCTAGGACAGAGGACAGCCACAATTACTACTGATGAAAATAAAGCCCAATGTTTGTGAGATAAATGTTGTTTATATTTATTTATACTATATATGCAACATTACATCTAAACATATGCCTTATTAATTCTAAAAACAACTTGTATGTAAATATATTGAAAACAATTGACACACATTCAAATCCCTACATTGAACTTTCAAAAAGTTCAATTTTCAAAATCAAAGAATTACCTGTTGTTATTTTAAAGACTCTGATGCTAACTAGCGCTGATACGAGTCGTCTGTTCCATCTAATCCATGTGTAATGGATGCACTAAAGTTCAGACATCCAAGTAAATTAGATATTGCCTAAATAATTCCGGTCAGCGTTTTAAAATCCTCCTTCTATAACCATCCAAACAGTAGCCTACATTAACACCTTGAACGCACATCATCTCATTTCCCCCACATGCCATTTCTCCAGCTTCATCATGCCTCCTCAGAAAATGCAGAGGGTGGTCCAGTGGAGCAATCAGATATTGGCAGATATTGTGTTACAGGCTGTTAATGCTCTGAAAACCTCTTTCAGTGGAGGGCAACCCTCTTTCACAGAGTAGCAGGGAGTGTTGCAGATTGTGTTTCAGGGTGGGCTGAATGCCAGCTGAAATGGGAAAGGTGGCAAAGCCTATTTGTGCGCGTGTGCGTGTCTGCATGGTTGGGTGGATGGGCGTGTATCCACAAGTGCGAACCTCCTTGTTGAGCATTCTTCAAAAATTGTTCAAACTTAAACTAAAATTGTCAACTTACTTTCCTAAACTTAGAGTTAAGCTCGACTTCTGGGAGCACCACACTGTTCAAGTGTCCATCGTGTGTCTTAAGTCCTATAAATATACTCTTCTTTAACATCTCCTCACACTGTATAGCAACAGTAATGGACCCATGCATAAAACAAACAATGCAGAGAATCATGGCAAAGTTGTTGTTGTTGTAGACCAGACAGATGATAGAACTTTGAGGAAAGTGCTCATAGGACAGTTGTAGTATTCTAACAAGCAAGAGTCTCTTTCACACTCTGTGAAATATATTCGACTATGCCAACTATTTATCAGTTTTACATATAAACATACAGTTGCCAACTTTATTATTAGGGTAAAAGTTAGAACTCATGTTCAGTTGACTGTGGCGGGCGTAGTTTGTTCTGCTGGTATGTTGTTGTTTGCAAAGTGTTGTCCAACCCAATTATATCTATGAGTGTAGTCGAGTTGAATCAACGCCTCTTCAAAATAGTTTCAACATTACTTCATGAAGGTGAGATTTAATGTTGGGCTGTCACATTATAGACTGCATTATGTGTTTAACAAGATGTACCTAATAAACGTGCAACTCAGTGTATAGATCTGACTGCTGTCCAGAGAGGAAGGCTGAGGCACACATGACATCTGTCAACATTATTTTCCATCAAACCATCAAATCAATTTGAGTATAAGGCTGCAAATGTTTATTTGTTGTATCAGTCAATTTTGTCCTGAGTGATTCAATTGTTATGGAAGTAGTTATAGTGAAGGATATAGGAAAGGACATAAATCTCACATCAGCATTAATGTGCCCCCCCTGAATGAATAAACATCCAACACATGCAAATAAAACAGTTCATTTTCACTTACCTGGTTCATGTAAGTATCCCGATTCTGAAGCTTTTCATTTATTCCCAACGAGCACAAACTGATGAATGTCACCTCTGCCAGCTGCTGTCAGCACACACACTCATTCAAACACATGCACACACACACACTGGGTCAGACCAGCGAACGAGGCTCCACACACTCTTGTTTTATTTTGGCTGCGTCGACAAAAAGGCGGGTCCATGCCCATAAATGGTGAACGGGGCGGTGGAACGTTCCGGGTATGCAGCCAATCAGCGCCTGGATGGACACAGACGTTCTTCCGTATGACGCACGCACGGGATTCCATTGACGCAAGAGTCGGGGGAGCGTGCGATCTAAATATAAACCAACAGCGGCGCTATTACAGGATGAAAAGCGCTAAAAATAGCCGCCGTTTGGAGGTGCGGACTTTTTATGACTGGAAATGTAGATATTACACACGTTTACAGCAGGAAGGTGTGTTATCACCTGACGGACCAGGAAACACCTGTGTGTTTTTTTCATAAAATGTGATTTTTATTTTTCATAGAATAACTGGAAACTCATACTCTCTCATGCCATCTGTCATCCGAACAAGACCATGAACACACACACATCTACCCAGGATCTGAACTGTAAACACTTTATGATTTAAAAAAATCATTTTCTTTTACTTAATCTTTTACTCATAATTTAGTATTACAGTATTACAGTTTCCATTTCAAAAGAAGCAGGATTTTAAAAAAATACATTTCATATTTAATGAGTTGAATTCAGCTCAATGAATTATGTCATTGTCTAGTGGTTGTATTATATAGTTTTCTACTTTTATTTATTTGAAATTTGAAATTTATTTCAGGATGTTTTATTATTTCTTTGATCACTTTGGAATACCATAAAGATTTAGTCTATATTTTTACATATGATAAAACAATGTTACCTACTGTGTGTGTTTCTGGGGTCAAGAATAAACTTTGAATTTCAATATTTTTGCATTGTTTCACTTTGTGTATCCTCATTATTACTTAGTTATAATGTGTTACACTTAACATTGGACTTAATTAGTCAAGGTATCACTTTTTGAATAGCTATGAATTGACGGACTATAATTAATCTTACATGAGTCTTTCCATACAGTTAATCCTCTGACCGACAAATGCTGACAATTGCTGCAGTTTGTACTTTGAACTCAGGAAGTGTGAAATCACAAACCATGTCACACAGTAATGTCATCATCAGGCAATTTGCACTATGAATGTCACAGCCACAGCTGCAGATGTCTGTTTGTCAGCATCAATTGAAGCATCACCTAATACCCCTCATGTCATAGCTTTTCCACAACAACACAGAAAAACCAACACACACCAACACCTGAACCCTCTCTGGGGATCTGTGATCTATTTCTTTTCTTTTCTTTTTTTTTCACAAATGAGGAAATGGAGAGGGATCATTCAAGGTGAGCGAGAGAGATAGTTAGGGTTTTCCCTGAAGAGCAAAGAAGCTGCAGCTAACGCAACTGTGCCAACTGGCCTGGAATTAATGGAGCTAATTACAGGGGTTAGAGTGTGACGCTGTGGAGTGTATATTATGAAAGTTAAACAACAGACTAGACAGGACATGTTCTTTCTTCAAGTCTCTTTGGCTTACTCATGCAAGAGCACACAGATGCTGTCAGTAGCACTTGAACACATAAGTCCGCACACAAAAGAGGATGCACACTCTATTACATCATTAGGTGTGTTAATTAAGTCATTAAGGATTAAGCATACTGTACTGACTGTAGTAAGGTTCCATTTAATTGTGGCCGCCGGAATGCTTTACTCAAGATTGTTAATAGGTTTACTGTAAGAAATGAGACCAGCAACTTAACAAATTCTGAACATTGTTCTTGTCAGTTTTACATTTTTTATAATGATAAACAGTTATGGTTTATGCAAGAAGTGTTTAACTCCCTTCACAGAAATGATGAAAAATATGGTATAAAATTACAAATATCTGCTGGTGAAGCTACAGGGATGCCATATTCTTAGTAGTGATGTACTAAGTATACTTACCCAAGTATTGCAGTGAAGTACAATTTAAAAAATCTACTTGAACTTTACGTGAACATTATGCTATGGACATTGTTATATATAAGTCTTATGTTGTACTTTTTACTTCCTTATATGTATTTGACAGCTTTCATCAGCAGTTACTTTTCAATGCATACAAATTTACATACAGTATAAATAATTATGATTCAATAATATCATATATATATAGTTCTGGAATGGTCCATTAGAAATGTCACTGAAAGGTGGAATATTCTGTTGCCCCATTCTGTGATTGAGGCTGTTTATGTAACTGAAGCGTGATCACCGTCTGGAATTAACTGTCATTTTCCTTGAGTGCAACAGTCTGACTTGTTCTATCTTGTTTCCCTTGTAATCCAGTCCGTGTAAAATTGGTTTATACAATTACAATATGTTACCATAAAAGTCAGGTGACAGACAACTTGACTTGTAAAAAGAGATTTCAGCAACTTTACAGACATATTTTGACATTTTTCTAATAAACCCAAGCAAAGGGAATGACTTCTGATCCAGACAAGTCGAGTGACATTCGGTGTTGCTTCATCAGCACTGGATAATCCTTTGATACTCAAAACAAGTCCAACTAGATTTCACATGTAATTATAAGATTATTCCACTTAGATTTGCATTTTGATTTTCATTTGCAATCTATGTATATGGAAATATATTTGTTTAATCTTTCGTTTGCACCAGATCTCCTCTTTGCTCTTTCTACCATCATCCCCAATCCTCAGTGCCAGACACACACACACACACACACACACACGTCATTTACACTGAGCCAAACCTTTGCTGCTGCCACTGCTGGATTAGTCGTCCTGCTTCCGCTCCCTCTCTGACACAAAGCCTGCCTTACTGTACGCTGTCATGCTTTGGTATTAAGGAGATTTAAGAAACTTAGATTTAGAATTTGGCAGACAAATTAATACTGTATACACAAAAAACCTCAAATAAATACAAAAGTCAATACTTTAAAATATAAGCATTGTCATTAAGATCTATAATTTATATTGTCATGTAATCTTTCAGGTATGCTGACGTTTGTCCTTAAAACGGTTTAAGATTTAGATGTTTGTGTATAATCATAATAAAAACTGCCTCAGTTCAGTGTGACCAATCTTTAGGAGCTGCAACATACAGTAAGATCTGACACAAATATAAAAATATATTAGTAAGGAGACAAAAGCAAGTCTAAAATAACTAATTGTTTTGTAAACAAAAACTTGCAGCGGGGGAACAGGTTGTAATCATTTCCTTTATCTGCTCATTCACCAGGTCATCAGCCTGAGGACAATTCAATAAATGCTGTCAATGTGATGCTGCATGAGCCTCATGAGTTTACATTATTGTCAAGACACACGTGCAAAGGACAACTACACAGTTTTGACATTAAGACAAGATAATAAGTGAACATACAAACATGTTACATGTACTGAAAATACATCACATGACTGGCTCCTGAAAGTTGAAGACACATGATACACATCACAGAAACAAATCTGAACCTCAGAATGTTTTTTTCTCCACTCACATAATATTTATATTTTAATTTGCATGATTTTATAATTTCAGATTTTATTAGATTTCCCCAGGTTTCTGTGTATCGTCTGACAGTTTTGAAGAACTTTAAACTAACATTAGTCTTGTCCAGTGACTATGATGAGATGTTGTTTTAATACTGATAATATATGATACAATTATAGTAAATATCATATTATTATATTAAATTCCTATCCACCGAGCACTTTCAGGATTTAATTATAACTGAAGGGCAAATCTTAATAACCCCACTTTCAGTCACATTCAATCAAGTGTTTTTGAAATTATTTCTCCAACACTGACGTGAAGACATTCCTCTTCTACTTGGATGAACAGTGATAGTGCCAGACACGAGAACAGACAGGTAGGAAAGTGTTGTTGAACAAGCAGAGCTGCTGTGAGCTTCCGAAGGCTGAACAAAGGTCAGGTCATCACCAGCTGCATTAGGAAGTGCACATGAAACTCCACAAGACACTACAGCAAATGTGCTCACCACATACAAGCTATCACGACACAAAATAAGCAAATGTATTCCTCATCCATATACTGTGGATACACAACATGCTCTGCTCATTTATTTACAAGAACAATGGATGCATTACATTGAAGTTGGCACACAATAGCAGCGATCAGACTGAGTAGTGAAATTCACACTTTCGTCTTGGTTCGTCAGTGTGGTCTCTGCCTACAGTGTCTGTTTCTTAAACTCATAGCAGGGATTAAGTGCAAAAGACATACACAATAATAAAAACACACAGTTGCACAGTTATTCAGCGACGGACAATCTCTTTTAAACACTCATGCTGCACTGGTTTCACGATAATGCAGGTGACCCTCAGCAGGTGGGAGGATGCAGTGGAAGCTATAATTTACTTGAGGTGAAAGAAGCCGGATGGTTTTGCTGGTGGAGCCATCAGCATGTTAGCTTGGTTCTTGTGAGTTATGTGGATCTATAATAAATAAAAAGCACAACTTTAGTTCATGACAAGCACATTATGATAAATGAGAAAATATGATCATCCAGTAAAACAAGCTTTCTGTCTCTTTCAACTAAATTACAATCGTTCCCTTTATCCTAAAATAAACGAAATGCGTACTTTAATTTGAAGACGCATCACTTCCTGTGTTATTTCAGCCCTCTCTGGCCCAGATCCAGTATCCACCCTCTGCCCTGAGCGCTGAATCCTGCCTTACTTTAAATGACGTCAGATGCATGATCAGCGAGTACAAGCGGGTGCAAAGGCTCCAAACCCTCATTTGCCAGTTTATTAGGTACAGCTAGTTAAAACATAGGCAGTCCAATGCATCAGACCTGCAATAAATCCTGCCTTCATGACGTTAATCTAACTCTTAGGTGAGGTTTTGATTCAATGGTATGATCATTTTGGAGGCTGCTGTTTGTGCTGCTCTTGAACTGTATCATATCAAAAGATCTTTCTTATATTAAATCTACCCCATAATCAATAAAGGTAGAGTAAATATCAGAAACACTTGTCCTTGCTGTCTAGTAACATGTGTCTCTGTGTTATCAAAATAAATAAATGAATGAATTGAACAGCTGCACACTACAATGTCACAACCACTTGGATTTAACGAGTCTAATATGTGATGTCTGAGTCTCGACTCATGCCGCTGAATTAGGTTGGTTCATTACACTTACAGTGCATGGAGGCTGCATCCAGGGCTCCCCATCGATTTGCATTGGCAGAGCTTTGAGTGTCCTGCACACAAAGAGGAGAGAAAGAGCCATTTAATCATACTGTATTATTTATAGTGTAAGTGAGTGTTATGTCAGATGTGTGTATGTTGACACCAGACTGCACAGAGGGGGATAAAATACCAGGAGCACCTGACAATATAATGCAGCAACATAAAACCTCATGATGTTTAACTGGATTCTGCTCAGTGGTTATTGGTGTTGTTACACGCAGCGGTTCTTGTTATTTTTTGCTCATACGCCTTCAGGGTAAGATACACCACCTGATGGTAATTTGGGAAGTTTGTGCCAATCTGTGTCCAGCACTCTTCAGTCCAGTGTAGATCTGTCCCATCTCTATGGCTCCTTCCAGCCCCACCACCTCCAAACGCTTATCACTCACATCTGTGTAGCGACAACACACAGATCAAGTTCAAACAGGTTGAAGGCATCCGCATGTACAAAGGCAGGGAGGGTTCACCGACAGTACTTCTACACTAAAAAGATGATTTATTAGAGTAAAAGAAATGAAAAAAACAAACGAGCAAGCAGCCAAGTCTCGCCTTGTGAGATAGTTTTGAGAAGTTCAGGGTCAGTGATGACCTCACTCTGCTCCACCTCTGGCACGCTGTCAGTCTTCTTGGACTCGCCCCAGAGGTTTGAGCCTCCGTGCATGCTGGGTATGTTGAGGACAGCTATGCCCTCCAGAGACATGTTGCTCAGGTCAAGAGATCTCCCAGAACACTGGTAGAAGCAAAACAACAAGTTGTTTACAAAGAGCAAGACTTCAAGCATTAGTAATTAGTTGAATTACAAGTGATTATTTTTTATGTTAGAAATTCTAACCTCAATCATGAGACAGTCTGTCAGCTTCTTGCAAGAGGCGGAGATGGTCTCAGAAGTGGCAAACTCAAAATACCAAAGTTTGTTCTTCATTCTTAAAAAAACAGAGAAATTTTATGATATAATAATAATAATAATAAATAATATTAATAACACAAGAAAACACTTTTTCCTTCATGCAGTTGAGTGAAACCTCACCTGCTGTTGAACCTCTGGGGGTGTTTCTCTCTCATGGAGTGGAAGCGATGAGCAATAGAGGCATCCTGCTCACATGGACACAAATGCAATGGTTTTCAGTCATATTTCAGACAAAGTTGTCAAATTTCCTTTCAATCAAAAAAAACAATCAATAATCATGATGTCATCGTTCCTCCCTGCTGAGGTAGTGACTCACCACTCCAATAGAGAAGTAGTTGTTGATGATCTCGTAGGGCACGGGGTCTCCGGCCTCCTGGGGGTCGTCTGGTATCACCTGGATGCTCCAGCGGTCCATGAGAACCAGCTCACTCGCTTCCACCTCCTTTAGAATCTCTTTCAAGTCTGCCCCCTCGTAGCCTTTCGTGGGATTACAAATGAAGCAGAGAATTAAATTAAAGCTCTACTGTCAGTGCTAATACCTCAGTGATGGTTTGTGTGCTGGTGGTTGTACCTCCCCCCCAGCGGAGACAGCGAGCCATGTCGTTCCCTGTGCCCAGAGGCAGGACAGCCACTGGAGGACGGACCTGGAGATCCTCTCTGTCTGAAATCACAGGAACATTACTTCAGCCTCGGAGATGATTCACCTCTCTGACACTCAAACAGGATCCACAGTACCTATAGCATCCAGGAGCCAGCCGACGGTGCCGTCCCCTCCACACACCAGGATCCTGTAGTCATGCAAATCGTGGAAAAAGTGTAGCCTGCAGAAACAAAGAGAACATTAAAGTGAAGAAACAAACAGTAGAAATGTCGGACTCCCAGTGGTGAGAGAGTGCTGTACCCTGGAGCAGGACCTCCGTTGGACAGGTTGTACACTTGACGTGGATTCAGCAGGTACTGAAACTTCCTGAGCACTCTGAGACACGGCACAGACGAATCAGCACGTCCAGAGAGAAAGACACAAGAGGGATTTTATTTATATTTGAAAAATGGCATAAAAATGACTAAAGTTACTCAAACATATTGAGCTGTTTACCGTTCACCCTGCTTTCCTCCACTTTTTGGGTTTACAAACACCAGCAGAGGGTGGGTGTCTGGAATTGGAACAATCTGAAAACAAATACACGACAGATTAAGATCTGATGGATTAATTGACCCATCTGAAAAATACAGTGTATATATAGCATTTATATATGTACAACCCCAGTTCCAAAAAAGTGTTGAACCTCTCTCCATCCTCGCTTGTGAACGACTGAGCCTTTCCAGGATGAACCTTTCATACCCAGTCATGACACTATCACCTGTTACCAATGAACCTGTTTACCTGTGGACTGATCCAAACAGGTGTTTTTGGATCAGTCCACAACTTTCACAGTCTGTTGTTGCTCCTGTCCTGACTTGCTTGAAACACGTTGCTGCCATCAAATTCAGAATAAGCAGATCTTTACAAAAATCAATGAAGTTTGCAGCGTCATTCATCAACTTGTGCTGATGTCAAACAAAGATTTCGTTTTTTTCTTGACCACCATTCACCATGAATTTCACACTGGATCAGTGTATTTAGCCATATTTTAAAGATTTCTCTGTAAATTCTTTTTCTACTTTTTCTCAGCCATGAAAACATGTTACCATTGAAACAGATTGAAATCAACATGATTTCGAGCTCCTGACAGCTGCTGCTCTTTATGAAGGAGCTAACAAACCAACAGTAATTCTTAAGCTTACAGGAGGTGAGAGTCTGATTCTTTCAACTTAAATACTGGATCAGTGGGTTTGTCCCAGCAGAAACGAACATGACAGATGTATTTGTCCATGACTTCATCCAACACACTGAACTGAACAGAACAGACTACACACTGGTACATTCCTTTTAAACATGAAAAAAAAAAAACATGACGAATCACTAAAATTGGAGATTCTCCCGAAAGCAATGATATGCAGATGGTAGTTTGAGCGGACAACTTGAACGAGACCTCGCAGAGAAAACACATGGGTGTACAGTTGGACAGGAATAAAAGTGTGGAGGAAGATTTGGTAACAGCTGACCTGCAGGACGTGGCCATCAGGAGTGACATTTAACAAGCTGGTATCCTCCTCCTGCAGGAAACAACAGACAATTAACTCACAACAATCCTACAAATCTCAAATCTGATAAAGCCAAATTGATGGCGTTGGTACTTTTTTGCAGCTCATTTTCACCTTTGAGACGGCATATATGGCCCATGGAGGCAGGATGTGATCTCTCAGCAGCCCACAGTCACAAGACGACAGGCCGGAAAAAACACACTCATCATGGCGCTTAAAAAGAGACAAGACTCAGTGAACATCTGAGATCTCTAATGCACTCGTTAATTTCCACATACACAAACACAGGCCTCACCATCTCCTTGCACCACACACAGCGCCTCCCTGCCAGAGTCTTGATCTTCTTGTGGCAGACCTGACACTTGGTGGAGTTACCGTCAGTTCTGATCCAGTCGTGAGCTGCTACCTGACACACACACGACCAGAAAGAGAGGTTGTTTTATTAAGCTTTTTAGAATCAATAGAAGTGGTTGCTGAATCACAACTTTCACTGCTTCACAAACATAATGTCCTGACAAGTCTTAAGATACTATCAAACTTTATCTCCAGGAATAATGTTCATGTTCACTTCAGTCGTGCCAAACAACAAGTCAGCCCCGAACGACCTCAGGAAAAATGTTGTTATAGTTGACTTTAAAAGAATGAACACAGACCACACCCTCGGCAGAACAGACAACAGACAGCCACAGATTTATGACTTCTTTGGATAACCATTGACAGGCCGACGCGCTTCACCAGGTCAAATATCTCTCCAGCACAAACTTCTTGGAGCAGCTGAGGAAATGTGGCCGGTTCGCTGCTATGACCCAATAAATATAGTGTGAATCAGTGAGTTGTGGCTGTGACACTACACCGGAAAAAGCCAGATCATTGTCTACACTTGTGCAAAATCAGGACATTTAACAGATGTACAGAGCAGACTGTGCTGGCTGTAATCCGCACTTTAAAAAAAAAAAAAAAACACTGATGGGTTGCACTTATTACTGACTAATGCACTGCAATGTTCCCTGTTGGTAATGTGTTTGCTGCCATTTGGTTTTTGGTCAAGAGAACTGACATGAACATACACGTACTCACAAGACAAATGCCAGCCTTCAGTTCATTTGTGACTTTGAATATACTAGTTTGACAACATCGAAAATAACTCAAGGTCCACTTACGATTTTTTCTACAGATTTGGTTTAAATATGACAAAGGTGTTTACACGTTTATTAAAGCTTATTTTAAGTCAATCCCACAAACTCTGTCCTGCTGCCAGAAACACTCACTAGAACACCAAATGTGTATTAATCCGCAGCTGAAAATAGTCCCCAACAAATGTATTAATGCATTGTTGATTTTGGCCTTTTTCGTGACTTGCTGACACGAACAAAAATCAGTATAAGGGATTAGAAAAGAAGTGGGGTCGTTGTGCTGCTTACACCAATCTCCTTTTTAGATTTGACAAAGGTGCGAGCACAGGGTTCAGGATTCTTGTTGGCACACTGACTGTGGACGGTGTACTTGCAACCTGAAGAAGACAGACAAATATCACAGAGGTGAATGAGTTCAAGACAAAGCTTTCTCCACTGAAACGTGTATCATTCTGTGGCAAAATGTGTGTATTGTGAATCATAGCTGCATTGACGAATAACAGACAGTACAAGTGAACTAGAAAAGGTGTGACTCCTCCACTTCATCAGTGCTGTATATGAGGTGTGTGGCTGCCCCCTGCTGGCGGCTGTGAGCTCTTACAGTTGCAGCAGAGGCCCTGCTTCCCAAGGCCGAGCAGCATGCTCTGACACACACTACAATAGGTTGGCTTGTTAAAGTGCTTCATCCTCCAAATATGCTGCCCGTCCCTCTCTGTCATCTGTGGGTGAGGGGAAGACAAAAAGACATTAAGAAGGAAAACAGAAGAAGAAAAACAGGGAACACAGTTGATCACAGATGTTGGTTTATTCTTAGCAACATTAACAGAACAGAGGATGTTGTAGTGAAGTTTAAGTGTTGTGCTGGATGTGGAACCATATGTCTGTTCTGTCACCTTCAGTCCAAGCAGAACAAGCAAAGGCACGTTGTTCATGCCTCCCTTCACCCACTCCTCCAGAGTGACAGTCCCACTGTCGTCCACATCGATGGCCGTCATCATGTCTTTGAGCACCTGTCCAGTTACAAAAGCATCTAATTCACCATCCAACTCCTGGGCAGTAAACAGCTTAAACTCTTGCAATCTCTCTTATGTAAAACAAACTTTAACCCTCCTACTTGTCAAACATATAAAGTTGTCACACCCTCCATGTAAAAAAATTATACTGAACAAGCTACAAACTTTAAAAAGACATTAAAAAGAGATTCATACTGGTCTGAGTTCAGTCACGTCCCAGCCCAGATAATCAGCCGCTCGCATCATCTGGGTGATTATTCGATCTACTTCCTGATGGAGAGAAAACAGGGTTTGCATTCACAGTGAATTTGGATGTGACCAAAATGCTGTAGCCTGTGATCATCTCAAAACAGCCACTCTATGTAAGTAGGTATACAACTCCACAAAAATACAGATCCTGCATGTTAGAGAAGCTTATCAGTGACTAACTTACAGAGCTGTCCAGGAGTCCGTTGCCATCTTTATCGTAAAGTTTGAATGTAACTAAAAATAAAACAGAATGGGTCAGTGATCCAACCGTCATTTTTTCACTCTCTCAGACTTTCCTTACATCAGTTTTACTGAATGTACATTAAATGTTGTATAGGCAGATAAACATGTCACAAAATCTTGCAAAAAGTAGATGAAACCAACATTCAAGCTTCTCCCGTGGCTGCCCTTCCTCCAGCACCGAGAAATAACAGGACACATCTCGAAGAAAGACCCCACCTGAAAATAAAGAAATGGACAGAACTGAGTGACCAAACAGGAAACATTTATTACATCACCGAGGTCTCAAACAGCATATTTTGTATAGTTCTGCAGTTTAAGATCAAATATTCCATCATAGGTTGGTTCCTGGAACAGGTGCTCTAATCTCTTCGCCTACAGCCTCATTCCTATGACGCAGCACTACAAGATAAAAAAACAGAGAAACAAACAGGTGGGCGTTGGACGAAGTGTCCAACAGGAAATACTCTCTGTAGCATTCCTTGTTTGATTATTTTCAGGACGTTCTGTGGTGCGCTCCCAACCACTCTCTGATGACTGTAGAGCACCTGCTTCGTGTTGTTCTTTTAAAAGAGATGTGGATGTGATTTTCAAAATAATTTACCTCCTTTGGGCAGAGGGCTCTTTATGGAGCCTTCCTGCTCTACGTGGTGAAAATAGCGAAACAGGCGTTGGCAGAAATCTGCAGGGAAGTCCTCCACTTCGAGGTAGGTCTTGAGAAAAAGACAGAAGCCTGTGGCATCGACACACTGTGGAAAGAAAAAATACTCAGGGCCAAAATAAAAATCCTTTGATTATACTGGGAGTGTGATTTCTCAATAATTGCCTCATTATCTTATAGAAAGTTTTCTACAAAAAAAATATCTAATTTGGAACGAATTACAGGGAAAATGATTGGTTCACTTCATTTAATGATGAGCGTAACTGAGTGCTCAGAATAAGAATAGAGCAGGATTAAGTTTACAATATTAAATGAACGATAAATGAATCTGAACTAGGAGATTTTCTTTTGATGAGATTCCTATTTCCTGTATGATTAATACCAAGTTTAGCGGGTTTTTTCAGGAAACTTCTTACAAAATCTATTAGAAGAAATTGTAAATGACTATGCTATAAAATGAAAGGGTTACCACAGTAACAGTAACAGTATCATGGGATCATTGTCCAGAGAAGGTCTTACCTCTCCAAAGCTGTGCTGGGCCAGCCGACCCCCAGGGTGAAACTCCTTTATCACATCTTTCACCCTCAAACTGCTGTCTGTACAGAGGACAACGGAGAGGTCAGGAAGTGAATTCACAAACACAAGGATAAAATGGAATGTCTGATATGAATCTGTGGGTTCTGGACATGACTAATTCTAAACTAAAAAGTTCTACAGGGAAGCTGAGAAGAGAGCGACTCAGTAACCAGTTTGGTTCTTCGTGGCACAACACATTAATTACATGGTTCCTGAGTGCTAAAAGGGGAAACGCATGTGAGCTCATCACTGACTGTGGACACGGACGTACTGTGTGTATCCTACATTAAATCTGGGCCCCGCTGTCAGAGATAACACACAGAGGTGCTTATCTCAGGTCCGGAGAGGAGCGGGTGTAATTATCCATTCATCCATTATCCAACATTATCCCCCCACCCCCGACACTAAAAGCCTACACACCCATTTCATCTCTTTCAAAGCCTCTGAGTGTACAGCAGAACATTTTTAGCCCCGTACCACTTTTTGTTTCCTGTCAACAGGTCTATCAAATTCTGTATCGGCTCAAACCCCAAAGCATGCACTTACATTTTGGAGTTGTTGTTTCTGATGTTGTGTTGATGCTGAATGATCCTCCAGAGAAACATTGTGAGTGTTTTATTGTGTTGATGGTGCGTGACAAGGAGGAATTTCCTCTGTCATTTATTTTTTGATGCTGATGTCCGTGACTACTCCTGCTTTCATTTTTTTTTTAAAAGTGCTTGATTTCCCAAAGGAGAGATTCACAAGTTTGAAAGTAACTGGAAACACATTATCAGGGATCCATCACGTATAAGAAATCAATTAGATCTAATTTTTCAGTTTCAATAAATGTATCCACAATTTCATTATTTTGATCACTATCCAAATCTCGTGGCCATAGATGAGGGAATTGGAGGTGCTGCTTCACACTTGGCTGCAAACTGCATCAATGTGCACTGAGGGTCAAGATCTGATGAAACCAGCTCTTCTGAGACCCCCAAACTGGACACCCCCCCCTTCCCCTGGCTGCCCTCTGAGATCCTGGCCATGAATATGAATCAAAAGAATCAGTGACAAAGGGCAACCCTGGTGGAGGCTAACGCCCACTGTAAACATAATGCACTGCACTTAGTGCAGAGAATACAAACACAGCTGGCACTTTGGTTATATAGGTCCCTGATGGCTGGTTTTAACAGCCCTGTTCTGCAGTTTCCCCTACTGTCTGACCCAACTCACCACCATGCGGCAATCACTTCCCCACCAGAGAGGTGATGTCCACAAGCCCAAGAACCTGTTTGTTACGTCAGGGGTCATCACACCTATGCCCCTGCCTTTGCCTGCTGCCTGGTTTGCAATACACCTGACCTCAACACCTTTCCCTGTGGCTGGTGGGCCCACCGGGCAGCAGACCCATGTAGTTCCCAGGCTATTCCCAGTCAAGCTCCATGGCTCAAGGCTGAGCCACCAGACGCTGGCCACCAAGCTTCTCCCAGGCCCCAGGAGGGGGTCCTGGTTTCCTCTGTTCTGGTCAAGGTACAGCACCTTCTTCTTGGCTGATTCATGTAGGGTCTGTACTCACACTGAGTCTGACCCCTCCCCTTGGACCAATGTGCCCTGACCCTACCAGGAGCCACTGCTCCAGGGTCACAGGGACATACAAATCCCTCCACAACATCAAGGTCGTGATTTTTCAACAATAAGTTATAAATTGTTCTATATTACATTAAATCATATAACTATTGTTACTGTTGCATTGATGTGGAAGTGTTGTAGAAGTAAGTATTTTAGTATTCCATTGTTGTAGTTGATCTGGGTGGAAATAATTTTAATCACATTATATGTAGCTGGGAGGCGTCGTCTGTTTCGAAGCGTCACATTTTATGAGCTGATTATCTGTTCCATATTTAAAATGATTAATCAGCAGCTAGTTGAAATATACAGTAATCTACTTTACTTGATTCCGCCACTGAAAATCATTGTTCTTTATCTTACAAGTATTCAGTCATAAGAGCATATAAAGACAGGTATATCGACTATATTGATAAGAAGGACAAGCTACACTGCAGAAGACCACCTCTTCAGCTGGTCTCTTTATGGTCCACATGACGTATTGACATGGCAGTAATAATAAGAATTGTTGAAATAAAGCTAGAAGACTTACATTCCATGTAATGCTGCAGCTGGATGAAGTCCACGGGCGTCAAAGTCCCTTCAGTGTCGTCAGGCGAGGCCATGTCGATCAGCTGAATGAGCAAAGAGACAACAATGACAGGACAGTGGGAGAGATCACAGGGAGGGAATCACCCCCAGGATGAAGCGCTAACCTCCAGACAGGATGTAGAAAGAAGTTGATAGCTTTTGGTATAATAGGCCTAAGGTCACCCACTGTTTTGGCAGTTGAACTCACATGAACTGGTTTGCCTACATTCCTTGGTTACACACACCAGTGTGTCGAACACTCCTCTCTCACGGGACACAGATCAAAAATATTGTCTGGTTTCACATATTCAGACAGTCTGGGGCTGAGGAATCCCAAGAATCACTGGTGAAAGAGACCACTATACTGTATTCAATGAGTTTCAGAAATGTTTGTCATGTGGATTAGTTCACACTTTTAGAAGCTTGGCAATGGGTAAAAGACTTGTGGCAAGGTCTTAACAAGTAAAAAAATAACATGTGCGTTATGTTACTACTTTTGGACAAGTAATAACGTGTGTAGAGTTTCAGCCTCCAATGATGAACAATTAACTGTCACCAGCAGAAAATAACACAATAATATAACACTGGCCTGTTTAGGTATTGAGCTGGTAAATAGTGTCCTCTTGTCCCACAAAAACCATGTGTGTAAAATATAATGCAATCTCAAAAGTAACTGAACTAAAGCTGTGGATAAAAACTAAATAGATTTATAGTTGATTAAATTACCAGTAAACAGGACATACAGTTATGAGACAGATTGACTGATATTGAATCTGTCTGAACAATTTGATAGATAGAAGCTCTGTGTAATGTCCCATCAGTTTAATCAGTAACAAGCAGAAAAGCCAGCAAAGCAAACCAGAAATCTTCAATCAAGACCAACCTTTTAAAGGGCGGCATCCATCACACTAGATTATGATAGATTATAATTTGAAGTCAGGGTGTCTGACTGAGTGACAGGCACTGCTTATTCATTCATCCTGCTCTCATCCTCTACAGGTGTTCAGTCATTCAAGGCAGTACGATGGTTGAACCCTTGAAGCTTCTTACCTTTCTCTCTCCTCAGACTTCAGCAGAGGTCAGTAAAAAGCTGTCCTTCCACAACACAGAACTTTGATATGCTGGCTGACAGCAGCTGGTGCTTGTGGCTGTGCGATGGTATTAGCGGATATAAGGGATTAAAACTGGGAGGAGGAGGAGGAGGAGGAGCCTTTAGCCACATAATTACACACAGCGATGGTGGCACCTCCTGATGCATGCACACACACACACACACACACACACACACACACACACACACACACACACACACACACACACACACAACATGCACACGCACATTTTTGATTTATTGCACCCTCCCAAGAAGTCACATTTCCTAAATACTGAGGCTTTAAGCCGTAAAAATCAGAATGAGGTTCAGGCCCTTTGGATAACAGCATCAACAGAGCGAATGAACAGATGTTAATGAATGAAATATTACATGAATTGGCTCTGAAAACTCATGTGCATGATGATGAAGGATTGTTGCACATCTTCACAGTAAAGTTTTCAGACTAGGCCTTCAAATTTGAAACAAACTGCGGAATTTAATAATGTCTATTCAATAATATAAATTGTTGTTATTTGAGGACAGGTCTGAAACAGTAGTAGATACCTGAATGGGCTTAAAGAAGAATGTAAAATCAAAGTGTGTGTTTGTTTTGTTTCATAAGGGAGACTGAGGTCCATCAGGCTAGTCAGAAACTGATGATATACTGAAACAGTTTGTATAATGCACTCTGAATGCGCTGAAGGCAAATTCCCAAAAACTGGAAATGAGAAACGCTTGTGCTACTTGTCTGTTATTAAGTAATGATAATGTATTTATATCCTATATCAGAAATGCATTGTGGTATTTATATAAAATGATGTATTTGCAATTACTTTTAGAATAATATTGCCAATGTGCAAGTGAAATACCTAGTCCTACTATGGATGAAATGAAAACAACAGCCACTGAGCTCTGAGGTCAACACATCCACCTCCATGACAAACTCCATTTGCTGATGAAGAGTTTGAAATGATTGAAAACTGGAACTGGCCTTGAAATGTTGTCACCAAGGTCGAGACTAAACTTACACAAGTCATATTTTAAAAAACAATCATGGGGAGAAAAACAGTAAATATAATAGAATGTAACATATAAAATCGAATATATAAAATGTAAAGGTTAACTCTATGCTAACAGACGCACTGCTGTCGCTTCGGCAGTAGGAGGAGATAGTGAGCTACAGTTATACTTGACCGCCGCAGTAAATGAGTCGTAGAAGAAGAAAGAATCCGTGTACGCAGGTGTTTACGTTTTCCTACTTCCGCAGCTGCCTTAAGCGGAACAACGTTACTAATCTGACGTTAAATCCAGAAATTGAGAAGCATCTCTCGGTCATTTTTACATTTATAACATAAGTATTAGAGATGCTTGACAGATAAATATTACTACAGTCGCTCGCTGTCCGCTGTAGTCGCTGTATCGCGAGTTTTCCTCATCATCCATCGCGGGCAAAGCTAAAGCTAGCGGTGGTGTGTTAGCAGCGGTCAGCGGCAGTGGACACAATTTTAATCAATCATCTCCCGATTCGCACTTTGTCCGCTGTTAATTTAGATATCAAACAAGGCAGTCATGGCCACTCGGCGTCTGACCGATGCCTTCTTGTTAATGCGGAACAATGCAATCCAAAACCGGCAGATATTGGCTGAGCAAGTGAGTACATACGACCCCCGTCTGAGTACACGTAGCAATGCTGCGGTGAGTGGTCTGCATCGTTTTGACATTTTACTGTGTGTGTTTGCATGTAGCCAGTCACTGAGCTGTGATAGCTAGATACAACTGTGTGTTAGTAGCTGCTAATCATTACATCAAGAAGGTTTTGTAGTGTTTTTCGTGCCCCGAAATTTTAGCTCAGGGCTGATTAATGTGACTCAGTGAGGTGATGGGGAGGATGAAGAGGAGGGTGCAGGCATATTCATCAGCTCTGAATAGATCATTGTTTGCAGTAAACTTAAAGAAATGTAAATATAACTTGCTAAATAGCAGTATTTATTTTCTTATTTTTAAGATTCAAGATAAGCTTTGTAAAATGAAGGAGTGTAAATTGGGTGGGATTTTGTAAAAGCATGTTGTTTAGTAAAAAGTGTGCTGTGGCCAATATATAGTCATTTAATGTAGTCTAGATCAAACTGTGCCTCTGACCTGTAATTGATTGTTCCACTAGAATGTAGCGGGTTTTCTCCTGTAGACATAAAAATGTGTGACACAAGCTGAAGAAAATTGCTGTGTAAGATTCCTGAAAACTGCTGCTGATAAATACTAATAATGGATTTATTTCTAGTGGAGCCATTATGAGCAACAGTCTTCCTCAGCAGTTTTCAAGACAAACATCTAGTCTCTACAAGACTGACTTCACTTGCTTCTTCTGTAATAAAAATTAGGAATGCACTGTCTGACTTCTTCCCTCCTGATACCAATTTAAATATCTTGACTCAGAGAACTGAATAATAATCAAATCTACAGCTTGAGTCTACAGCCTGCCAGGACTGAATGAATTTATAGCAGAAACAGTGAGTTTTCATAACATCGATGATGAAACTCTATTTAATCAGTCACATCTGACCAATCGGCATAAGGTCGGTGTTGGAGCCAGCGGATGAGATCTGAGCCAAAATGTCACATTGTTCTGTACAATTTATTCACATTTTAAAGGAATGCTTCACTCCACTTCAAAATCCTCTCATTATCTACTTGCACAGTATCAGTTAAACACCATTTATATTTGTAATACTACAAAGCTCAAATTAGTCTTTTTTTTTTTTCTTTCAAGCTTGAGCGTGAACAGTTTGTAGCTCTCCTATGTTTAATCTGAGTTCACCTTACATCTCAAAAAGAGGAGACCAGGTGTTGGATACACAGTCCACAAAGCAGCTGTAGTATGTGTGTGTGACCATTCATGCTCAGTTGGGAACACTTTAACCAGTTAAATGCTCGCTGAGGTAGATTGGTTTCTGACAGCCTGTACACCCAGAGACAATGAACATGAGAGGATATCCAATCAGTCGTGGTTGTCTGTACCGCATTTCCAAAAATATACCTCTGAATTCAGCTACTCAGCAGGGTGAACAATGACCTCTCCAAAACCTTATTATTTTCTTGCATCTCTGTGTGTGACGCAGTGCAGAGTGGCATGCTGGGGTTTACCTCAGGACCATCAGCAAGTATGCTGAAGAGTAAAAACTGACGGCGATGCTGTGGCCTGGTACTCCAGAGCTGAGACATTTTGTGAAATGTGACTCATGCCTGATCGTGCAGATGAACTGCTCATACACTGTTATTTCTCCTACTGGGACACACTCCTACTCTTCTTCAATGGAAAATGGCGCTAGCTACAATACCTGCTTAGTAGGTTCTTAGCTGTCAGTGGTCTTTGAAAAAGTTCAATTCTTTAAAGTGTGGTGAAGCGTAGTGACTTATGACACTGTTCCAACCATGTTGTGTGTCAAGTTGCTCAAATTGAGAGGGAAAAAATATGTTTACAGTCTAATTTCTCACTTGTCTTACACTGTGTCTGTTCAGTTTATGTTCGGTCCTGCTGTCCTTGTATTAGGTTTCATTCATATATGTTGTGAAATTGTGCTGATTTAAATGTCTCTGCAGTTTCAACCAGTCACACAGAAAATGTTGGTTCACTGATTAGCAGTAATATTCTGTCTGAATTAGAGATGAATTACTATTTTTAATCAACCACCTTCAAGCTAACTAATTGAAAACTGGAAAAAAGATATAACACAGGCACTTCTTGTTTTGTTTTGTTTTTTGTTGTCCAGCAGTATGTCACTTTCATTTTGCAGTAGTACAATGATATGACACATTACATATCCACAGGCTGAATATATTTACACTGACTAAAAGGCAATGGGACTCAGCCAAACAGTTTATTTGCCATTACAATTGTTCAGCTGACCGAAGCTACCCTACGCTCACATAACTAACTTTGCCAGAAGAATATTAACTTCCAGCTCATTTTAAATTGTCTTAAAAATATTTCCTCTGTCCTTGTGAAACTCAATCTCAACTATTTTCACCTCATCCTTTCTCTTTATTCTGTTTCTTACTTTTAATCATTTATTTAAAATAGAATTATTTTGCGAGTCTGAATATTTTTTTTAAATTCACACTCTAGTTTTACATGTTTGTACATAGCACATAAATGTGAATTAAGTACAAATGACCTTATGCACTGCTGCTATAAGTAAGTCATAATTTTCATTCTCATTTCAAAGTAATTATTTGTTGGTGAGGAAGGATGCAAAAACAGTTTCTCTGGTATTAACTGCTGACCTGTGGGGGGTCTCACTTTCTCTTACTTCTCTCTTTCTCTCCTTTTCCTTGTTCTCTATTGGATGGGACCACTCTGCTCTCTGCCAAACACATTAGGAGCTTGATGAGGTACTGTTGTTTCCCTTTGTGGTAGAACTACTTTAGATGCATAAAATGGTACACCACCACCATCATGATGTCGAATTATTATTATATACATTAAGATGTTTTAATAGAAGATTTTTTTTAAAGTTGGCTGATGATCGAATGGCCCTGGTGTCAGGAATCAGTCTGGATCCTGAAGCTGCCATTGGAGTCACCAAGAAACTGCCCCCCAAATGGATAGAGGGGGTTGATGAGGTATAAATACACAGAGATCTCTCTGTAATAGAATGGATTCTTTTTTAAACATAAAAGCTCACAAATGCATCTGCAAATAACTTGTGTACAAAGTAAAGTCACATGACTTTTGACCATCAGGTTTTTCCTTTCAGATCCAGTATGAAATCACACGGGTTCGGCAGAAGATGAAGGAACTGGCCTTACTTCACGACAAGCATATGAATCGTCCCACACTTGATGACAGTAGTGAGGAAGAGCATGCCATAGAAATCACTACACAGGAGATCACACAGGTACAGAAAAAATGAAAAGATTACACCTTAAGGCTTCTTTTCTATTGGAAATATGGCCTGAATTTTTAGGATCTTTTCAATGATTTTTCATTGGTAGATGTTTGTACTTGAGCACACAGTCATTAGAATAAGATATAGAAATAATTGTCCTGTTTAGGGAGTGGATAAGGACACGTACCATTTTTTCATGTTGCAGACTTTGCTCATTCACTGACTGTGTGTTCATTACAGATGTTTCATCGATGCCAGCGAGCTGTGACGGGTTTGCAGTCTCGTTGTGGCCACTGCACTGAGCAGGAGGAGAGGCTATTGAGAAACGTGGTCTCGTCCCTGGCGCAGAGCCTGCAGGAGTTGTCCACCAATTTCAGACACACACAGTCCAGCTACCTAAAACGTAAGAACTGCAGGAAAAGCTGCAACTGGTCTTCTTAAATTCTCATTCCTCACTGTTGCTTCTCACTTGTTGGTACCTCTAACAGGATTATACAGCACATCATATCTTTTTTTCTTCATGCCATCTAAGCTTCATATTGTATGTTTATATTTCAGGTATGAAGAATCGTGAGGAGAGGTCAAAGCACTTTTTTGACTCTGGACCTTTAATGGAAGAGGATGAAGATTTAGCTGTGTATGACAAGGTGACTGGCTCTTTAATATTCATCACGTCATCCAGATGAACCCCAGTGAGAGTTCCACCAACATTTCTTTTCCTCAGGCATCCTGAATATAAAGCAGAAATACTGATAGAGATCAGATAAACAAGCATCCATTAAAAGTCTGAATGCACACTCACTTTTTATTAATCCCACTAACAGACAGTTATGGCATAAGTAAAGTATATGTCTGGTCAAAAAATATTTTTACTATCACAGAAATGAGATGACCCTTTTTTACGAATAGAATTAAGCCGTTTTAAAATATATTTTTGATGCCGTTAAAAAAAAGCCTATTCATGAGAGAGAAAGAGACATTGGCACTGTATTTTTATCACTGCCCTGCCTGAGCCCTGAGGGATCATGTATTTGATCTTATGACAGTGTGTGTGCCTGGGTCTGTGTATCCGTCTGTGGCTAATCTCACATACTACTGGACCCATCCACCTAATATTTTTTAAGCAGACTTATGACTATGCTAAGAGACATCTAGTGGTTGCAGTGATTCCCAATTTTTGAACCACTTTTTTAAATTTAGATAAAACTTTTTCTTATTGTATTGTAGAAATCAGTCCTAAACATGATGATAAGATGCTTAAATCAGTCCACTCATATATATTATATAACATATATTCATGTCACTCTTTGAAGATAGTTTCATGGCACGACATTGACATCTTTTTGCCTCTGTCATCAAAGTGTATGCCAAAACCTGAGTAGCACAATAAATTAAATGTAACCTTATTATTCATGTTTCTTTCTTTTCAGTTTTGACATAAGCTGGAATTTGGTCTGAGTTTTGTCTTTTGAGACTGCGGCTATCTGTGCTGTTGCATTTGGAGTAATACTTTTATCACTGTAAATCACTGACTTTTATTTTCTGGTTTCAGGGGTTCACAGACGACCAGCTGATGCTGGTGGAGCAGAACACAGTTATGGTTGAAGAACGAGAGCGGGAGATCCGACAGATAGTGCAGTCCATCTCAGATCTGAATGAGATTTTCCGGGACTTGGCTGGAATGGTGGTGGAACAGGTATTTGAAGCAGTCCTAACACGCTCCCACACAGAGTGAAATACAGGACTCCTCATTATGGAATGAGTCCAATCACTGAGTCAGTGAGCTGCCCCAATGAATTCCAAAATGTAAAGCATCCTGACATATTAACATTTGATGTTTTGTATCAACAAACCTTTATTTGTGTCCAAACAAACCAACTGGTGTTTTGCAGTGCTGCACCAAACTGCTAACAATATATGACATAAGATTATAATAATAATAACATATCAACAATATTGGTTTAAAAATAATTTTCATTTTCAATTTAAAATTATATCTCTGATAACAAATTCCATATTCTTCTTTCTCAAGGGCACCGTTCTTGACAGAATTGACTTCAATGTGGAGCAGGCTTGTGTTAAAACAGAAGATGGACTAAAGCAATTACAAAAGGTAAATACGAAATGCTTGTGTCAGATTGTCACCATTTTGAATCACATTCTTTTACAAATCATTGTTCAGATTGCTATTAAGTAAAGATTTAGATCTGATTTTTTTTGATTGGAAGTTAATGATGTATGTTAAGAACCACCAGGAAAACAAAAAGGCAACTTTTGAATTGCCCTCCAGAGATAAAGTTTTGTTGTTTTTTAATTGAATCTACAGACACAAGTATGGAATAATTTACCACAAGCATAACAAATAGGATCCACAAACCTTTACAGCTAACAAATCCATCTAAATTCAGTTTGTGTTTTGATGTTAAGGATGTTTTGTCTGTATTCATTAAACTTTTACTCATTAAACATTGACTTTTTTCTCTCTCTCTCTCTCTTTGCAGGCGGAACAATATCAGAAGAAAAACAGAAAGATGCTGGTCATTTTGATCCTCTTTGTCATAGTCATTGTTCTAATTATTATTCTTTTTGGAACAAAGTTTTAATTATGCATTCCCCTGGCTTTTGTTTTCTGTGTGGGTGTTTGTTGTGCATCTGTGTGGACTTGGTTCTACTCCAAACAAAGCTGACTGCCTTTCATGCCCACCAGGAAGTGAAGAAAAGAAGAATTCCAGGTCTCTTTGCAGGTGCGCTTTGGGCTGTGTGGAGATGTTTTGTGGTTGATTTTTTAATGAAAGAAACAATCAACAATCTGTTTGAGCCATGGCTGTTTTATCAAGTGGCTCGCACCCAAATCGCTAAGACTCTGTGAGAGAGGTTTGTCAAACCTGACTATGTTGACATATGTGTCTTAACAAAACAAGATGTGGTGTATAAAAAGAGTGCCGCTGTTTAAATGCTAAAGCAGAGCATCCTCTGCCTGAACTCAAAGCACGAATTGTTTGTTGTGTGACCATGCATCGTTTCTGTCCAGTATCATTGCAAACATTCGGTTTCTGCTGGGAAAAAGAACGAATGTTGGTGAAAGAGAAATATGCAGTAGATGTCATTTTACTGCAAATTCATTTCTGTCCTAACATTGCATTTATGTCCCAGCTCAGTATTTCAGCTTGAAAGATGAAGAGAAACTGTTTTGTATTAGGACAGTACCAGATATCAGAGTACCAAATATATTCCTTTGGTTTAAGGACCACCTGTTTTTTATTACGTTACTCCCCAGTTTAATAATAATGAGACTGTAACTCCACTGTTTGCCTGAGAAGGGTGTAGACAGCCATGAGCTTCCTCCCAATTCATCCTGTAATTTTAAAATCATACCCGTGTCACACCTGTTGCACTTTTCATGTAGTGCTCATTTTAAAACACTTAAAACACGTTTTGTTTTTAAAGGTCCTTGCATAAAGTGCTACCTTTTTTTTTTAAACTCTTGCAGTTTGCACATGGAGGGTGGTTGAGTTATGGATGTAATACTACTGTCATCTGTATGATGAAAAGAATTATTTATTTTTTAATAACGTCAAATAATCAAGAGGTTCGGAGGTATTCTGTCTCAAGCAGAATTACTGTGTATTGAGTAAAGTGTATCTGTAGTCTAAATCCAAGTTATTGTCATTTCCACTGAGAAAACTGTGATGTGGTCCAACACAAGCAGACATATGAAGACAGCATTCAGATTTTTTTTTTCTTTTCAGATTGGACACATTACATTTGAGTTGGCTGTGTTGGAAATTCTTTACATGTTCTTGTGTTCTATAAAAACGGATAAACTGAAATGATGAAGAGCTTTATTTGACATATTTGTACTCAACTCTAAACTTTATACACCTGTTAAAAATCATCTTTGTCATTGATGTGAAGTTGTGTGTGAAAACTGGTTATGTCCTAGTGGTACTCTACTCAAGTTTGGTTTTCCAAACAAAACGGGTGAGGAGATGGCAACTTGTTTTTTTAAATAAACCAGCAACACAATGGCGTTTTGTGTGATTCAAACTGCAGCGCTGATGCATAAATACAGCTCAAACAATTACTCAAGTAGTTGACTATAAATTTTATAAAGACTTAGAGAGCAGACACTTGTCCAGCTGAAAATGCTGGCTATGAAAACAAGATGGAGATGATCTAATTATTTTTGTAATGCAAAATTGAGGACTGTGTTATTGTTGCTCTGGTTGTCACTGATTTGAAGGCAGGAGGCACCTGAAGTCACCATGCAATAGTACTTAACACCTAAAAAGGTTTATAAATGAAATGTGGATTAACGACCACAGCAACATAGGAAGTACTTGAGTGAAGTATGAAAAGTAATCAGAGTATTATAGTACTGAACTGCACTGTGAACATGTGCTCGTTTCAGAAGTTATTTTGGGGACTAGGATCTCTCTAACCCGGAAACTGTGTTTGGTTTGCATTTCAGATTAAAAGCCTGGTACAACACAGATTCACAATACTAAGATAGCTGTAGTCAACTTAACACGATTCAATTAATAGAAAAGTTAGAAATCTTGATAAAATGTACAAGCAGTTCATAGCTCTCTCTCTCTCTCTCTGAAGGTGCAGGCTAACACAACCCCAACTAGTTTAGCACCTGTTAGCTAGCTAGCTAAGTACACACATTGTTTTATAGACAGAGACTGTATGTATACAGATTAAATTGCTAATGTACTAGTCTCATTTTCTGCTACAACCTCGCAAATGATTTTCTCATACAGCTCAACACTATTTCCCCAGCTAACTGAGACAAGCTACCATTCATTTGTTAACAGCTAATACTAATGACACTTGACCTGGAAGGCGACCGGTGTGTTCGTGCTCGTTAACTTTTCGTCCAGTGAATTTCATTTACCAACCATGACTAGTGTCGAGGATGAAGACGACCCGTTCCCGGTTGATGACTGTCTGTTTGCGGACACATTTAGCCAGGATGCTGTTTACAGTGTGGCCGGTCAGGAGGTGAAGATCCGGCAGCTGTTCGGTGCTAACCTCGGCGTGGCTGCTCCGGTGTGGGAGGCTGTAAGAGCAGTTTCATGTTGACCTGATGAAAACATAGAGCTGCTGAGTCAGTGTTAGGTGTAAGGTGTGTGTTTGTGTGTGTGTGTGTACACAGGCCTTACAGCTGTGTTGTTACTTCGAGGATGAGTCGCTGGAGCTGAGGGGAAAGCGCACCATCGAGCTGGGAGCAGGGACCGGGCTGGTCGGGATCGTGGCTGCACGCCTCGGTGTGTTCATCCCTGTCCATCCCTGTCTGCAGGAGTGTGTTCATGTTCAACATCATGAGTGGCTTTATACACTTCTGAAGCTTTCCTGAGTGTTTGTATATGATCATGGAAAGTTATTTTATTGTGTTCATTGGAGAAGTCAGTGACTTCACTCTCATTTCGTGCAGTTCACATGTGCTTCCACTAGAGGCGCTGTAAACACTCTGCAGCTGTCACAGCAGGTGTCAATGATAGGAAAACTACCACTGTCACTTATTCAGCATTGGCAAGATATCCTGAGATTTATAAATATGTACTGTGTAAAGTATCTTGAGCTTCCCCAGCGCCACATTGGAATCATTTTTTTCTGTCTCCTCAGGTGCAACTGTGACCCTCACAGATCTTCCTTTGGCTCTCCCACATCTTCAGGCCAACGTCTCTGCCAACATGCCATCCAGTGGGTGGCCTACCACCCTTCCCACTGTCCTCCCTCTGTCCTGGGGGGAGGACCACGTCAACTTCCCGTCTGACTGGGATCTGGTACTTTGCGCAGATATAATTTACCTTCCAGAGACGTACCCACTGCTCGTTGAGACACTAGCTCATCTGTGCAAGAACGGAGCTGTGGTATACCTCTCATCCAAAATGCGAAAAGAGCATGAGACTCCGGCTTTCTATGAGGAATGTCTGCCAAGCAGATTTAATGTGGAACTTGTAAACCGTGATGACAAACAAAACATTAATATCTACAGGGCATCTCTAAGGAAAGACCAGTGACAGTAGGGACAACATGCTCCAGGTCTAGGACTTGGGTCAGTTTTGACTGACTTGTTTTTTGTGTGCTTTTTTAAAAAAAAAATCAAAAAAAAAAACAGTGAAATTATGCAAAATGCACAGCTGTCAGGAACAACAGCTCAGTATTTTTAGATAATCCGAAGTTGATGTCAAGCTTCTATCGAGTGACTGTAATTTTCCACTTAAAAGTACAGAGTTTCAGGTGATTTTTTTGTACTCTAAGCTGGAAGTTTGTGTCCTGTAATGCAACTAAAGACATTTTTTTAAGTCTAAAGATATTTAATGATTGTGTTCTAAGTTTAATGTCAGAAGGTCAGAGATGAGTTTACATGGTCTTTTTAGACGCACCAGATAGTGGAACATTGTTGAATAACTTTTTCTTGTTTACTTAGTTGGCCATTCAAATAAAGTGGCACATTTATTTATATATTTATTTGGCTATCATATTAGCCATTTTCAGTCACTTGAGAAATCTGTAATATACTATTAACATGTCCCTTGTTACAACTGAGATTATGTTTTTACATGCTTTGATGTTATTACAAGTGGAAAAAAATGAAATCTAATTGTTACTCTTTTTTGTGTGTGTTTTTGCCTCCCATGTGTGCACCTACTTACTCGCAGCATTTGGAGTCAATTTTCAGTAGAAATAACCAATTCCTTCCTGCTCCTTCCTCTTCTCCAGAAATACTGAAATATTGACTCCATGTTATTATCATGCTTTGAAGTGTTTAACAATCTAATCAGTGTGTTTCTTCCTCTCAGGGAACTTCTGCCCTACCTCTAAAGTAAAACTCTCATACTCCATATCTCTGATTGTCCTCTCAGTCGAAACAAGTATCAAAGCAGGTTCATGTTATCAGCACAGATGACACAGCAGCCTGTTTGTACATGCTCAGACATCCTGTTTGGTTTCTGGATGTTGAACATGTTAGAAAGAGATCCAAGCTGGATTACCTTCAGATCAGATTGAAAACAAGTCACATGTTCAATGTTTCAAAGGCCCTGAAAATCCTCAGTGTGTGCGTTCGACATGAATTTGTTGAGTTTGAGTGTTATACGAACCACCTAATACTTACCAATACTTACCACCTGATTGTTGCTCATTTACTCATTTACTGAATATTCAATGAATAAATAGAGAAGTACTTCCTCCTCCTCCTTCCACAAACAGTGATGGAGACCGTCACTTACTTAACATCTTCACGATCATTAACTCTGGGTTTGTTTATCTGAGAGCTGTATCAAAGCTCAGAAAGGTGCAAAAACTGATTCATTTTCTCAGTAATATTGGATGAACGTAGCTGGGGTCATACTGTCATTGGGATTTCTGTTCATGCCTCTGTCATCAGCTCAGTGTGGACACACATAAATTAGAAAGCTGCATCAAATATATCAAAATAGAACTGTCAGTCGTAAACAGCCAATAGGTGATATCTTCAAGAAACCAAATACATTATGTGAGACTTTAACCACAGACAAAATAATCCTGGGTTTTTAGTACAGCACAGGCCTTGATTGGATATGGAGACATCTACCTCTTTGTGTTTGGGCTGTTGATATGCCACACAATGTTGTTTCTAATGAGATATATAAAACCCAAAACAAAGTTCATCCGATCCCCAACTATTCTGTCAACATCAACAGATTGGCCTGCTGTCTGTACGACTTCATCCCCTCTCTCCTGCTCTCTGCTGATGTACAGACTTTCTGTTCACAGAAGGAAAGCCTGTTTGTTACGCTGGAGAGTTTCAAAGAAAGGGAGACAACCCGTCCGCTGCCCGTCTCTCCCTCTGCCACAATTCAGCCGACAAAACAACAGATCCCTATCTCCATGCAGAGTCTGCTCTCCATCACGCCCGGCACCTCCCACGCGAGTGTCATGCAAAGTGCACATCATTGGTTTTGTTGTTATTCATGATTATTTGGGCAAAGTTATGAAAAGTGTGTGTTGCTAGGAAGTGGTGGAAGAGAAGAGCCATTTGAGATTACAGGAAACATCCAATGAGAAACAAAATTAAATTTGAAACATACATTTTCCACTTAAAAAAGCTTTTTAGCTTTTCAATAGTTTTTGATCATAATTTTAAATGTCTATTTTTATGAAACATAGAATGGGCAGCTGTGTGAGCAGTGACTTACTCCTCAATTAGGTGTAAAATGTTGTATTCTAATATTAATAAATAGCATGATGACAAAATGAACATTAATCTGATGTCAAAGATGTCAAAAAGTCTTTTTAACCTCAAGTTGTTAAACAGAAGAGTGGCAACCACTCAAGAGTCGTTTTTATCTGCTGTTTTTATATTTGAGTCTCTATCCAACCTAAATTCCATTCCAAAAAAAATCACTCTCGTGTTGACTTTAAAAAGGAATGATGCAGCTAAAGGTAGTATTTCTAAAAACCTGATTAAAAAATTCCTGGGTGGTATTTAAACTGTTGGCTGGATGAGAGGAGGATGGGCCTGAAATGGCAGGTGTGTGTGTGTGTGTGTGTGTGTGTGTGTGTAGAGTGGGAGGGGGACTGAAAACCACTGTCCTTTTAAAACAAGTTGTCCTGTTTGGACTTCATTAGACCTCCTATCACCTTATGAGCAGCAAGGACGATAATCTGAAAACAGCAATCAAAGGTACGTATTATATTCAGTGTTAAACTATTTGAGCCTTTTTTACTTTTAAATTTTTTACAGCCCAAATTTTTACAATTCCAAAAAAGTTGGGATGCTGTCTAAAACTGTGATAATGTGATAATTTATGAATCCTTTTTGATATATATGGCACAAAGACAATATATTTAATGTCTGACTTCATCCACTTCATTGATCTTTGTAAAGATCTGCTTATTCTGAATTTGATGGCAGAAACATGTTTCAAACAAGTTGGGACAGGAGCAACAAAAGACTGAAAATTGTGGACTGATCAAAAGCACCTGTTTGGATCAGTCCACAGGTAAACAGGTTCATTGGTAACAGGTGATAGTGATCATCATGATTGGGTATGAAAGGTTCATCCTGGAAAGACTCAGTCGTTCACAAGCGAGGATGGAGAGAGGTTCAACAAGAATATACTGTCAAATGTATCATCTGATTTTTTTCCATGTTTCAGATCTGTGTATCAGACCAAATGATGGAGTTCTGGCCTGAGAATCAAGGACAATCATCTTTTTACTCCAAGTTTGGAACTGTTCCTGGGAGAAACTGTACACACAAGTGAGTTCAGTGCTGTATGTTTTCAGTCAGTATAATCTTTCTGTGATAGAGTTTGTTGCCATTTTATATGCTTGTTTGACAAACTTAAACTTGGTATGTACTGTAGTGTGTTGATACCTAACAACCTGGTGTCAAAAAATAATTTTTAACAAAGAGTTAGTCGCCTTATTCGCTGCATCTCTGCAGACTTTGCAGCCGCTGACTCTAACATCAAGACCCTCTAGTTACTGCAGAGTAGTGCGGTTCCACATTGCCGTTACAATTGTGAGAAAGTGCAGAGTTTTTAGAATTACATTAGTTTCACTTGTTAGATATCAGCTTTGGACCATATTGATATAGTAAAGTGAAACCAAATGCAGCCACTTTACTTATTACTGACTTATTTACTTACATATTTTTCCACCATTTCACCCACAGCTACCATGACAGACACCAGGCAACCCATTACCCTCTGTACTATGGTGAGCAGCAGGATCAAGGCAGGGAGTCCAGCTACTGGACTGTACCAGGATCAAGAACAGGAGGGGCTCCGCAGGAGTACACTAACTGGACAGACCAGGATCTGACGGCCCCTGCTTCGTCTCACTTCCCTTTTATTCTCGACCGTCACCCTCAGCAGCACCAGGACCTGGGAGAATATCAGCCACATGAAGCCAGAGACAGAGAGTGGACCGCCGCACAAGGAGCAGCGAGGGAATACGAGAGAGGGTTTCTGAGGGAGGGATGGCAGAGGAGGTGGGAGCCCTGCAGTCCTGTCCGCTACAGCAGGGAAGTTTCTACAAAGAGGAGCGACAGCAGCTATCGGGAGCTGGAGGCTTGGGCAGCTCGATACAGCCATTCGCTTCCGAGGAGGAGACGCATAGAGGCGGAGCTGAGAGGAGCCTCTCAGGGGCTTCTGGAGAGCAGCAGGGCCCCAGAGAGGGACAGCAGGACTGGGACAGATCCTCGAGTGGCAGCCCTGCAACAAGTCATACAATCTGCAAACATCAGAGAATCAGGACTGTGGGATAGATGGAGCAGACAGCAAGCTCCGACCTATTATCAATCACAAAGCTCTGCCAGTGACACAGGTCACATGATGGACATGAAGGAAAAGAGTGGCTACCAAAGGAGGATGTTCAGCCAACCTCCGGGCTATATTGCTCCTCCTCCCTATAACAGTCCACATAAAAGCTCACCTGCATCGCACCACAGTGACGGCACTTGGGAGCAGGACGGTAACAGACAAACATACTGGTCACAGCCCACATTCAGAAAGCAGGATGTCTCTGCAGATCATGGAAAAGGTGAAAAAGAGGACTTTACAAAACCAGACACGAATCAAGATACCTTCCCAGAATGTGAAGGACTAAAGCAGCAAATACAGGAAACACATGCCTTACATGCAAACAGTCCCATTAGTATCCAGAAACCACACATACCAAGTGAGGGTACGTTGTCTCTGCAGCAGTCCCAGGTGTTACAAGCAGTCCAGAATAAGAAGATAAACGAGGAACCATCCTCCAAAGTCATTGAAGGAAGGAAGTTCAGGTTAAACAAAAAGACAGGTGGGATGACCATATTCTGCCTGGTGTCTCGAATAGCAGGCGCCACAGAAACCCCATCTTTGCCACTTTGTACCTCGCAAACAAATATTCAAGACACAGAATCAGGAGGGGGTTCGAAAGGCCTCCGGGACAGTGGGGACAACCAAACACACAAACTTGCAGATGAGGTAGACTTCAGAGCGGCAACACTCACAGAGCAGTTGAATAACTCTGATGTGAAAGATCCCAAAGCTGAACAGAAGGAGACACCAACATGCATAGAAAGTGAAATGCATGAGAATAATCTGTCAAACAAAGCAGAGACAGATGGTGTTTCTCCAGAGAAAGCGAGTACAAATGATGCTGATTCTACATTTGGGAGACAGGTTGCTCAGTCAGTGCAGCCAGTGTCAGTCAAGTATCCTTTGTGGAGGGAGCCCAGTTTCACAAGCAAGGCTGAAACTGAGAGTTTGAAAACAACCAGCGAGGAAGGTGAATCAGAAGTTCTGCACAGCCAAGAGGACTCTGAAGCTAAAGTTCATCCAATCGACATTGAAATAAGGAGACTGGACATCAAGGAAGAGGCAGAGTCTGAGGAGAATAAGGGTTTACTGCTTATTGACACAACCTGTGTTGTTGTTAAAATGGAGCTGATTCCATCACCCAAGAAAGAGCATGTTCACTATCTAGACTCAGCTCCAAACACTGAACAGAGTCCACCTGATATCCAATCAGCCATCTCTGATCAATGTGCCCAACCAAACAATCAGCTGAATCAGAATCTTACAGCTGACCAAAACACAGAAGCAAAGTCTTCGCACATTAATGAAACAGAACTAGAGTCAGACCTTCGAGAGAAAAAGGTACCCAGCGAAGAAATTGAATCCTCTTTCCCCTGCATTTCCTCATCTTCAGTTTCTGAGAGGGAAACCATGGAGGAGCGCGCTGAGAGAATCCTAGGAATCCCTCTACATGACTGTGTCACTGAGCAGCAGCCTGAAGATGCAGCGTCACTTCTTGATGCCCAGAAAGTTGATCCTCCTCCAAGTAAAGATAATGTCATTGATGGTGCATGTGAAGAGATCCCAGAGGAGGAGCAGTCACATGATGAGCTAGAGGTCGGACAATCTGAGGATGTTGTGTGTTTGCATTATGATGAGGATAGAGGAGGTGAGGAGTCTGCAGGACGACAGGAGCAGCTCCACGTGTCTGAGGAGAATGAACAAATCATAGCTTCACCTGAAAGTGAAATCACTGAGGATGATCTTAAATCTACAGGCGAAGAGGATCCAACTGAGCAGATTCAGGAAGAAAATGAGCCAGTTGTAAATGATACCTCTTCTCAACATTCCTCTCAGTGTCTCAGCCCACCCACCCACCTCCCTAATTCTTCTTCGCTTTCACCCCCCCTTTGCTGTGAAGCACCCACTCCTGCTCTTTCTCTCATGCTGCCATCCTCCGATCTTACATCTCTCTCGTATATCTCGGAAGCAAACAAAGAGGAAGGCCCTGATCCTGAGTTGATTCCCCTCAAGTCTGCAGAAAACCTAGCTCCTTTTCCCGAATCCTCATCTCTTCCTCACACCCCATCACAGCAACTGCCGTCTCCTCCTCCTCCACCTGGATCAGCTGAACTTTCCCCGAATTCCACTCCCCATATAGACCATTCTCAAAGCCCTTCTCCTCTCGACTTAACTGATCAAACAGCAGAAGCAGTGTCCAGTGCAGAGAGCCAGGGTGAAGAGAACGAAACATTGCAGCTAATAAACAATGAGATCAGCGATACCCTTGATGGTCTTTCCAACCATATGACAGAGGAGCTGGTGTCAAAGCAGCAATTTGAAAGTGGCCGACCAGACAATGCTGCTTGTTTGAAAGAGAGCAACGTCAGTGATGAGCTACAAACAAATGAAGCCAATAAGGATCCTACAGGTCATGTTATGGAACAGACATTTAAAATATGCCAGGAAAATGCCACAGAGGTCGACGTTTTGCAGCAACTTGAATGTGTCCAAGCACAGGCCGTTTGTGTAAAAGAGAGTTATACGACTGAAGAGCAACTACCATATGAAGTCGATGAGGATCCTACAGACCAAACAGAGGCACTTAGCATATCCAAAGATGCCATAGAGGTCAACAGTTTGCAGCAACAGCTTGAAACGTATATGAATGAAGAGCAGCTACCAAAAGAAGTCAATGAGGAGACAGCAGGTCTTTCAGGACAGACAATGTCCCAAGAAAATATGGTTGAAAGTCAAACTCAAAAACGGGTTTTTTTGGATCACCGATTTGATAACAATGAAAAAGTGGATGCTTCTGATCAAATAGAGTCTTATATGATTGAAAAGCAGTTACAGGAAGAAGCCGGTGAGGGTGCTACAGGTCTTCTGGAACAGACAACATCCAAAGAAAATGCTACAGACTCTCAAATTCAAATTGACATTTTGAAGGACATCGAACCACAGACTGAACCCTCTAAATCAACGTTGGATGTGCTCTCTTCCTCAGAGCTTCCTTCTCCACCACATTCATCCCACAAGTCAGATGAAGAGTTTGTTTCTCTTTTGGAAATGGGTTCAGAAACTGTCTCCCCTCCTCTTCATCTGGAGCCCTGTGGAGAATCACTTCAGTTCTCATCTTCCTCTGATTCACCCTCGATCCTGCCTCCCAACTCTTCCACTCTTCCTCCACAAGAGAGAAGTGGAAGTGCATCCCCTGACTTATCCCTCAAGGAAGAGCCCCACTATCCCAAGTCCCTGTGGGATGCCGTAAATCGCATTAGGAAACATACAGCGCCTGACTCTGAGAATGAGGAGGAGGAAGTGAGCGAGCTGTGGGATCCAGACAGCGTAGGGGAGGACTTAGGCTGCTCAGAGGTCGAGGACATGAAGTCTGAGAAGATAAGCTTTGAGGAGGTCTCAACAGAGGGAAGTGTTGAGGCTACAGAGGTGGGTCAAATCCAGCAGGATCCAAGTCATGAAGAGCCAAGTGGACGAGCTGATGAAGACACACTGTCCTGCAGCAGCGTCAGCAGCCACGGCTCCGGGGACACCGTCATTGTAGCAGATGAGGACGAGGTTGAGGACGCGCCACCTGATGCCTGGACAGAGAGCAAGGCAGAGAATGATGAGGAGTTTGAAGGTAAAGATGAGGCTCTAGCGAGGGAAGAGAAGGATGATGGAGATGAGAGTGTGACAAACGACTCTAGTCAGAGTAAAGAGAGTCCAGTTAAGGAGGCAAATACAGCAACCGAGGCAGCGGAAATGACGGAAACAGAGCAAAAAGAAAATGAGGTTTTCACACCTTCAGGGTTCGCTGTCTTAAGTCTGTAAAGTAACTGGATAAACAAGGAATCCTGGCTCAATATGTTTCATTAAACATCTAACTACAGTATGTACCATATAAATTTGGACTGTGCCTAATAATGACTAAGTCAATTCTCAACATTTTAGAGCTGATAATTTCACAATCTCTGATGTAATTTTTAGTATAAGTGTACTCTTAGAGGTTTGATAGATTAGTGGTGATGCATTTACAGTTATTACAGTAATGTAATAATTTGGTATTACAAACTCTGTTTATTTGAAAAATCTATTCTTGTAAAGCACTTTTTCTCCAAATCTTAATTTCTATTTATCTGCTGTTTCTAGAGTGTTAAAGGTAGTATGTAGCTGTGAAAAAAAGAAAGTGGATGTAATAAAAGATTTGGTTATTTGGAGTGATTTTATGGCAAAAAAAAAAAAATCAAGCCATTATTCTGTACTGTCCGTCAATAAAGTCATGGAGTGCATGAACAAAACACTGTGGACAGTTCTTATTGTGTCCTGTAAGTGGTGAGTGTGTTCTGTTAAGGTCAAGAATGAACTTTCAGTCTCTGTAAGAACCATTTCTGTGCATTGGTTTCATTTTGATTTTTTGTTTGTCTATTTGTACTGTGGTCTTCCCACCACTGGGGGCATCCCTGCTGCATTTGAGAGGTGATTTAAGCAGCCAGGTGAGGCACTCAGGTGGGACTGATGAGAAGCAAACAGTCAAACAGACCGTGGCAACACGTGTCCTGTGGTTCTGCTGTCTAGTGCTGGAATGGCGTATTATTAATGTTGTGTGCGTTATGAACTGGAAATTGTCCATCTGCAATGGTCAGCAGAAAGATATTGGAAACTGGAAACGGCACATTGAACAGTGGATGAAAGCAGCGGAGTGGACACGTTATTTGCACGCGTCGAAACATCCTCACCATCAGCCACCAGGTGCCCTTGATTGATAGGCAAGAAAGGGTTACTACAGTCTCTATTTATGCACACATGGACAATAGATGTCAACCAAAAAGGCGTCAAAATAGTTTAAAAATTAATTTTTTCTAGCAACGCTATAAATAATGACAAAAGTATTTTTTTCCCAAATTGGAATATTTCTCTTAATACTTAATTTCCGTAGTTTGTCTGCTGACATTTCTGTAATTTCATTTTTTTATCAGTCCATTATTCTTAAATGCAAATATGTAATCAAGGATGGGCTACTGTGTCTTCTCCTTTAGCAAACAATACATTAAAAAAGTGCAAACACATAAAATATTCTGACGGAAAACGTCACAGCAAAATGTGTAAACTCACTGCTGGTTGTGATAATCTGTCATCCTGGTATGAGACTTACATGCATGCATCAGAATATACTGGTATGAAATATTTTAGTGACAACAATTCAGGATTTAACTGATTCATGATTTAGGCTTGTATTCTAGAAATTAGAAAGTAAACTTGTGTTGATGTTGTACAAATATATTTCTATTGATTAAAGACAAGACAGATGCAGAAAACTTACAAAATTTATATATATATATAAAAAAGGAAACATCAGGAGAATGTTCACATCAGACAGCAAGGTCATTTTTTTCACACATTGAAAAAGAAATGATACCAAAAATACTTCCTGACCTTTCTACGTTAACAGTACATCATGAGGATTTTAAACTGAATGTGACGCTGTAATTTGGACTCAACTATCAGATTGTGGACTGCAGCGCACTCTAGTGGGGATACAGTAGAGTTCCATTTTACTAGTCTGAACAAACCAGAACTTTACTCTTGACTCTCAAAAGTAAAAATAAAACTCATCAAATATCAAAAGTCACGAGGGCTGCAGCTGTTTATTATAGTGTTTAATGAAAATTGTTATTATATATCTGTTTACCTTTTTGGTATGAAGATATTTTTCAGATTCCAAGTATTACTATCCCATTGTGTGTCAATTAAAAGACAAAAAATAAAGTTTGGATTCACAATTTCACACAAAACAGTGGTTGAAGTTTTTAAGAAATTAGGATTTCTTTTCTCCCTAAATTTTCTTTTTGGACTTTGCTGAAATTTTCAATAAATCTTCAGTTGCCAATTTCTCTAGAGGAAAATGTGCAATTAATTCAGTTCATTAAGACATTTCTGGCATCAGCCCACCCACCTAAGCAACAACATTTATTCTGTTGGACCACTTCTCTTAAGTGTAATGAATTTCATATCAACAGTATGAAGGCTGGTGGTGAAAGGGAATCAGTCTCTGGAGTGTGTGACATGGCATCACATGGAAAACATTTGTTCAATTGGACAACAGTTAAGCTAACTCCAGTCAAATCTAAAATCTTCATTTCTGATCTTACATAATTTACCTTTAAACTGTGCTTTTTAACGTTTTAACCCAAAGGAATATTCAACCAAAGAAGAACAGCACTGACATCAGTTATTCCTGTGATCTTTGACAGTTCAATAAATACCAGCGAGTATTAAAGCCTCTTCTACAGCTGGAACTGAAAATGAGCTGACACGATGTCCATTCAATGTGAATTAAAAAGACTAATGCCATCAATGCTATTCTACTTAACAGAATTTTTTTAATGTGTATGAATAATGACCTATGGACCACTTGACCAAATTTCAACCCGACCTCTCTGTACTTGTCTTAAATTAATATGCTTACTTATTTACACAATGAATCCTGTAAAAAAAAATCCTGTATCTACTGAGAAATCAAACTTCATTTAGGCAGTTTCACAGTTTAAGTTTTACCTGGTGAAGAGCATTTGAAGGCTAGACAAGAACCTTCATATAAAATACAGAGTACTGAAAAGCATAATAACTTAGAGTAAAAAAAACACAATGACAAGATAGGCCAAAGAGATTTGGTTAAAATGGCAAACTGGTCCTTAACGTGTCACAAATCACAGGAATAACAGTTTTACTTTCAAGTGGATTCTCTAATATTTTACATAACAATTTGTACACATCTTCCACCAATAACATAACCCGTTGATAAGTGACAACATTACAGCACCCAGCGTCTCCAGTCTAGCTGAGCAGAGACAGCAGCCATGTTGAGACACTATCAAAGTTCATCATGAGGCATTTTCAGAGCGTGGTCACAGAGGTCTGCAGACACAAACGACATGAGAACAATGAATTTAAAGGCAGTTGATTCAGTGGAACAACATAACAGAAACATGTAAAAAAAAACATACCTGTCCTCTTGCTGCAGAGTCTGTCTTTGACATTTTCTGTCTCGTGAGCAAAGAATTCAATGATTTCATCTTCATTCTGCTCAACAATTGTTTCGCACTGGAGAAATAAGAAAAAAACGGTTACAAGCTGCACAAGATTTAGGTTTCAGATAGTTTGTTTATCTGCCTTATCATTCACAATAATTGTGCAGGTGCTGTACTCACTGCAAATTTTAAACTGGCTGTAACTCTTGAATCCAGCGTGGCCTCTGAGAGGTCCATGGCCTGACCACTCCGAGGTTTTATCCTGACATAGGACTTCCTGTTTGTGGAAGAATCCGTGTGCTCACCGTAGTCCTCCATCCTCTCACAAATGCTCTCCATCAGCTCCAGGAGGTTTCCCTCTGAGCGAGCCAGAGGAACCTGGTGACATCAAAGTTCATGAAAAAACAGTAAAGAAAATGATCTTCTCTTAATGCAACACCTTCCCCTGGGGTTATATCACATGACCATTCTGATTCAATGCAATTATGCCTCTCTTTTGGTTTGGATAACAGCGCCAAACATTGCTAAATTTTATTCAAAATCATTCAAATATTGCCATTAATCAGTGCTACTCAGTGAGTTACAACTTTGACAACAATGATCAAATGTTAAATGATAACTACCTCTGTATTAAATGCAAAGCAAAACCTCTGACATCAGATAAAAGCATCATCTCAAGATACATACATTTCTCTGACACATTAGAGTCAAATGTATAGATGATTGTTTACATACTGATCCACACATGCTTCTTGTAGTGTAAACTAGTATAAACCACTTTTTGTATACAAATATATCTTTTCAGTAGGTCAAAGTTCTAAAGAGCACAAAAATCAGTTACCACTCAAAATATATTGAGGTTCGATACCCAACCCCAATCTGGGTCACCTCACAGGAAATTATCAGCAGCAGGGCAACTAGAGATTTTTTTATTATTATTAATCTGCAGATTGAACTTTTTCCTCAATTATTCCCTTAATTGTTTGGTATATAAAACATCAGAAAACTGTAAACGTGCCCATCACAGTGTCATAGAGCACAGTGAGGGGAGATGTCATCAGATGTCTTGATTTGGTGTTTAGATCACTGTGATGTAACCAGATAATGTTTTTCTTCATAACTAACATAACTTCACAACTCTTTACAGATCAAGTTAGTAAATCGCTAGGTTGGTGCCATTTCATCACAGTAACAAGCATAATGTTGATAAATCAGAGCCAGCTTTCAAACAGGTCCATGTGTACAGCAGTAGTCCAGTGGTACATGTCTCTGCAGCCTCACCTCTCGGATGGACTGGCTGCCGTCCGGGTTGATCCTGAACGAGCCTGTTTGGATCATTTTCTTTGGATCCACCTGAGAGATGGCCCACTCCATCTCATCCACCAGAGCCCTGCAGGCTGAGGGAGCAGAGAGGACACACACATTAGGACTGCTGTGTGTATGTGTGAGCTGAACAGAGAGAGAGAGAGAGACAGACACACACCTCCACATCTCATGTCCTGTCCTGGTCTGACTGCCTGGCTGGAGCTCAGGAGCACACACAGGAGCACACAGGATGTGAGCAGGACAGCCGCTTCCCTCATCTTGTACCTGGAACACAGATTTCAGCACAACATCAACCAGCCAAAGAATCATCCATGGCACTCCAGTGATACAGCAGCCTCTCAGTCACAGCTGGACACAACCATCTTTCTGTCCGACTGACGTCAACCAGACAAAGGTTCAGACACAAACACACACATTTCATCAACTTTTCATTCAACTCACAAGTTGCCTGCAGTGTTTTTTTCAGACCACCTTCACGCTCGTCCACGCTGGTCCATCGCATTCGGTGAAATGTGGTGACGTAGCAACGGAGCACTTGGACAGGATGGAGTCGTGTTCCACACAGCGCCCCCGCGTGGACAGGAAGAACCGTAACAACCGCATTAGTCGACATACTCCCATCGAGCTACCCGGAAGTGCACGGAACTTTTTTTCGCTTCATGCCGCACCGAGTAACATTCATATGAATTAACGGAGCATCGACACCGACATGGTCAGGTTCTCTTTAATAATGCAATGCATAGGCTTTAAGACGTGTATATGTATCATAGACGGTACATGTCTGTGCGTCTGTCGAGGCAACGCGAGCCAATCACAGCGTAAGAGAACTAGCTAATCACAGCACAGGAGGGCGGGACTAGCGGGGCTCCAGTCATTTAAAAGCTGTTTCATTTTTTTATAGGCTAATGTATGTTGGCGATGTTAATAGGAAAATAAATTGATGTTGTTGGCTGAAATTAACTGAAAATGAAGCTAAAGTGATGTTAAGAAGCTCACGTATTGATTGACACTTAAAAAGAAAGCAACCTCAGTACAGTAACAACAAGCTACTATAGCTAGCTACTACTTCTGTTACTACTAAACTGTGTAAAACCCATACAGTCTATGGTAAAACCCTTTAAATATAAAGACCAAGTTTTGATCATTCACAAACAGTAACCTTGGAAGTATGGAAAAATAGATTGTATGTTGTTTTTTTGTTTGTTTTTTAAATTGGGATTCCAAAAATACACAGTATAATTTCTCCGTCTAGACAGAATGACATGGGGTTTGGTGTTTATTTTGTGCATTAAATAGACTGGGTGTTAACAACCTCTACACCTAATTTCACATATTGTGCCAGCAATTCCTTGTAAGAAAGAAATAGCAACATGGATATTAGGTAATGAGGGATACAGGGTAAGAAGCAGTTGTTTTTCTGTAAGATGTTTATGAATAGGGACAACTTACACCACAGATGAATTTCTGTCTTAGAAGAAATAATAAAGATTCAAAAACAAAAAAGACATTGAGGCACAGTATTCAAATGTATTTTCACTTTGTTTTAATTCAACAAGAAAAAAACAGTATTAAAAATACAGATAGCAGATCTGGTGACAAAATCAAGAAAACAAAAACTTTTTTTGAAGTAGGGTACCATTACTGTATCATACTGTACAATATCATCATCAGAAATAACACATTAACTCTGACTTACAATACAGTACAGTACAAATTACCTGTCTGGCATGAAAATAGTGTCTGACAATTCGAACAGGTGTTCCCAAATTCACTTTACATGACATCATTACCATGTTTATAATAGAATTCACTAGAAGCGCGTAAAAACATACGATCAACAACCACATGCATGTGTCCTTCAGAGAGATATGCCACCAAACATCATTTGCTAACTGCTAAAGCCTTCCTCTCTCCTGTGATCCCATCAGAAACCCTCAAAAATGTAAAAATAGTTTATCAAAGCTTACAATATTTTACAGCTTACATTGACCCATTTCTTTTGTAAGCAAGTGCTTGTTAATTTATTTTAAAGACTGTTTTTTTTGCAGGAGTGAAATTGTTTAAAAGGTCATTTACACAAACATTTGGTTTTTATTTTGGCATGGCATGCCCTTTCAGATGTAAAAAAAAAAAAATCTGAATATTACTTAAATCAAAGTTGGAATTTGCCACATAGAAAGTTAATAATTGTATGCATCTAACAATTTTTAAAAAACATAAATACATTTGCTAAGAAAAATATTAGTTTTCCAGAAGTATGGTGGCAAGTACGGAACATAAAGGCTAAAAGAACGCATATTTAAAAATATATTAGACTTTCAAAAAAGCTACTGTCAGTCTCTCCATATCTCATCCTTACAACACATATTCTTAATTCATTCTAACTACTGTTGTGTTGCTCCACCTACAACAATTTTTTAAATTTGGTTTGTAATTGTGTTTGACTGAATAGTGAACAGGCACAGTGGTGATCAGAGGAGGCACTGTGGTCTTCTGCACAGTAATTACAACATAGAAGTGCAGATCAATATTTGGTTATGGGAAACGTCATATTTGCTCTCTGTTGCCGACATGTGTCTCCCACATTTGAAACAGTCAAACTTGTTCATGTTTTTTAAAATAACAAAATAATATTTTTCTGTAACGGAGTGCACATTTGCACACATCACACCTCTGCAATAATTTGGCTTCATATAAAAAGAGCTAGCTATTTTAACTCCTCAAAAAGTTGAAGCTGAACAAAACAAAAAACATTTAAACTAAACTAAACTACATAAAAGTCAGACTAGCATTTATAAAAATATAAACTGCATATAAATAAACAAATCTTTAAAAAAAAAAAAACTGGCCTAAGCTTAACTGAGATGGAAATTTAAGAGAAAAATAATTAAATCTAAATAATAAAAGATACCAAATTATTATAGTCTAATGTGCAACTTGATTAATAGGACACCTGTGACAACTTCCAATAGACTGAGAAACACTTAGCTGATCAGACTCCAACCACTGCATTCAACAGTGATATAAAACCTCTACTGGATATTGATGACCTAAAATTCATATATTAATCAAATGGGAATGTAAACATGTGCTTAAAACACACACATGTATTCTCACGTAGTTTAAAGTTTGTGTCTGCTGCCACAGTGCCTTTTTAATGCTGTCACCACATACCACTGAAACAAGGAATTCAAATCCTACACATGGTGGCTTTAATGAATTAATTGACAATAAGCAGATATTTTCTATGACTGATCTGCAGAAGTCTTGTACAGACCTTATCTCCAACAACAGAAATGCCCAGATTTGTTGAATAGACTGCATAAATATACATACAATGACATAGAACTGTCATTTTCTTTTATATATGAAACACATAAAAAAGTGTGACTAATCACACATTAAATACCTTGTATAGCTATCATATTCAATATATTATAGCAACTTATTAATCTAATAAACATCTAGATTAATATTTCATGTAATCGTGTAAGATTTTATCTCAATAGAATAAAGGCAAAACATCAAAAAGAAAACACAGAAACTGTTAGCATCAAGTTTTGGTATTTGACTTTTTCTGAATGAATAATAATGGTGAGATTTTTTTCAATGTCCTCGCAGCTAAAAAGATAGAACTTCTAGGTTTGAAAAAAACTGATTGAAACACAGCTGTCTAATTTGCAGCCATATTGGAGGTTCACAACATTTTAGAGCAACACTGGCAGAAAGCGACCGAGTGTGTCTCTGTAGTCTCACTAATGTGGAATAGTGAATTTATTATGTGTGCTCCCTGAAAGGAAAGTGAAAATTTCATCAATCTCTTATCTTTGACGGAAGTTGTTGTTCACTTGTAGTGGTTCAGTCATATAAGAGGAGTGATTGAGAGATACCAACGGTGACAGGAACCAAACTCTTTCAGACACAGCTCTGTTTGGAGCCCACATATTTAACCATTCTTTGCATAAACATGACTTAGCTTGAGATGTTTCTGGTGAAAGAATCCATCATTGTTTCAAGCAGAGTTAGACATCTGTGGTGGTGGTGGTGTGGTGTACTACACTGTGTACGGTAAGGACACTTTTAAAATGCATTAGGCACAGAGAGGTGACGTCGAACACATACTGGCCGAGCTTCAGTGGTCCCACACTTCAGCACCCACTCACAATGTGTCCTCCTATCTGTCCACCAGAGCATCAGTGTCCATGTCGCTGAGCAGGTAAATGTCTGTGTGCCGTGACAGCCCCATTTGTGCCTGAAAGAGAGAAGATAGTTTTATCAGTGTTGTATACAGGCAGGAAGTGCATCATAACAACCAGCTTATCCTTTATGAAGTCGACCTGAGCAATAAAATAACCTTTTATATGATTTTGTCATGATTTGTATTTTTCATTTTTTTTTGTTAGACACTTCTCTGCTTACAAAAAACAACCCACACAACTCTTGTTCACACATTGTGCTTATTATAACCTGTGAAAGCATCTGCGTTACTGCAGCTCCTTTTATATCAGTCTACGTATAGTTTTATTCTACTTTTTCAAGTGTTGATGGTTTACAGGTTGCAACTAAGAATTAAAAATTCAATAATAGGAGGAAACACATGAGCATCAATGCTGTGTTTTGATCAGTGGTAAATAGGGTCCAGTCAGTTCACTATTAGATTTTGATTGTTTTATATGTACAGATTACTAAAGGGAGCTCACCTTGGGCCAAAGTACTACTTTCCAAACTCAACTTTCCTCATTTAATTCTGGAAAAGTCCGACCATGATGCTCTAGCAACACTGCTTACATTAAATATAAAAACATAATATTTGTCTCTTTGACCCTTTAATCTGAGGAAGATGAACAAACAAAGCCATATTTTAAATAGTGAGTGGAAAAATTCTAACATATCTTGTATATTAAGGTCAATCTAATAGTTTATATTGATTATACTTCAGTACATAGTAAGTGAAAACAACTCGATTAAATTAGCAGGTGGTACACTAAGGTGAGTTACCAAGCTTAGTACTTTGTTTGTTGCATTAATATCTTGTCACAAAAAAGGACTAATTTGTGTTTTTTAACAGTTATTATCGTGAGAGCTTTTCTGTATTTAAACAGTTAAAACACATTATTCATGAATCCTTCTTTAGACATTCAGACAGAAGACGCCAACAAATGTCCATAATCCATTATTTCCCATTTATTTCGAACACATGGTGTGCTTTATCCAGTAGCAAGAAACAGACACTTATTCATCCAGTCCCAAAGAGCAGAAACGAGTGATAACTTCAGTGCACATTACTACACTGAAGTTTTCTGTAACAGTAAAAATGTGCGTTACCACCAGAGAGGTATTCATATGACACTGTATGAACTCACAGTAGCCTGATAAATGTCAAGTTACATTTCTACCACCTCCATGAAAACCTTGAGAAACTTTATTAGAGTTTTTGAGAACTTTGAACCAGAGACCTGCGACTGTACCTGATCCGCCACCATAAAGTGAACCTTTAATGCAACAATAACTTCTGAGAGAACCTGAGATCTTTACTGTGATCATTGTATGAACTGTATGCTCTTTATGGTTAATAAGTACATCTTACTTGGATATTGCTCAGTTAGTGCTTTAGTACATTGGACACAGTAGTAATTTTAAGCTTGTAGATTTGTTTTCACTGATTTTCATTTGATTCACAAGTTGGAAAAAACAGACTGGCATTATTTAAGATTGGGATGTGTCTTTGCTGCCTTTTAAAGGAACATCAGGAAAGCTGTTGTGCTGTTGTTTGCGTTACAATTTCCACATCAACATTACTCAAGTTGTCCTCTGTTCAGCCATGTTAGATAGACTGAAACAAGGCTATGTGAAGGCAGAGCGGGGGTTGACTTTAGTCTCAGCTGTAATGTACTGAGTCTGAGAGAGGAAATGATGACATGCAGCTTTTAATAAAAATGAATACTTAATTTTTCCTAAAACAACTCTTAATTCTCTTTGCACTGGTTTATTATACATGTCTGTTGTTTAAGTAAAGCAGACTGTGTATGAATCTTTATTGTGACCTGCACACAAGTCTGCAGCTCAGTGGACGAAAATCCACAGTAAATATCAATAGTTATAATTTTAGTGGAAAGGAACAGACATACAATTAAAAACAGACTAACATTGTTGAGAGGGAGAACAAAGCAATACAGTGTAATTAATAAATGCAGATGAATTAAGAGACGCGGTGCAAGAGAATCGGTAGTAACATTTTCATCATTTGAATAAATCAGATCTGACTGTGTTATATTCTGAGCTGTGGCATTCTTGGACTTCACAAAATGACTGGGTCTAAAGATAGATTGCAGACTGTAAAGCCTTCTGAGACAAACTTGTGATTTAGCGCTATATAAATAAGTTCGACTTCCTCTGTACTTGTTTTGACGTTTTCTTTTTTAACTCGTCCTTCCAGTTCTCCTATAAACACAGCTTTGTCATGACAATTATAACAATTATGACTATAGCATTATTTCAAGCTGCCATATGAGCAGCTGCTTTCTTTCTCTGCACAGCAGTATAAATTGTTTTCTTTCAGAAATGATAACCACATGTATTCTAATAGCTCTGGAATACTACATATTTTTATTACAATACATTTCTATCAACCTCATCTCCTGAAGCTGGTGTTTATCTTGATTTCACTCAACAAAAGAAAAAAGAAAAAAAAATCAATATTTCTACAGATCATTTTTTATCCTAAACTCTCACAGTAATGATGGAATGAAATCACTCCTGCTACAAACTTGTTCTCTTTTCATACTCAAGTATGTTCATTAACTGTGATCACTGGCATCCTTATCATTTAGGCACTAAAGAGGCTCAGGGGATGAAGCTGCAGCCAAAGTGTCACTTGTTTGAATGGAGCAGGCTGGATCTGGCTGCATGCACTTTAGAATGCATAAATAAATCACATTATGTAATATTTATCGTTCCGGACCGCTGTCACCCTGGTTTTCATTTCACCAAACAGTCGGGTCTTGTTCACATTAAAAACAGTAGTTTTCAATCGGACTTTAATGAACCTCCATTCAAACCAGTTTTCAAACAAATCTGATTTCAAAATCTGCTGATAAATATATATTAAAAAACCTCAAAAAACATTCTTGGCTGTGTTGAGCAGGTGTCCAGTCTGGACTTGTGCGGAACAAACATACAGTTGGATACCACAAATGTATCACTTACAAATGAAGTATATGCATGATACTCAACCTTGCATATTTAGCATCTTAAACATTTTAGACGGGAATCATTTGTAACATCAAAACCACGTACCCAAAGGTTTTTTTTTTTTCACACAATTAGGGCTGGATATCACTTGGTGATTTTTGGTACAGATAGTAGGATTAAACATGGGGGGTAACCTTGTTAACATATGGTATTTGTATTTGTTAAAAGACCTATAATGAGTTAAATAAAGAGTCAAAACCATAGCTGATCATTTTCACCTTCACCAAGATCTGAAAATACGCGAGCCAAACTTCCAGAGAAAAGTCAGGTTTGCAGGAGATATTTTCCAGAGCAGAGTTTCCAGCAGATTTGCTGGATGTGTGCTAGCCCATGTTAGCCTGTCAAGTTGCATGATGTCAAATGCTGATGGGACATCTTACATGGCTCAGGGGTGTTGATGAAGAAAGTTAAGGCAAATTTATTTTTATGGGAAAAGCTAAATTTTGATGAATGGAGATGAGTTTTAGGGGTTTAATCCATAACAGGAGAGGAACTTTAAAATCACTTCCTTGTGAACTGTGACAATTATAGTGTCTTAAAAATAATAATTGTTATTAAAATGTCCGATGCAAAAATCCAAACTGGTATAGAGTTATAGAGAGACCTTGAGGTAGACTGAGAGGAACTCACAGCACAATGAGCAGCAGAACATTGGGAGGCTGATGTTATCAAGGGAAGAGTGCTCATAGAGAGCAGCGTGTGTGACACAGCTCACTATAGTATATGTCTTTGGAACATAGGAATGAATCAAAAAGAAAAGATTAAAATGATGACTTCTTTAGATAAATAGTTAGGTCAGCTCTTACTCAATCAAATCAGCAGTAAAAACAAATGAGGAGAAAGAACAGGCTTCCCCAGCCAAGCTGACATGGTTTGATTTCTGTAAATAGTGAAATAAAAAGAATAACCTCAACTCCATACTGGGCAAAAATACAACAAACACTGGTGCTGTATTAGAAATGCTGGGATGTGGAATTAAAAAATACTAATAGTGTAATAATTATTATCTTAATCGTGGCAATGAGCTTATTTGAGCTGATTAAATCAGGCTGGTTTTAACACATATGCAGCAGTGTGGCCTCAAACATTGTGGCTACAACTGTATGTCAACCAGTGCATGAAAATGCAAGCTAAGCCGACAATTTTACGGTCTAGATAACATTTCATAAAAATGGCAGATCTTATTGCAACATATAGATACTTGGGTTAATTATCGTCATAGAGTTACATGTTGTATAAACTACTCGTGTCACAGTGTTTCACATTTGTCCACTGATGTGAGTCTTCTCAAGCTTCAAACACGGACATGGCTTTTCTGTGCTGGTGTAGTATTCATTTGTTTCACTGGGTACCTAAAAGCACCAAATTCTGAGACCCAGCCCCGCACAAAATAAACAAGTGACATTAGAAATAAATGTGCTTTCAAGATCCTACATGATCTCGAAAAGTCCTGGTTGTGTTCAGGGCTCAGTGTCTCCATGAGGAAAGAGGAATGCTGGTGGTTACTGTCCTGTTCAGCTCTAGGAGTCGTACTCAGACGGCTCCTCTATGAACACAGCAGGTCGATTGCTTACCCTGCTGCCAAAGTCCAGGCAGGAAACTCCCAAGGCAACCAAACAGTGCCATGACTGCAGACAACGACAGGGGAGAGAGAAGTCAAGAGACTTTAAGCATGAAATGTTTCCTTCAGTCAATCAATTTTAACAATGCTGAGACAGAAGACTGAATTAATAACACAACAAAGTTGATTGTCAATTAAACCAAACCATGCACACAAACAATATTTAATGCTTTTGAAAACTTAGACCAACCTATAAATGTAATTGATATTTTTGGCTTATATCTGTATCTTTTTGTAAGTTGATCAAATACACTGGTCCTGAAACAGGCTTAGAATTCTGATTAACTGTGTTCAATTACTTTGCTACAACGTATTATTGAAAAACAAGTCAATTTGAAAACTGATATTTAAGAAGATTTACTTCTAATAAGTTAAAAATCAAACTCGGTAGACAGCACTGGACAGGACTATAACCATATGATTTGTGCAAGATTAGATTAATTTAAACTTAGTAACTAGTTTATACTTTGTCACAGAATCATTGCCTGCAATAAAAAGGGTTACTTTACTCAAAAAGTGTCTGAGAAGTTACTGTAGCGTCGCAGTAATGTCACTCACCAGGTAGCCAACAAAGCACAGGTAGGCTATGGAGAGCAGAGCAGCCAGAACGTAGAGCAGCACACTGCTCAGCGACGTGACGTACACCACCACAAAGTACATGTTGATTGCACAAACCACCAGGATGACGATGCCTCCGGAGATCTTCCACACCCTAAAAAAACAGGGAGTTTATCAGACCATTGAGAAATAATGTTTTTTTCTAAAATGAACAGTCTCCGGGAAATACGTTCCTCAAACTGTCAGACTGAATGAAAGAGTGAATTCCTAGTTTGCGTAACTCCTGTGTAAAAACAAACGGACTGCCTTGGATTTATTTTAAAATAAACATCATTATTTGGTTGTATGTCAGAAAGAAGGAGGAAGGTTCAGACATAGTAGTAGTCAGATGACCGTGAGCAAACAAGTTGCATTTGATTAGTCAATGAATAACACGAACGTCCACCACGACAAATTCACCAACTGACTGTCACACTGACAGAGATCACACTTTTCATTTCCTCAATTTCAAGTTGGATTGACTTTGATCCTAAAACACCATCATAATTCTGTCTGTTAATTACTGTCTGATGGTGGAAATGTAATCTATTGCTCCTCTGCCTACCTGTCTCCTAAATCTTACGATATCTTGCAGGGGAAGGAGAAACTGTGGCTTTGAGGACTGTGCTCCTCATGAAAGTGAAGTTTTTTTGTTTGACATGTGCTGCTATTTAGATGTCAGATACAGGCTAAGCTGACAGGTGTGAAATAATAAGAATGTAGGTTACAAAACAAAAAATATATGAATTAAACTCACATTCCGTTTGCAAAGTCGTTCATTATGGACGTGAGACTGGTGAAGGTCAGAATTGGGATCAAAGCAAATGGAAGCTGTTGAACAGAAAGAGAAGTCAAAATGAACACTTTACAGGATCGAGATCTACACATGGAAACAGTTTACATCTAGTGTAATAGTGGCAATATTAAAGAATCAATTGTAAGGATTTCACAATCCATGCTAAATCGTCCTGACCTGCATGCTTTGAAGCACGTTGAGGAAGTCGTTCATCCCTGTCAGATGCTGCACATCCTGAAAAATGGCCACCAGCAGAGTGGGTGTGATGGCGATGGAGCGGGTAAGCAGCACCCGTGCAAACCGAGACCAGCTCAGGTTCAAGAAACCCTTAGCAAACATGAAAGTAAAAGCATGAGCATACACACTTATCTTACTTATCATATTCAGCTATTTAACCAAGATGCATTCTTACCTCCATAACAAACTGCCCAGAGTAAGTGCCTGTCATGGTGGAACTCTGTCCAGCTGCCAGGATCCCTATTGCCCAGATGTAGAGGGCTGCAGGGCCAAAGACGCAGCCCAGGACCACTCCCTGAACAGACAGACCAACAGAGAAATAAACGATCCATTATTCATGGCAGCTTCTTCTTTCTCGTTCTTGCTGTTACAGAATGTGATTAATACACTGGAGTCAGGCACTGTGAATGTCTTAATAACATAGACTGTATAAAATATGGATGTAGTGTCCGTGACGTCACCCATAGGTTTCTGAAGAGCAAAAATGAAGCAAATCGTAGTGCGTAGCCATCTTGGTAGCCTACCTCCGGTTACTCCAAATATGGACAAAGAGGTGGAGCGAGGGCGGAGCTGAGGCGGGTCGAATGAACGCTATTGGCTGAAAAAAGCCGCTTTATTCGAAATAATCAAACTAGCTACGGCTAACCAGCTAGGTTAAATGCTAAATATCGTTGCTAGCCGGCTAACCCCACGACGATCTCTTTCCCAAACTCAGTGACTAGAATTAGCCGGGATGACGCCCTTTAGACCGTCAGTGGCTAGTTGTCAATCAAAGTGGCGCCACTTTGATTGACAGCTATGAATTGTGCATAATGATGTATGTTGTATATTTTAAACGAACGCCTTATATAGAGTTGTCATGGAGTAGAAAAACAGCTTATGAGACTAGAGCCATGTTTTGAACCAGGCTGTAAATATGTTTTTTTCTGTTGTAAAGTCGGACATTTTAACATGGGGCTCAAATGTAATTGACTCCCTTCTGCGGCCTGCTCTAGTGGTTATTCGAGGAACTGCAGCTTTTTTGCACTTCCGCATTGGCTTCATTTTTCAGCGCCGGAGGTTGCCGCTTGCTTAATAATAAAAATGGCACAAATCCACTATGAGGATTCACTGTTGCTGTAATGATAATCAGACGTACCCCTTTGTAGATGTCCACCTCCAGTGTGTTGTTGTCGGTGGGGAAGAGATCTGCATGAGGGCTGCCAGTTGCATTGCAGAATTCGTACTGGAACCAGAGACACAAACACATGATGAGCCACAACTTGAGGTTTTTTATTTTACCACTGTGTTTCAATGTGAACAAACAAGCATCCGCAGTATTCAGTAAAGACGAATTGATACTTATTGAACACTGCATATACTCACCACTTCGTTATTGGTTTTATTGTAAAAGGCCTGAGCGAAGACCGCCACGACAAAGACGTTGATGAGGAAGGAGATGAAGAGAGCGATAGTTGACTCGATGAAGAAGTACTTGTTTGCTTCCTTCACTTCCTTCTTATTTTTGCGATCAACTTCACGAGACTGGTGGATGAGAGAATCAACAGAATTACACTCAACTTTCATCAAACACCCAAATTTAGCTTTAAGAATATTTTAAAATGACATTCACTCTGCTGAACTTACTGTATAATTTTCAATGTGTGTCAAACACTATGTGGTAATTAACTGTGGCTTTTTGAGACTAGAAAAATTGACATTATTCTAGGTAAATAATCAGGAAACTTTCATTCCAACATTCCAGAATGTTGATTGCTTTTGCCTTCACTTTTTAGCCTTGCTTATCTGAACGAGACGACAAATATGTTTCTCACCTTGACCAGCGCTGAGTGCAAGTAGATATTGTGGGGCATGATGACAGCCCCTACGATTCCCACCGCCTGCTCCAGCTGCACGGGCCCACAGCCTTGACAGTACGGTAAGAACATCCCCTTCAGCAGTTCCCCTTGGTCTGGTTTTACCAGCACGTACTGCAGACAGGCAACACAGAGTCAAGCATGTCATGATGGTGTAAAACTAAAACTTGAAAAACACTTGAAATATATTGGAAATTGTGAGAGACTTTTACCTCATAACCAAAGCTAACAGCCATTATAGTGATGAGAAAGCCAAAGAAAGCTTCAAGTTTCCTCAGGCCTACAAGGAGATACAAACTATATCAACACGGGGACACACAGCTTTTTATATACAGATTAATAACTATGTGATGGCATATCCATACCGTATTTGTCGAGAAAGAGGAACACAAATGTGTCTGTGATGGTAATGAGGACTCCTGCCCACAGTGGAATCCTGCAGCAGAAACAGAAGAAAACGCTTTTTGTCTATAATTCCTCTCCAATACAGAAACATATTTGGAAATCAGCAGGTAGTAAAGAAGGTACCTGCCCACAGAGAGAAGGTTGAGAGCTATGGCACAGCCAATGACCTCCTGCATGTCTGAGCCAATAATTGCCAGTTCCACCATCAGCCAAAGGATGACCCGAGGAACCTGGAAAGAAAAATAATACAGACATAATCAAAGACTAGAGCAGAGTCTAATCATCTCTTTAGAAATTCTACTGAATCTTATATCTCACGTTGGCTTCTTCGACCACACAGAAACTGTAGTTTTATGTAAATTATCCAAGATTATTTATTTATATGAAATCAAAAATGGAACACACTCACTGACATCTTACAAACACAGCTATGTGCATAAAAAGTTAATGTACAACAAGAATAGGGAAGGGAAGATGTGTAATGAGAGTAGGGAATGCTCACTGTGGGATACTGCCGGTTGCAGACTTCAGCCAGGTGCATCCCAGTGACGACCCCCAGGCGTGCAGCTAACCTCTGCAACAGCAGCCCGATGATGGTGGCTCCAAGGAGCACCCACAGGAGCTGAGAAGGAAGGATAGAATTAGCACAAGTCACTGCTTCCTATATGGAAGTCCAATTAAATTAGCGGCCTGTGTAAACTCTGGCTTATGTTCATTTTGGACACTATAATGGTGAAGACAGCAACAAAAACTTTTGGAATTACTTCCTCAAATTCAGAGTGAAGAAACAGAAAAGATATCAGTCAAAATCATCATGTATTATGGTTCACATTTTGTCACAAAGCAAAGTGACTGGTCATTGTAGAACAAACTAACATGTTTTTATATAATCACCTTAAAGCCAGCTTTAGCTCCAGACTGCAGGTCAGACTCGATGTTCCCTGGATCCAAGTAAGCAATGCTCATCAAAAACCCGGGTCCAGTGAAGGCCCAGAGTTTACGGAAGCTGAACACCTGAACAGAAGGACAGCACAATCTTATTATTGTGACTACTGATGTTGTAGATTCATTAAACTGTTGCTTCCCAAAATCTAACCAATTTTAATACATACACATCTAATACATTCAGTACATGATTACACATGAGCCAAAGTTTCGAGCTTCAGTTTTGCTGCTTATTTTACGTAAAATGGAAAGAGTACCTGGTTGACATCATCAGGAATGGGCACTTTCTCTTCTAAGTATGTGGAGAAGGGTTCGTCCTGGGCCACAGGTGAGCCAGGAGGAGAGATGGAGCTGTACTGGTTTGTCTGGACTCCATTCTCCTGAGGGGAGTCCTCTAACAAGAGGGGAGAAAGACAGAGGGCAATCAGCCATGGGAGGAGAGTAAGACCAACACAGACAAAGAGGGAGTTATCTGTTGCTGTAATGTTGTGAGACGTCCTTTCGTCAGTGGTTAAGATGCCTCCATCCAGCCAAACATACACAATCTAAAATACCCAGGTTCCATAATGGGATTTTTTTTTTAATATCTAAGCTTCTCTTGCAGTTGTGAACTTTGTTCTGACTGGTTATGGTAACCGTTCACTCACCAGTTGAATTGCTGAGAATTGAGGATGTAGCATAATCGCAACAGTAATGTTTGATTGGCCATGCAATGTGATTTAAATGACAGCTTGATGAGAGAACCCGAAGTAGCTGGATACAAAAATAAATAATTAAATAGTTTGCATCTTTGATCTCATCTAAATAAAGAATAATCACAGAGAACAAATCCACCCACTTCAAGCCAAAAAAAAAGAGAGATTAGAAAGAACTTTACTTCTGAGCTAAAGCCAATCAGTGATCAGATAAGGCCTATGTTCAAAGCTGAGCAAGTTTTGCTTTAACTGCTTTTTATCTTTAATGAATTACCTTCTAAAGCGAGACCAGTGAGGCTTTATGTCTGAGCAGAGAGACAGCGGATACATACATCAACAGCTCTGCCTGTCTAAAATAAACCAAACCACACATTTCTAGCTTTCATGAATAACTTTACACAAAACCACAGCACAAAAAGCACAAAACCAGCTTTGTTCATTCTTTACTCAGGGAAATGTTCACATCAGTGTATAAGACTTCTCTGGTGTAGGACGCTGATTAAAGAAGCTGCACACTACTTAAGGATTAAGCCATTTGTGCCAGTTTAATGACCAGAAACAACCATTGTAAAAACCTCACAGCTGATTAGCAAAAAGCAACCCAACCTAGAACTGCTCCATAAGTGATTAAGTTTAAGACTTTAAATGACACGTATTTACTCATTCAGCTATAACCTGTCATTAGGGAATCATTATTCAAATCTTAAATCCAAAGACTCCAGGAATATGTTTAATAAAACACAACGAAAGAAAAAGCATTACATACAAAAGACCAGTAAATATAAACAAAACTAAAACCTCACATAAAAACTGTATAGCAACATATATATTTATGATTTGAAATTTCTGACAAATATTTCAAAATATACCAATAAACGATGTGAACTACTCACTGAGCTTGGACTTTTCAGTCTTTCCTCCCTTCATTTCCAACTCACAGCTGGTCCTAAAGTCCACTGTTCGGAACGAGGACTTCGCTTTTATATGACTCAGCCTTTATCACCCCCCCCCCCCACCCCTTTTTTTCCACTAGATTTGTCACTAGATGTCACAACATTCTGACATCAGGTCTCTAAAAGCGGTCCGCGAAGAGAGAGAACACACACTTAGCAAACTTGGGCTCTAGGTTGTCAATTAAGCATAACCAGTATGCAGACAGACCTGACCTTTACTCTTCAACTCAACACCAGCTCAACACACAGTATCACACAAGCAGTCATAAAGTTCACAAAAGTGCAAATGTGGTATGGAAATGCATTGTCAGAGTTCTCAAAAGTGAAAATATGGTGTTGTGGATATGTGCATGCAGAACAAAATGTACTTAATATGGCTTGAGCCATCTCTGCTGGCATTCACTCTGACACAGAATGTGCATTACAAATTCAACTGTATGTGCAGGGTGTTTAACATTGGAGAGCACTGCGGGTGTGTCTGCACTGTGACGGTTATGTTACTGTTATCTTAAGCAGTTACCTTCAAGGAGGTCTCCGTCTTGCTCGGCCTTCATCGGAGCAAGCTGAGGGATCCCTGGGAACTTAAGGGATGAATATCAGCCTCCCTGGAAAAAGAAAACAACAGTTACAAAATCTGTAGGAGCATGAGAGACGTGACTGTTGGGAGTAAAACAGCAATTATCACGGTTAGTATTGAGCTGTAAAGATTCGTTTTGTGTTCCTTTGTAGGGTTGGCAAAGAAAATAACTTCATGCTTTTTCCATAATAATAACAAGCAACCTGACCATGGCACATGACTGTGCCACATTTTGTTTCCTCTATATTAAAAGTCAGCATTTAAAGTCACAAGTCATAATAATGACTAAGCAACATTAACAGCATGTGAAAGGTCACTGCATTAATGTGAATCTTTTACAGAAAGCCCACCACAGCAGGAGTTTCACTTCTACCACATACATCCTTCCTCTAAATGCTTCACAGACATTGAAGCTGGTACCGCCTAACTCACTGCTCAAAAGTAGGAATATAAAACCTCAATCGTGCCAACACCATTACACTATGTTCTCTGACACAGGGGGTGTAGCGCCTATGAAAGCACATGACTCTGGGATCATATTGGGCAAAAGACGAGCTGAGGCAGCAGACAGAACAGCTTTCCCAACGCTCAAAGTTTCCATCAAAGTGCGTCTTCCTCCGGCTGATCATGTGCTAGGAGTAATTAGCATTATCAAGCTGATAAGGTCTTTAGTACTTTGCTGAGTAGCAACAATTCATTTAAGGATGAAATTTGAGTAATAATTTTAGTTACCAGCAAAATGGGGGTTGCTTTTTTGTATTATTACCACAAATAATCCGAAAACATGATGTCAAAAATGAATCAACCTTTCTCATGACATGAGGTTTAGAGCCTTGGAAAATGACTGGTTACTCAGTTTGTTGTTCTCTTTTCGGGTGTTAGTGGAGCAAATCCACTTGCGCTTGTTTTCCTGGAAAAAGGTTGCCTTCACACCACAAATGAGATGAGGCTGTTGCATTAAACTACACAGAAAGAAACCAATCATCCACATTTGTTAAAAATTGTCTGTTCTCCTTCTTTTAGGTTTAGACAGAATAATTTTGGTTTCAGGGAAGTGTTTTTTTGTCATTGTTAAAATGCCTATTTGATAGGTTGCAGCTTCCTAAATATTAAATCTAACAATTTCTGCTCCAATTTTGCAAACTTGTTGATGCTCAAAAAACTTACTAGAGAAATATCAAAATGGGAAATAATCTAAAAAATAATTCATGGACCAGATTTAACAGTAATTATTGAGCATGTGGGGAATTGTTCTGAGGGCAGGATCCGGCCTTAGGTCTGGCAGTTACTTGTTACTTGCCAGCAGGCTGCTCCAGTTTTGTGTCATGTGTTCTCATGTGGCCACAGTCAGCCTGCTATGGAACACACTTATCATGGCCCAAAGGTATGATCAACAAGAAACAAGCTTTGATCCTAAACAAGTACAAATTATGTTACAGTTAAATATCATAATGCCTTTGACATCATCATGTTTGCAGGTACACATGATGATGGAGGGAACTTCAGGTTCACTTTGCTCAAATCATTTTCCCAAACTCAGTCCAGTCCAAACAACTCTCCAAACAACCATGTGCTCTCACACACTACTATGAACTGAACAGCCACAGCCTGTTGAACATACCCTTCATTTAATAACAGTTTATTCAGTCAGCCTATGTAGTCGTTGCAGGGTTTAACATCTAGTAGCACTTCATTTTTCCATGTAAGGCCAGTGGATCGCAGGTTCACTTCCTTCTTTCATAATCACACTATTGAGGTGTAAAAGAATCACAACAACTTTTTGGTGGATGGTGGAAGTGATCCTACTTTGTGGTTGCTGATCACGAGTCAAGTTTTCCACATTTCTCAAAGTGTGTTGCTTGATAACGTTTTGCATTCCAAACAAAGCAGTGCCATTGATTAAGAGTACAAAGGAGATTTCAATGTGCAGCTAGTTACTCTGCTGTTCTGTAAACTGCCTTTGTCCTAAAGGTACATTTGTAGATATGCAAACTATAGTTGCTGTAACAGAAGCTTGTCACTTTGTTATGAATTACCAGTGTCTTGACTGTTACACTGCCCCACATTCACTAAGCATCACATTAGGATTAACACAGAAAATAAATGCATCTAGAGAGGAACAATTCTTTGGTTTTATTTATGTTTCGTCTCTCATTCTTATCTGTGTTACATGTGACATGCTTTGCTTTACTGGTCCCAGTGTGACCTGCATTCCAGTCCTGGATTGTCTTTTAATGTGCCAGCACCAATCTTGTCAAATTCCATTGGTGACCACATGTATGGGCTGATAAAAGAGATTAAGGTTTCTGAAGTTTCACAGTAGCTAAGCACTTGGTCACACTGGATCCATATACTATTCTAAGCATTATTCAATAACAGTATGACATTCATATAGGACACATCAACTTATGTCATCAACTACGTGATTATTTTAATTTTACAAAATGTTGTAAAGTTGGATGGGCCAAAGCTAGTACATCTAAATCAGACACTGGTAAAACCACATCATTTAGTCTCATCTAACTTCTCCAAAAGTCTTCACCTCAGCAAAAACCATAGAGGCCTAATCTGCACAGAACAGCTTTAACAATCGCTAAATCTATGACAACTCCCAAACTGACAAATGATCTCTAATGTTACACCCCTTAAATTATGACCTTTGCAGACTTGTGTACCTAATTCAAAGAAAAAAAATCTCAACAGCTCAAAGAAAACTGCTTCTTCCCACATTAAAAACTTTGATCTTTTCACAAATCAATAGTGATCCAACAACAATTTCTAACAACATATCTGAAAAGAAAATTAGCAGTACTAATCATTCTTTATATTTTGAAATGAGGACTCAGCAGCAGCACCAAAACATCAGACCTTCCACATCCAACATCAACACAAGTCTGTTAAACACAGAGGACATTCAGCTGCAAGGTTAGAAGTAGCGTTACCTCTGGCTCTATGTGACCAAGAAATCAAATATTCAACAACTTGACTCTTGCAAAAACTGGTCAAGAACACAACTCACACACAACACCACTAATTGAGGCCATTAATGCCTACCCATGTGTACAAACAGCCATGAGCTTGCCCAGCTTGACTTAAGGGATTGGTCTCACAGGTCCAACCACAAATAGTATAACCCATAATGTGGCTTGCAATTACGTACAAGTAAAATCCAACATGTACTTTGAGTTCTATCCTGTTTGTCAAAAATTTATGGAACACCAACTTTCCATTCCTAGAGCAACTGACAAGAAGCATTTGTCGGTACATATTTATCATGACACTCGTGTTATTAACAACTGACTTCATAATCAGAGCTGTGACTAGAGATGGTCATTAGTTAAGTTAAGTCACAAGTTAAAATCTATAGGCAAAGTTAAGGCATTTGAGAGGTAATCGCAAATAAATGTGTAATACACAGTTCTGCATTTAAACACCATAGAACTCAAGAAACACAATTTTGTTCTTCTGTATACTATCATAAGGAGATGACTATAAATTATACATTAAATTCTAGTAAAGTGTCTAGGATAAATACTATGACTTATGAGACATACTCACCATGAAAGAACATTACATACCATCTGATCGGACTATAATTTTGCCTTCTCAACCAGCCACTGTGGTTGACAGGTATATAATTACTGAATGGCTAGTAAATTACAGTAAAGACATCCTCAAAAGTGTAAAAACTGGCTGCTAAACTGTAAATAAAATTCTACCATAGAATCTGATTTACATGTTACATCTGTTTTATTGTACAGCTCTGTTTCATATGGGGAGATTCAATAACTGATGGTGATAATGATAATGGTGGTGGTGATGTAATCATCGTTGTTACTGTCATCATTCAGGATAAATGTTCTGAATTCCAGCTTTGACACGTGAATCAACACGTTGATTTTAACTTTCATAATCACTGGAGTACACAGAGTACATACTGTTGAAGGCTGGATTTTGCGTGGAACACACCGGTATATTGTTAAAACGCAGCTTGACAGCAATCAACTCTCAGTACAAGCCATCCCAGCAATGCTGAAATAGAGTCACCTCATTTTGTCAATTGACAGGGTAAATAATAAGTAGATGAAAGGCGCTGACCATTTGACCTCTCGTCCAGATAACTGAACGTTAGCTACATGGTGATGTGGCTACAGCGGAACCAAACAGATAGAAAAAAAATTAACCCTGTAGATATGTGAATAAGTGCTGCCTTAACCATGATCTTCAAAACCCTCCCAAAAACCGGATAATTACACCCTGATGAAATAACACCAACACTGTCCGTAACTATGTGCGACCAAGCTAACAAGTTTCCATGAGAAGCTAGCCGGCTGGTTGGATGTGCTAACATTATCAAAGTATGAAAACGCTCTTACCTGGTTATTTCTTGTGGGAGGGTAAAGTGACAGAGTGTTTCTGAAGATTAAAGCTGTTTTTAAATTTACACCATCGGTGTAAATCTGAAGGTAGCTAAGTAGCACGCTTTCAAGCTAAATTCTGTCAAAGTCGTATCTTCCCATGTCAACTGCAAATTAGAATAAAGACGCATGCGCATTAATACTGGACGGCTCTGATTGGTCAGTTGCTGATCTGTGTAGTTCCGTTTGAGAGTCTGACGCCCTGACGGTCTGTGTTAAAATCAGAAAAATGAACTTTAATTTAAATCACAATTAAAATTATTCAATACAGAACATGGTCTTTGTGAGTGTAATATTATATCGTACCACTGAATTATAATTACTGTTTCATTAATCTCAGTATTAATAGTTTACTGTTGTAGTTGAGATCAAGCGAATTTTGACTATTTACAGTGTTTCTATATAAAATTATATTGCTATGATCATCTTATGCTTTAAATGTACAATCTTGATTTGTAAAGTAAGTAATGACTAAAGCCGTCAAATAAATGTATCGCAGTAAAAAGTAAAATTTTTCTCTGTGAATAATTGTGGAGTAGAAATATAAAATAATATTTTTACGTAAGTAAAATTTACTTGGTTTAACTGGAATTTAAATTTGTAGTAATTAATGTATTATATGTTTAATTAATGTATTATTTGAATCCAAACAACGTAAACACTAATATTCAGAAAAGAGCATTAATAAAAGCGCAAGTATCTGACAAGCTTCTTTTGATGCCGCCAAATCACGTTTCCTCTCGCGATATTTTGACAACTGTAGTGTAACTACAGATATCCTAGTAGCTAACTAAGCTAAAGCTAAGCTAACAAGCTGCTACAGAGTGACATGTAGTCAACTCTACACTCGGTCTCAATGAAGGAGCTTCCAGATTGATTGGGACATGGACTTACGAAATATCAAGGACCAGGTATTAAATAAAGTTTTTGCTGTGTCTAACTTCACGACAGATAACCAACAGGACCTTCTCACTGCAAACAGCTGGCTAGTCATGTTAGCGACCTGTCGAGCAAAGTTTGCTACCAGGCTGCTTAATGTTACATATTTATAGCTATGCAAAGCTTGTCTAAGTTTGAGTTCGATTTTTCAGTTTTTTTAATAATGCACTTACACACTATCACTGGGGTCACTGGGCTCGCTGGTACATGAAGTCCAAGACTTGCCAAACAAACATGTTAAACATCAGTCTGGATCCATATCTCTCTCCTGCATCGACAAGTTTGTTTAGCCTAATCAAAAACACATTTTGTCCCATGGTATTTCTAAATTTTTCAAGAAACACCTTAAACATTCATAAATACTGCATGAAGTTTTGCATGATTAAAGCAAGAAAAGTCTTGTTCTTCAGTCATGTCAATGGAAAGACAATAGTGATTTGAGTTTTACGTGATGTCTTCAACTTTAAACAGTTTGCATCATTCGTTTTTCTCAAGTCAATTTAATCATTGACATTATTCCCGGAAATGCACAGGGAAGGTATTGTTATTTACTCTTTAGTCAGATATGTTTTATTCCCCCCCCACCACCACCAAAGCCATGAATGTATTTATGATCCAAGTTTCCTGATAAAAGATGTTCAGTGTGAACACTGTTTCTATGCGTTTTGTTGTTCTGTGTAAAAATACGATACATGTCTGTAAACACAAAAAACTCCACCTATTTTTAATGTAATTTTAATCATGTTGGTCATGCTTCACATGTCAAATCTCTTTTTCAGTCTCCACTGGTCCAGGCTATATTCAGCCGAAACGCAGAAGAAGTGACATTTTTGTTGACCCAGAACGAAGATGTCAATTCACTGGTAATATTATCCCACATTAACTCTGCAATCATGTTTTTTACAAGTTGTGTTGTTAGAATTATTATATTCTTATATTATTAATATTGCATTATATTTTGCCAGCCCAGCTTTTCTTCACTTGTAAAGACTTTGATTTTGTATGATTTTGGTTACTGTAAGTTTACCGAGCAAGTTTTCTGGACACATTTGATGCAAAATGTCAATTTGTTAAAATGTTTTGTATGAACATATAGAGCTAGATATTAAAAAAGTTGACATTGCAAACATTTGCAGTCAGGATACAACAAAAATAATCTCATGAAATGGAAGAAAATCTATTGGCTGCCTTCTTCATTGTTTATTTGTTTTCTCTCAGGACCAAGAACAAAGCACACCCCTTCATGCTGCTGCTTATTTGGGCGATGTTCACACTATGGACCTAATTATTGCTTCAGGTAGAAAAACTATTTGTCTGACATTGAAATACAGTATGTCCGAAAAAATATTAAGATCATTGTCTAAATATGGTTGTGTGTTCTTTACAAACCACCTTTCTAGTAGTTAATGTAATGAGTCAATCAAGTAGAAAAGAATTGAAATTCATCAAAAACAGTCAGAAAGTAAAGTCTGACTATGCTTTTGCTTTCTGTTACAGGTGCTAATGTCAACGCAAAGGACCAGGGTTTGCTGACTCCTTTACATCGAGCCGCTGCTTCTCGAAATGAAGTATATTCTCGTTTTAAAAACACAGATGGAGAAGGACTTTTCTAAGGACAATTAGATTTTAATATTTGATTCATTTCTTATTTGAATCTTGCGTTTTTCCTCAGAGAGCTGTGGAGCTGCTACTAAAGCACAAAGCAGAAGTCAATGCCCGGGACAAGTTCTGGCATACCCCTTTACACATGGCAGCTGCAAAGTGGGCTGAGGGCTGTGCTTCGGCTCTGATACCACATGTGTGCAGCCTGGATGTTGCAGACAGGTCAGGAAGGACACCACTGCATCATGCAGCGTATAGCGGCCATGGAGAGGTAAACTGTAAAGTTAATGGTATTAACCAAAATCTGTCTTTCATAATATATTAATCTATTTTCAAACAGGATTTGCACTGTAAGAATAAATGTTCAAGCATGTTTGCTAAACTGTTGTCAAGAAAATAATGATGCTATCCACTTGACTATAGTTGTAGATTGACACTTGTTGACCCGGTTACTATGTTTCTGCAGATGGTGAACTTGCTCCTGAGCAAAGGTGCCACTGTGAATGCCAAAGATAAGAAGGAAAGGCAGGCAATCCACTGGGCTGCATACCTTGGTAGGTAGAGTTCTATATTGCTGGTTTTTACCCAGAATGAAAGTGTCTCAAATGTCTGTCATAAAGCACGCTATTATACAATAAGAAACAGGCCAGCATGTGATGTGCATGCATTGGCAAATGCTTGTACTGAATTATGAAGCTCTTCTTTTAGGACATGTGGAGGTTGTGAAGTTGCTGGTGTCTCACAGTGCTGATGTGATGTGCAAGGACAAACAAGGTTACACTCCGCTCCACGTCGCAGCTGCCAGTGGACAGTTAGACGTGGTCAAATATCTGTTGAGGCTGGTGGTGGAGGTAAAGTGGTTCATAATGAATTATTATAGCTGACAAGTATTTTATGTACTGGTAATGTACAGGTATCATCAGCAAAGTCACTCGTCTCAACGCAGATATCACCTTCAGTATGTCTTGGGCTGCCAAGATTCTTTCAAATCACCAGTCAATTTTTATTTTGTGCTCATCAATTGTTTTTCTCTCCCATCTCTCTCAGATTGATGAACCCAACTTGTTTGGGAGCACAGCTCTCCACATGGCTTGTCACATGGGTCAGGACACTGTGGCCACTGAACTGGTGAACTGCGGTGCCAACATCAATCAGCTCAACCACCACGGCAACACGCCATTGCATCTGGCTGCCGCATCTGCCAGCGGGGTGCTGTGTCTTGAGCTTCTGATCAACAATGGTGCTGATGTCAATGTGCAGGTAAAAAGCTCGTCATTGATAAGTGGTTTTGAAAAGAACAAAAATAAGAAATAGGTAATTATGTATTATGGGATTGTAGTCATTGGTCTGCCGATTAAATGTACAGGTTATGATGGGTTTTTCTATTTTAACTAAACATTTTTTCAATTTCTCTGTTGAACAGAATAAAGAAGGGAAGAGCACTTTGCATATGGCTGCCATGCACGGGCGCTTCACAGGCTCCCAGATTCTGATCCAGAACGGTAACAATATTACAAAAAAATATTCACATTATCCACAGCGTCCTCTTTGTAACTCATGATCGACTGAAAAACTGAAATTCACAGTTTACTCTGACGTCAAATATCAGAGCATGTCCTCGACTGAAATGCTTCACACATCATATTCTCATCCTATTTCCCACCCTCTCTGTACACAGGTGGGGAGATTGACTGTGTTGATATGTATGGAAACTCTCCTCTTCATGTTGCTGCCAGATATGGTCAGGAGTTGCTGATTAGCACTCTGCTGACAAATGGTGCTGACAAGACCAGGTAAGTCTGTCCCAAACTGAGACTGTTTGATGCTGTTTTGTTGAAGTTTTTCTTCTTGCAGTTAAGTTAGAGTTACGCTTCCAAAGTCTGCACTGAATTCTTTAGTATGATCCAACTGCGCTGAGACATGTTATTTCCTTTCTAAATGTTTGGAATTTACGTTCATATCTATTCAGCACAAAAAATGTATTGTAACCCTAACCAACTTTAATAACACACATACACACACACACATACACAGTTATTACTTATGATCCTACAATATCTGCTTCCTGACTAAGAAGCACACAGGTAGACAAAATATTGAGCTGTAAACTCAAAGTCGCTACTTTGGCATCCAAACCAATGAATTCCCTAGACTGTAGAAACGGTTTTAAAGCATCAAGGAAATATTAGTTTGAACTGGCAATTTCCAGTTTCATACAGAAATCTATTCTGTTTGCACATACTAAAGTGATTTGTTATGGTCTCTAAAGACGGGGGATTCATGGGATGCTTCCACTACATTTGGCGGCCCTGTACGGATTTCCAGACTGTTGTCGAAAGTTACTATCTAATGGTGAGAACCTGTGTGAGTCATAAAGTCATTTTTACATTTTAAGTATTGACACAACCCAAAATGTTTCCGTAAAGCTTTAACAAAACATTGTTGTTGCTTGTGTATCATTCAGGCCAGTTTTACATCATGCCATCTCAAATGCCATCAGCTGGGTTTGATATCAACATCGCAGACGACCACGGGAGGACCTGCCTGCATGCAGCTGCCTCTGGAGGGTGAGCTCGCATTCACACACACACACACACACTACACAGGGTACACACACACTACATGTGTCTAAATATAGTTGACATTTTGGGAAGGTCCTCTGCTTGTTGTGAAAATTATCTTCTCAGTTCTATTTCTTGGCACAGGTCTGACACTCTTAACTGTGAATTTAAATCCAACTCTTCCGTTTTCTTTCTGACAGAAATATTGACTGTCTGAACTTGCTGCTGAGTAGTGCTGCCGAATTGGATGTAAAAGATAACTTAGGAAGGTAAGCAGTGCTGAGTAGCTGAACGTTAGCATTAACAAGGAAGAAGAACTAAGAATTGAACTCTGCAGTGGTGTTTACCTGATGTCACAGCTGTCCCCTGTTGTACCTGGCAGATCTCCTTTGCATTATGCTGCAGCCAATGGGAACAGCCAGTGCACGATCTCCCTGGTGAGAGCTGGCGCTGAGGTCAATGAGCTGGATCTGACGGGCTGCAGCCCTCTGCACTACGCTGCTGCTTCACACACCTTTTGTGGGTGAGAGAGCATTTACTGTCATTCTGATGTTTTACTCCTTTCACTCAGAGTTACCAAGGACAATATCCTGTTAACAGTTTTGTCTTGATAATCCCGTCGTGTTTCCACAGGATGGACACAAACTCTAACCTTGAGTACAGTGAGGAAAAGGAACAAGAGGCCTCTTTGTAAGTTGAATCCTATTACACATATTGTTAATCACAAGGTGGACAAACTTTGATACCTTACATGTAATCTCAGGACAGGATCGAGAGGATTCCTAACGTTCTGCTCTGTGTGTTCAGGTGTTTAGACTATTTGCTTGACAATGGGGCAAACCCCACTCTGAAGAATACAAAGGGTTACAGTGCCGTCCACTATGCAGCAGCTTATGGGAACAAGCAGCACCTTGAATTGGTCAGTGGTGTCTTTTGATTGAGAAGCTTTGGCTAAAAATTTTTCTTGTTAGTTGATTGCTGACTGGAACTAGTTGAAGTTGTGTTTCTTCTTCTTTCTCTCCCTCTTGCAGCTCCTGGAGATTTCATTCAACTGTTTAGAAGAGGCCGAAAGTAATATTCCTGTCAGTCCTTTGCACTTAGCTGTGAGTAGCACATTACTACAATGAATACACTGAAAAAGATTTTAAATGTAGACCACATGTTTACATGCCTTTTGACTTTACCCTTATTATGCATTCTGCCTCCGTAGGCTTATTATGGTCATTGTGAGGCACTGCGTTTGCTGTCTGAGACATTAGTGAGTCTGGATGTGAGGGACGTTGAAGGCAGAAGTGCACTCCACCTGGCTGCTCAGAGAGGTTTTGCCCCATGTGTGGAAGTGCTGCTGAAGCATCAGGCTTCCTACACGCTGAAGGAGCACAAGCACAAGTGGACAGCTCTCCATGCTGCAGGTATGTGTGTGTTGGATTCCTGTTTAAGTAATCCATACAAGACAGAACTTACATTTGTTGGGTTGATGTTTTTTTTTTACGTGATATTTTCCTTTCACTCTTCGTCCCTGTGCAGCTGCTGAGGGCCAAATGGACTGCCTACTTTTATTGGTCAACGGGGAACAAAGTGCTGACATCATCGACAGTCCAGATACACAGGGACAGTAAGTCACTTAATATCTTATACTCTGATATGTTACTTTTGATAGATTGTCTAAGCACCCGATCACAGCCAGCTGAAATTTATGAAAATCAGTGTAAACTGGTTTTAATAGACTTTCAGAAGAATTTACATTTCAGTGTGAAACTTGACACTCACTTAGGTTCATGGAGCTTATTGTAGGCAGTATCTATTGAACTGAGTTGATTTTAAGTATCACTTTTCTAAAACAAGTGTCTTCAGCAACAGCAAGTGTGGAAAAGTCTCACATGATCAGAGAACTATTTTCACTCTTTGTCGTACGCAGGACGGCTCTCATGCTTGCAGCTCTGGGACGTCACACAGACTGCGTCCACATCTTGTTGGAAAAAGGAGCGAAGCCTGATGCTGCAGACAAAAAGGGCTTTACCGCATTGCACAGAGCTGTAAGTGTATTTGCTGTGCATACACTGTCAATTTTTTTGCACTTGAAATGCACTTCATTATATAAACAAATGATTTGTCTCATGTGTTGTTTTCCTCTCACGTCATATCTTGTGTCCTCCCCTGCAGGCCATGTTGGGCAGTGAGGATTGTGTGTCTGCTCTGTTGGAACATGGGGCCTCAGCTCTGTGTAGAGACTCTCAGGGAAGGACCCCACTGCACCTCACAGCGTCCCTCGGCCACACGGAAATACTCCGAAGTTTGCTAAAAGCTGCTATGAAATCTGACCCTCTGGACTCCATATTGGACTACAGAGGCTACACGCCCACCCACTGGGCTGCCTACCACGGTGAGACATCGGGGCAAGAATTCAAGTCAAATGTACTTAAGTTATTTTAAATGAAAGAGATTGTTTCAGTGCTGAATAGCACACATGGACATGAATATAGATAAAACTTAAACATGACAAATAATACATGTATGAATGGACATTTTTAGAGCAGCACTGTCTGTCATCATTGTCTTTTATTCACACCATCATTTTAGCCTGTGAATTATTTAATGCCACAATGTTGTGAAGATTTTGTTTTTGATTTTTTTTTGTCCACTTGTTTGCTGTGTCTCTAGGGCGTGAAGGGTGTTTACACATTTTACTTGAAAAGAAACTTTTTAGCAACCAAGAAGGAAATCTCTTCACCCCCTTGCACTGTGCTCTGTGAGTAGCATAGGAAATGTCAATGCTCATCATGCATATTTTTATTACATATTAATAGCACAAAAGTTAATTTATGTCTTCAAAATGCAACTCTGTTCTTCCTGCGCAGAGTTAATGGACATGATGTTGCCGCTGGACATCTAGTGAAGACTGTTGGCCCTCAAAGTGTTAACATTAGTGATGCCAAAGGAAGGTGGGTTTATTTTCAATACAGGCAAACAGCGACAAGAAGTAGTTGTACATATGCAATGAAATCCCTCTTATGACAGCCATGACAGTTGATGATGTTTCAAATAAAGATGTTGCTGCAACAAATTCCATTGACAATTCTGAACTGTCTCTTTTGTTAAACTGTTGAATCCTTCAAAGGCAGTGACACAAAAGAATTCAAATGCATAACTTTTCGTAGCTTGCAGAAAGATGCAAATTGAACAGTATGTTTTTTTTAAGAAGCAGCGAATGATCATCCTTTATTTTCCTGTGTATGTTTGTGTGGGTGCAGGACTCCGCTCCATGCGGCTGCTCATTCAGGAAATGTTCCTGGGCTCCAGCTGGTCTTGGCCCAGGGAGCAGAAGTCAATGCTGTGGACCACTGTGGATGCTCCGCTCTGATGGTAGCTGCTGACTGTGGACAGACTATGGCTGTCGGTATGTGATTGAAATTCCTCAGATCATTGTTGTTATTTAAATATATGTGCAATTACTCTTATTTACACCGGGGAAACCTGCAAAACACATCATGACCATTTTCAACCTAGAGTGGAGTGAGAACAATACCACACTAGGGATGCACATGGTTAACCGTTTAACCGTTAACCGATAACAGTAACTCTAACCGATTAATACTAACGGTCAATTTTGTTTTTAAGCTACGTAATTCAATCAACTCATGGGGGCGTGTCGAAAGGTGCAACACATGCCATCACGTGCTTTCCATCACAGCCCACTTTACAGCGAAGATGAAGAGAGCAAAAATTTCGACCGGAAAGGGGAGGAGGTCATTTGCAAATTATGCGGTACACGCGCTTCCTGAGGCTGGCCATTCTGGCCCGGCGCTACCTGTGTATTCCTGGGACATCGGTCCCATCTGAGCGCATATTCTCCGCTGCGGGTCTCACAGTAAACAGGCTGCGCACCAGGCTGAGCCCAGAGCATGTCAACATGCTGCTTTTTCTTAATAAAAACCAGCACATTGAAAAATAAATAAATAAAGAACATGAGAATTTTTTTTGGTCACGGCACTTTTGAATGGGTCACAGTACTCAAAAAAATAAAAATAAAATAATAGGGGAGGCAACCGCCATTCCGACATCCCTCCAATCTATTATTAAAACTCCTGAAACGGGAAATATAATATGTCTAGTAGACGTATTAATGTAACTCGGGCCAGTGTGAAACATGTTAGATTCATGTGTGAATCTCAGGGATCACTGACTGTAAGCAGAAACACAGTGTCAGTGAGCTGTCACAGCAGCCAGCTGGAGCGCAGCTCTCCATTCAGCCCGTGTGTCTCCATGCACGCTGGCATCATATGCAACATTAATATTACAGATATCAATGACGGCTCTGCAGATGACACCTGAAGTCACTGACTAATTCCACACTCCTTCGTGTTGTGCAGTAGGGGAGGGTGTGTATCTCCGTATGCAATTACGCACAAAACACACATTACTTTGAGTATTGTTTTTTTTTATCTCCAGACACGTCGCGGGTCGTCCAGGTTTACAGTAAAATTGTTCGGAATGAAGCCGCATCATCCAGATAAACATTGAGCTCCATCAGAACTGTTTAAATTTTTTTAAATTAATTAATTAACAATTAAAGAAATCACCAGCGCGCTCGCTCTCAACATAATTTAAAAAGCAATAGCAGACGATTGAAGCCTACAGTACTGTTAATTATATCTAAAGCTTGTAGCTTTTTTTTTTTACATTTTAGATGAGTAATCTAACTATTTGCCGTCATTGTAAATCTGCAGTTCGGCACCGGACAGCGCCGAGTCAGTGACTATCTGATTTATGTCGGAATGGCAGCATGGAAGGGCATTTAAATCTTATCGGTTAACGGTTATTAATCGTTAAAGGGCGTCGGTTAACGGTCATAAAAAAAATCCAAAATGTGCATCCCTATACCACACAGTGAATCTATATCTATTACACTGAACATTTTCATTTTTTCTGACATTTCATTTCAAGCACTCAATCACATATTATGATTTAAGAGACACAAGGATTTGTATTTGTCCTTTTAGCACATGGGTACTGTTGTTTTGACTCCTACAGTCAAAACACTTAACTTTCAATACACAATGTAAAGCTGTTCCCCTGTTGCACTGATTTTAAGTTGCCCCACATGAAAACACTACCTAAATGTTTTAAAAGCTTGTGTTCATTGTGAAAGATGTCTTATTTTCTGCATTTCAGAGTTCTTGCTGCACAAAGCGAAGCCAGACCTGACCCTGGTGGATGTCAATAATAACACTGCCCTTCACTTAGCCTGCAGCAAGGTCACATACACATACACCTGCATGTATGCATGTAGTGGAATGATAACTTTTGCATGCATGTAGCAAAGCAATATAACAACTGTCAGATAAGATGATAAACTATGAGAAAATCCCTGTTGAAAATCAGGTTAAAAATGTAATCAAACATGCTTCGCCATGGCTCATAACAATAAGAATGTAATAATGTGGTGCTAGTTTGAATTTATTAGAATGAAATGATATGTTGATTACATTTTCGGCCACAACTTATCACATTGGCAGCTTATTATATATATATAGTTTGTACAATATTAATTAGTCCCATCTGTTTTATTCTGCAGGGTCATGAGATGTGTGCCCTGTTGATCCTAGGAGAGATCAGCGACTCCTCTCTCATAAATGCAACAAACAGCGCTCTCCAAATGTGAGTTTTCTGAAGGCACTGGGTGGCTGAACGTGCATGCACAAATGGAGTATAGCAAAGGAAATTCATTGTGATCACTCTGGCTAATATTTACATATGATGGAATATTAACAGTATTTAGCACTTGTACCTTAACAAGGCATCCTGGCATCAACATTTTGCTATTTGGTTTCAACCAAATAGTCTTCCATGTTTACTGTACTGACTTGCCTGTCATTGGCTCCAATAATACTGCATGTGAATTATTTATTATGCTGTACTTGCATTCTTCCCTAAGCACTCTGTAATCGGACTAATGGTCTTCCTTTCTCATGCAGGCCCCTTCACATTGCTGCAAGAAAAGGCCTGGCGACTGTAGTGCAGGTGTTACTGAGCAGAGGAGCAGCAGTCATGGCTGTAGATGAGGAAGGTTAGCAGGAAGAATTATATTTCTATGATACAGTACTAAAGTTGTTCATGACTCCTGTCAAAAAAAGGTTACTGGAGGACACTGTATGATAATTTTGTCCCTGCTAATCCTCTGCAGGCCACACGCCAGCTCTGGCCTGTGCCCCAAACAAGAACGTGGCTGACTGTCTGGCCCTGATCCTGTCCACCATGAAGCCTTTCCCTCCCAGAGAGCCTGGCGCCGGTACGGCCTCCGTTTTCAACCCCATCCTGAAGAACTGTGGTATCGTTGCCACCTGTGGGTCCAGTGGTAACCTGTGTCACGCTTAAGTCAGGGGCCGTGTGAGCTCTACTGGCCTGCACAATTGTTTGACAGAGTGAAATGTCATCCCAGTGTAGCACAAAGTCTCCAGGCGTAACCACACAGAGGAATGTGCACCTTCTCTCATGTGTGTCATATGCAGCTGCATCTACACTATGTACTCATGCACCAGTAGCATTGATTGCTTCTCTAAAATCTAGTCTTACGTATCACTAATAGTAGGAGACCTCTTAGAATATCTTCTTTGTCACTTGAGTTGACTTTAGCACATTCAGTAGATATGTTATTTTAATGAAGTACTAACCATTAGAAATGAATGGAAGTTTTAACATGAGCACACTACACAAGCCCCCCCACTTCATCCCTGTCCATCGTCATTATTGACTTCATGTCTTAGTTCGTTAACCACCAAAGCCTGAAATCTCCATGTTCATCCTCAGCTGACAGGTGCAAGAATACTGGGACAACTGTGTGTTTAATTTATGTAAGTGTGTCTTCATTTTAGACACTGCTTCTTAATATGCTTCTTTTAAAATATCTAACAGGTGCTTTAAACCTTTTATGCAATTAATAAGACTCTATTTTCTTCTCCTGTCCAGAGTGTAGCAGATACTACATTGATATAAATAACCTTATTATTCTAATATTATCATGAGTTACATTTCAGTTTAGTAAAGTAACAAGCATGTGTATAGGAGCAATGATATAGTTTACAGGGTCTAGTGTATATATAGTTCTTAAAATAAAGTTAACCTTTTACTTTTATTATCTAGAGAATCCCATATTATCGAGACGTAACCTCAGGTCAGTGTGTACTGTACTTTGGGTGCAATAAAAAGCACATTCGAGCTGGAAGTATCATATTTCAGTTAAATAAGCCAGAGAATACAGCAAATAAATCAAAGGTCAGAGAAGTAAGTGAAGTATGTGTTGATATGAACAGTTTAAACACACAGGAAAAGAGCATGAAACTCTTGCCTCTTCAGTAAATGTGACATTTCATTACATCTGCAAATAAAGGTAGAATTAATTTTTGAATCATCTTTTTTTTTAAAGATATGGTTTAAATTGCACATTGCAAATTCCAAGGGCCTAAAGTCTTTAAATTTTATTTGAGCAGCGGTATAAAACCCAAAGATATTTAACTTACATCAAATCCCTCACATTTAAGAGGCATGTTTGCTTGATAAATTAGTAAAATATCAATTAACAAATGGTCGGTTAATTTTCAGTTGATTGACTAAACAGTTGATTGTTGTAGTAGTGCATTTAACCTTTCTTGTCACTATAATGTTGCCAGTGATATGACATGAAAACGCTCATATCGAATGCTACTAATAATCTTTGTGAAACACTCAAAACTGTATTTTACATATTCAAATGTGTATTTTATGTATTTAATATTGCACAATAAGAAAAATTGGCGTCATCCACAGAATGATGTTTTTATAATCATAGTTTATCACTTGTTAAATGAATAAGCACAATACACCTGTACTGGTACAAAGATGTCACTGCCGCTCTCTTTTTAAAGATCAGGTTTTTATAAATATGCATTAAATGTTTATTTTTTTGTAATTTGAAAGCTGTATACACACACACACACCCTTTGACATATTCCCCTTTTACTAATTGGGTTTTCTTTACAATTGATTTTTTCCTAACAATTTGCACCCTGACATGAAAGTTTACATTTTACAGTAGGTTATCCCTCTTAGGTTTCTGCAAATATATAAAATTTGAAAGTGCATTTTACAAACATAACTTTCCAGGGAAACGAATTCAGTTTCATCTTGGCCTTCCTTGTTTAATTTGGATGAATTTAGTAGGAAAGGTGGTTTGACATTTCTCAACACAAGTTGCATTGAAATGTTTTGAATAATGTTTGTCTTGAAGAATTGCCCTGTTCCAGCTTTTCAATGTGAACAAACCGTGTGTCTTCTGTACATCTGACTGAGATTTCAGGGTGCAACCCCCAACTTGAACGCTCTGTGTGATTTTAGTTGTGGATGACAATGAGAGAAAATAAAGAAATCTCCACCATCTGAAGGGTTTTTCTTTTTGGTTTGATTTCCATGACAACAGTGATTGGTGTCTCATGATCACCACTAGTTCAGTTCATTTTTGTCCTAACGTTACATCAGAGGCCTCCAAAGGCCATCAAGTACAGAAGCCAGTGTAGTATAACAGGAACTCAAACTGACAAAAAAAAAAGATAGATATTTTACACTTAATTGTTTGGGGCCCCTGGTGGCAGTTATATGTCCCTCTGATACTCCACATCATGTAAAATATGCCCCACACTTAAACCGACAGTATACAGGTCAGTCGCACAAGACAGATAAAAGAGAATCTTATTTAAGTTTTGAATTTTATTGAGAGTTTGAAAATGTCTTACAAGAAAGGAGAAAAGAGTGGATGGATGATGGGCCTTTGCTTCGTTCATATCTTCATGTAGTTCCCGCTATTCACCGGTAGAGGCTGATAAAGATCACAGATGGCTTCCTGTGTCTATAAATCAAACGGGTAAAAGTCGTTTTGTCCCCTTCCGGCTGCCGTCGCCGGTGAACGACAGCAGTCCGTCCACTTTAACATTACCGTCAGCTAAACTATCGAGCTAGTCATAAAAATGGCGAACGTGGTGCTGGAGTTTAAGGCTTCTGCCGGTGACTCCGAGCCCCAGACTCGCCCTGTTCTGATTATCGGACAACAAGCGAATCTGCAGCAAGTCAGCTGGAGCCAAATCAAAGGGAAACTGCAGCCAGTTGTTAGCAAAGAGGTAAAACTGTGAATGAAAATGATAGTTGGGTGACAGCTAATGTTAGCTAATGCTGACTTATCTGAGGTTAAGCTAACACAGCTAGCTTAATTAATGTAACGCTAACGAGACTTGTTCACGATTAGCTAGCTAATGTTAACTAAGTTAGCTCGTCCCGGCGATATAATCTTATATAACTAGCTAGGATAGTCAGCTAGCTGTCAAAGTCACCTTTTAATGACAATAAATAGACGGTAACGGTTTTGTTAGCGACGTATTTGTTTTAATTAGTAAAAAAGTAAAGTACAAGTTCAATATTTTTTATGTAAAACAACATTGTCTCTAGTGTTAAGTTGGCTAAGTAACACTAGTGCAGAATGTAGATTGTGGTACTTAATCAATACCACTTAATCAGCTTCTCACAGACTAATTGGTTTACTGTTGAGGTTAAAGTCTGAAGTTTCCATTTCCTGGTTTTTTTAATAATGTTAGTTAATGCCTTCAGATAACAGTATGTTTATATGGCCAAGAGACTAATGTAAACTCATCCTGATCGTGATCCTGTTCAGAGCCAGACTGAAATAGCCTGCTCTCATGCTATCCGATGGAGATGTAAGCTGTGTGTAGTTGGCTGTCGTGCAGAGTCCTCAGGTGGTTGTACAACGGTGACAATCAGTCTACAGAGACAGTCTTGAGACAGGCAGTCACTGAGCTCCTCACTGTCCTCTGACAATCATTATCCAGCATGATTGTTACTCTACTGCTTGCAATGCTCTAGTTTTACTGGGCGTTAGCAGCTCTTTCCTATACTTAAGCCAGTAATTGGGACACTGTAAAGCCTCTAATTTTTAAAAATCCCTATCATATTTTCCCCTCATGACTGTGTAAAGTTTAAGGTGACAATTTCAGTTTGCTTGTATAATGCATTATTGCACAGTCCAAACCCCAAAGATATTCAGTTTACTATCTCATAAGACAAAAATGTCACACAATTGAGAATTGCTATAACCAGGTAATGTTGCAAATTTATGCTTGATAAATGACAATCAGTTACCAAAATAATTGCAGATTAATTTTCAAACAATCTGATTAACTGATGTACTAATTGTTCCTGCTCCACCCTCTCCACAGTCAATCTAAAATGTCACTTTTGTCTTGTGTTTTGTCAGATCTGGCAGGCGGCTCTCAGTGCTTTGAACCCAAACCCCACAGACAGCTGCCCTCTGTACCTCAACCATGCTGTGGTGGGTGCACTTCCTTCACGAGTCAGCAGACACAACAGCCCGTCTTCTGCCCACTTTCTGTCCCGTCTGGTCCGTTCCTGCCTGCCTGGAGGGAACAACCGTTGCATCGTGGTCAGTATCTTAAGAATTGAATTTGTTCTTGCCTATCACATGATAATTAAGGATCCCTTCCTCTCCTCAACCTCCTCCAGGGAGAGCACTATTCACTACAGCACAGATCTGCTGTTTCGTCATTTTATGATGGCAGCTTGATCAGGAGGAACTGGACCAAGTGGTTGATAAGAGTGTTTGTTTTCTCCAGATGGTGTGTGAGCGTTCAGATGTGTTTGCGTCCTCCTGTGCCATCGCCAGGGCCTTCCCCATCTTCTCTCGCCGCTCCACCACCTCACGCCGGGCTGAGAAGAAGCATGTTACTGTGGAGTTTTTGATTGTTGGGCAAGACAGTAATCCTTTGGAAGTCTCAGAACTTCAGGTACTGCACTGAAAATCCAAATTTCCAGGGTCTTTAGGATGCTACTCAGAAATTGCGTGTGTGTTAATTGCATAGCTAAAGGCTTTTCTTCTGCTCAGTGTGTGTCCAACGCTGTAGATGGAGTGCGGCTGGCAGCTCGCATAGTGGACACACCGTGCAATGAGATGAATACAGATCATTTCTTGGATGTAAGTGAAGCTATTTTTCTTTTGGAACTTTGTTGACATTACTACAGAAATATGTCTGACTGGTTATAATTACTTTGATGCAGCCACCTGTCATAGACATTCATTTCTTTTTCAGGAAATCAAGGCTGTGGGAACTGAACTTGGAATTACTCCAGTCATCATTCGTGGAGAGGAATTGCAACAAAGAGGTTTTGGAGGTACCGTCTGTCTGAAATTACCGTACATTACAATAGTTCAGTGATAAATCTCAGCAGTCACTATCATTTCTGTTAGGTTTCTATAGAAGACTCCATACTAACTAGATACATTTGTATACACAAAATATTATTACACAAAATGTTGGAAAATAGTTTTAAGCAATTAACTAGCACATCACAGATGAATTATCTTTGCATTCATCTACTTCAATCCTAAATCACTTTAATTTTTTTACACTTGTCTTTTGATTTTTGATACAGCTGTTTTTTACTTAAGGCTTTTAACTTTAAAATGTATCCTGTCAGGTATTTATGGAGTTGGCAAGGCAGCAGAGCATCCTCCTGTATTAGCAGTCTTGAGCCACACACCAGATGGTGCAACCCAAAGCATTGCATGGGTGGGCAAGGGCATTGTGTACGACACTGGAGGACTCAGCATCAAGGGAAAGGTACTCCAATCTTACCTCTGGAGAAAGGATAGTAACTATTTTACAGCATAAAAAAATCCCAATCTTATTTATGCTAATTTTTAAAAACATCTGGTCAAGCTTTTCTGAATGTAAATATATGGCGTTCTGCGTCTCTGTCCTGCTCAGTGCATGAAAGACATTAAGTCATCACATGTGCTTCATTGTAGACTACAATGCCAGGGATGAAGAGGGACTGTGGTGGAGCTGCTGCCATTTTGGGAGCTTTCAAAGCTACTATTAAACAGGTGAGATGAATTTTTTCTTATCTCATTCCGCAACAATTCAAGATTCATTTTTTGTTACATCTCAGTATATGCACAATAGAGGTGAGTAAAATCCTTGGGTTTTGGTTCCACAGCATTGAAGCAACAATAAAACAATAAAAACATTAGCCACAAGTAGTAATGATCAGGGTCAGGAGAGACTGCGAGCATTTGGATGCTTGTTTCAAATTTAATTGACAAGAAGCTCTTAAGCACACCACATGCATGAATTCCTACATTGTTGGACCCTGGACCTTTGTGTCCCCAGAGATGGTGAATAAATGACTAAGACACTGAGGAGACATAGTTTCCACACATCTCACAATGTGACAGGACATCACATGTGCAAAAACTGGGGTATTTTTGTCTAAACTTGAAATGCTTGCAACAGTCAAAATGTCTAAGAAAAAAAAAAATCACACACCATTCTGCTGGTTTTGGGTTTGTCAAACAATTTGGAGATGTTTGATCCGAGACTGAGCAAAAGAGAAAATGTTGTGCATACAGTTTAACTTAGAGCAAGGTATAAAATATTATTGCAGACTAACCGTTTGGCCAACGTGAACACACTTTCTGCCGTTTCTATGCAGCAGAGTTTTGTTTTCGTTTTTAAATCAAACTCTCCTCTGTTTGTTCCAGGGCTTTAAGGATAACCTCCATGCAGTGTTTTGCCTTGCAGAGAATGCAGTGGGGCCAACAGCCACACGGCCTGATGATATCCACACTCTCTACTCTGGAAAGTGAGAGTCTGTTTTTCATAATAATGGGTCAAATTTCCTGATTTGTTTTGTCTGTGCTGTCCCAGCACGATTGCACTCAAACTGCATCTTATATTATTTTAAAAGCCAAATCCAATGAGGGCTGTGGTACACATTTTTAATCTGTCTCTTCTCCAGGACAGTGGAGATCAACAACACTGATGCAGAGGGCAGGCTGGTGCTGGCTGATGGAGTGGTGTACGCCAGTAAAGACCTGTCAGCTGATATTATTCTGGACATGGCCACTCTGACTGGGGCACAGGTGGGTGACAGCCTCTTACTATCTGTTACTGTCCACAGCAAGTGTTAACTGTATGATCCTCAACATCTATCACAAGTCAATAGATATAGACTGAAGGGATAACAGCAGGATTTTATCTTCTTATTTTTATCAACTCACATTGCATTAGGAGACCAAAACCAACAATGAGGTGTGTCTTCCGACAGGTATTTGTATTTGATCTTTGTATGTGAAACCATGTTTGGTTGTGTTGTTCAGGGGATCTCCACAGGAAAGTACCATGCAGCTGTGATGACCAACAATGAGCAGTGGGAGGTTGCGTGTGTGCGTGCTGGCCGCAGCAGTGGGGATCTCGCACACCCTCTGGTCTACTGCCCTGAGCTGCACTTCAGCGAGTTCACCTCTGCCATGGCAGACATGAAGAACTCTGTGGCAGTAAGTGACAAACTACAAATTCATCAAAAAGCAGATGCTTAAACCGAACATGACAACGGGCCTAAAATCTGACACATCTGACCCTCATTTAATGGCAGCTGCTGGTGCATTAACCTTAAGACCAATTTGCCAAAATTGTTGTTTTACCCAAAAAAGTTAAATGTTTTTCTGGTTCGAATCTGTAAAGAAATTTCTGTCTGCTTCAGACAATGGACATTATACATTGTTCATATGGATAAGCTTTATGTTTCAAGCTTGTAGCTAGTATGGCATCCAACTAATCTAGAATTTTGTTTTGCAAATCCATAGTATGGATCCATAGTATGGATTTGCAGTATGTTGTATTTGAAGTAGAATATTTGTTTGGTGACTGATGCTAGAATTTATTTTGGGCAGTTTCCAGTGTTTCTCATCCTCTTCTGTTTTGACAGGATCGAGAGAACGCCCAGAGCTCCTGTGCCGGCCTTTTTATTGGTTCCCACTTGGGCTTTGATTGGCCTGGTGTCTGGGTCCATGTTGACATCGCCTCTCCTGTCCATGCTGTAAGTACCTTGGTGTGCGAACGGATAATGTGCAATCAGTTAGTGATCTGATTTTTATCCTGGAGCAAACTACTGATCAAGTCAAGTGAAAGTTTGATTGGGTACTTGAATATATTTTCTGCTACCTGCAACTGGTTTGACAAGAAGTGTCTCAAGAGGAAATGAGCAGAGGAGCAAATGTGTCATTACAAGTTAGATGTTGAAGTGCATGTTTGGCATCAGGAATTATACCTGTTCAGACCATGTCTAACTTGAGCTTCTGGTATTCTGTTTTTACAATCGTACAAAGCTATTTGTGTTTGCATATGGGGTTTTGCATGTCTGTATGCAGTCGGCTGTGGGAAATGTTTTTGAGCTTTGTTGAAACTGTTAACTGTTACCACAGTCTCAGCTCCCTGAAAGAAGTGGTCAGCAGAATGTTTTAAGGAAGTTGACTCCTCTGTGAAGCCTATCACACCCTCTGGGTTTGGTTTGTCTTACAGCATAGCCCGTATGAATGTGAAACAGGTTTTGCTTGCCATAAGTATTCCTCCTTTTTTTCTTTCTGATGCATTTCCAATGTGAATGATTAGGGGGCTAAAATCAATAGTGATTGATTATTGTTTTGAGGCAGACTTTTGGCCTGAAATTGCAAACCTATCCTTTGACACAAATGAGCATATAAGAAATAACATTTCCTGCATGATCACTACTGAGATGAGTAAAAGTAACTAAGTGAGGCTGGGTGAATTGGCCCCGCAGAGTGTGAGGGCAATGCAAAATGCAAGAAGTACCCGTTAATCTGAACAAAAATCCAAAATCAGGAGAGGGCTAATTGACCAAACTTTCCTGCAGAATCATGCTAGTGAATGTGAAGCAAACCATCTGAGTCAACACTGTCACAAAGAGTTAGCAGTAAGTTGGTGTTTTGGACATTTAGAAATCATGACTTTTCTATCATCTCTGACAGGTGAACTTTAATTTTTGCTCCTATGAAATGAAAATGTAAATAAAGTAGTGTACATGCTTTTTGAAGGCGCTGTAGAGCATAAATTGTGTATAGTCATGCACACAGTCCTCTCATCAGAACTTGTAAAGGCCACTGACATGGTTATCAGGCTTTATGTGATTTATATGGTTTCCTTGTCGTACTGAAGCCAGTTGAGCAAATAATATTTTCAAAACACTGACTTCCTCTTTGGAGAAACTCATTTCTGCTACTACTTTCCTTCTCCATCCATTATGTTAATTCCAACTTTTTTTGCAACTTTCCTTTAGAAATCTGTAGCTCTGATTTGGTCTTGTGATTCAGCTCATAATCCCTCACACTGTGGTGAAGCCTGAAGTATAGATTTATTCTTCTCATTCAGGGTCACTTAATTAAACAGAGCTTGTATAGAACAAAGTATCATGGGTCACAGGAGGGGACTCTGGGCTCCACACATTGATCATTTTCTTTGTTTTAAGACAAATAAAACATCACCTTTGGGCCGTCACCAGATAACTTTAAAGAAGTGAAAAAGATAACTGCAGGATAACTTTACAGTAATCTGACCCTTTTTTCTTTTCTATCTTGTCTTCGCAGGGGGAGCGTGCCACAGGATTTGGCGTGGCTTTGCTAATGGCCCTGTTTGGTCAGGCATCCGATGACTCCATGCTGAACGAAGTGTCTCCTCTGGGTGCAGCCACCAACGCATCTGAAGATCAGATGGAGCGTGACTGCAAGAGACGAAGGCTCGTCTAGAACAAACACAACGGTTTAATCCACAGCGCTGACTGCTTCTCTGCCTCCACACCACCCAAACTGTTGAAGCAAGAGCTCCTCCAGTTAGAGTTAAAGCATTTTAAACTGTGATTCATCTTCCTGTGTTCGATTAAATTTGACTTCACTGAATAAAAATGGATAATAATCAGTAAATCAGGTGTGTTATACATGATTATGTTAAAACACAGGTCTTCATTTATCCTTGTGTCTTGTCATTTGCTGCACTGATCACCTCTGTAGCTTCTCCATATTTCAGTTGCTTTTGATAAAGATGCATTGAATTTGTTTGGTTTTACCTCAGAAAACATAAACCCTATTTTCCACTATCCACCATATCAACAGGCATTCTTTTACATTGAAACTTCAGTGTCTGACAAGGATTTTGCCATTCATGTTGTCTTTGACATTGTGAAAAATACTGGATCAGTGAAGCTTGTTTTCTTTTTTCGATAACCACTGAACTTTGTAATCAGCTCATATATAGTTTGATTGTGTGATCTCTGGACCAAACTGAGGACTGAGTGCTTACTGCAGTTTTTAACCATTCCACAGTGGTGTCGGATGAATAATTGACAGACGGTGCCACACATGCTTTGTCAGCACAAAATATATAGAACAGGATGTTAACTGTAAGTTCAAGTATTAGATTCCAGTGCAAGTATGTCTTTCCAACCCTGTGACAATCATGTTGTCCTTCAATAAAGGCAGTGCCATCTGAACTTTGTGTGCATGTAAAATAAAATACTCCATAGTGTTGACAAAGATATCTTTGCACAAGGTCCAGAATGACAATTCCATGACAGCTGATCCAACTCCCATCTGCTGAAAGAGTTCAGATTTTATTTCCATGGTTAAGATTTATTTTTAACATCAAACCACCAGCCAACATGAATCACTGTCATTCAAGTTTAGTGTCCAAAATACCAGTATAACACATTCTTAAACACACTTTCTGTGAATGTTTGGTTGTTAAATAATAGTATTTCTGAGAGCTTTGTGGGTTTTAAGGCAGTTCAAGGTTGGTCAGTCTGTGGTTAATATGTCAGTAATGAAAATGCTGGACTCCACCTTTCATTGTTATGGTCAACTTCCTTTGAATGTTTTAAAAGATTTTGGTGATGGATGAGGGTGTTAAGGGAAAAAACCCGGCACTTTGTAATGGCACGAACTATGATGGTATTATTTGGGTACAATGGATTACATGAACAATTTAAAGGTTACACCTCACTATATTTCATTTGACTGACTTTACATGGTTTACTGTTTCTGACCTACTTCCTGGTCGAACACGTGGGCGCCTCTGTATGATATGGTCATATGCTTTACTGGTCACATGACTGCAGTGTCGGGATCTGTTTATCAGCTCAGTGTTTCCCCTCAGACGCACCAGTGTTTCTATCTGTCTCTGCCCAGCAGCTCTTCGTTTCCCTGCCCTGTCCTGCCCTGAGTGAAGCTGAAGATGGCTCGGACAGCTCTGGTCGTGCTCCTGCTGTCAGTCGGGCTGTCCGGTGTGTTCGCCGGAGTGTTTTTCAACCAGAAGCAGCCCTGTTATGTTCGCTCACCGAGGAGAGGCGACTTTGGACTGAAGTGAGTGGAACAGATTTGTTTGCTATTCAAAATATGTGTGAAGAGCTCATAGCACAGAAACTAGCTGGAGAAAAAGCAGGTGTGTTATGTAGCTAGTAGGCTAACATTAGCTACAGATAGCGGTTAGTTTTACCAGCAGTTGACCGGTGTTAGCTGTTTAATCACTTGATGTTAGCAAGGCAGGTTCATTTTACACTCAAATGTGACGAAATTTGTTGAAATATGACATAAAAACACAGCTAACTGAGACATAGAGACATAAACAAACAGTCAATTAGTCAAAGTTGGCCAAAAAAGGGCGTTTTGATTTAATTTTCTTGTTGTGTTTCTTTGTTGAGTTTGTCCGGTCAAACGAAACTAATCTAAACTGCCGGTGTTGCCAGATCGGTTCGATGTTTTCCAGCCCAGTAGTTGCTTAAAACCCTGCCTTAAAAGCGAAATGTGATCTGTAATAAATAATACAAATGAATTCATAAACAATAGCAGTAGTATTGTGGGTCATCGCAATTTTTCATTATGACGCAGTAAAATAATTCAAGTGTTTACAAGTGCATTAAAACACAGATAGGAGGCTACATGCTACATGTGACCATAAAACTATTTTCCATTTCTGTCCTCTGTCTTAAAAATAAAGAGACAGCTCAAATAACAACAATATAGGATTTGTCTAACTTGGTAAACTGCAAAAAAATCAGTATGCAAACTTAAAATGTCGTAATTAATACACAACTCATTCTATAAAACACAAACAACTAATGTTGTAATGTACCAAGCATAGATGTTTCTGTTACAGTGAAAATACAGATTAGCAGAAACGAAACCGCTCATGTGTGGTTACAGGTGAATCGTGGTCATGATGGAAACTCATATCTCCTCTCAGAATGTCATATCAAAGTTGTGCTGAGAGACTGTACTCTTAATGTTCTGTAATTTTGAATGTGTTTAAAAACCAGCACAACTCCTGGTAAACCAGCGGAAAACCGGCAGCAGCGCTGCCCAATCTGGCAACACGGCTCAACCGACAGAGACGTTTGTGGCCTCAAAGTTTCTTCGTCATCACTTTCTTCAAATCACGAGGTTCAGCTGAATCATAGTTTGAGGAAGTTCACAGACATGTAAAGTCTCTGTAGTTGACCTGTCAAGCACTGGAAGACTGTCTGTGTACCAGACACAAAAATAAATATTAAAGATATGAAACGATAACAATATGTATTAGTTCAGTCCAGTTTAAAATTGTGTTTTTTTGTACATTTTATCTCCAAACATTAAGCTGTTTAAAGCCCTTAATAATGTACAATGATATATTTCCTAGAGCAAAATGATTAGCCACTTACTTTAAAATTGATCTGCAACTATTTTGTTAAGCAATAAATGAATTGATTAAGTCCCTAATCAAGCATGAATGCCAATAACTAGATTATTCCAGCATCTCAAATGTGAAAATTAGCTGTTTTTTCCTTGTCCTCCATTAAAGTAAACTGAATATCTTTGCGTTTTAGACAGGACATAACAAGACTCTCTATGACATCTGTAGAAAATTGTCATGACAATATTTACTATTTTCTGATGTTTTATAAAATTAATCAGGTTAATATTGACTGATATTAATATTAAACATAAACAAACATGTTATACTATACTTAAAAGAATACTTGTCAGTGCCGTGGCCAGAATTTGTAATGGTGACTTTTTTTTCAAAATTAACTCAAGCAAATATTTGGTATTTGTGTACTGTAATTTATTGGCTGATAATATGCACACAGGCCAATACATCTGCAAATAGGTATTAATTTCCTAGAGGAATAATCCATTTTTTATTTACTTGATGAATCATTTAGTCTGTAAAATGTCAGAAAATAGTGGAAAATCAACCCCACCCGATTGTCAGCTGTCTTGTTTTATCTGACCAATGGTCCAAAACCCAAAGGCAGTCAGTATACTGTGATGATGTGACATAAATTATTAATCAAAAACACATTTCATTTTTTCTCATGTATGAGCTAATGTATGAGTTAATGTCAGAGCTAATGTATGTTATGGCTTGTCCATTCACAGGACAACTCCTCAGCCTCACGAGTACTTAAACATTTCTGATCTGCCCAAATCATGGGACTGGAGGAACATCAACGGCACCAACTATGTGAGCACCACCCGCAACCAGCACATTCCCCAGTACTGTGGCTCCTGCTGGGCCCACGGCAGCACCAGCGCCATGGCAGGTATGACTCAGTTTACGGCAGGTTCCTGTTGGTGACCTTAAAACTGGCTGAATCATGATGGATTGGCAGCGTTACAGAAAAGCGTGTCCTCACATGATTGTTCAGACATATTTTGATGCGGGACGACAGCTTCACTTCCTCTTTGCATAGAAATAAACATGATGAACAGGAACTGGTCTTCGCACCTTTTATTTCCTTTTGTTTGCTCCTTTGCCAGATCGCATCAACATTAAGAGGAAGGGAGCCTGGCCATCTGCCTATCTCTCTGTCCAGCATGTGATCGACTGCGGTAATGCCGGCAGTTGCCATGGAGGGGATCACAGTGGAGTTTGGGCGTACGCTAACAAACACGGGATCCCAGATGAGACCTGCAATAACTACCAGGCTAAAGATCAGAGTAAGGGTCCTTCAGTGCACAAAGTAAAGTTACAATCACTTACACTGTCTGAGTCTGAGCTGTGCATGTTCTGTGTCCCTCTCTAAAGACTGCAAACCCTTCAACGAATGTGGCACCTGCACCACCTTTGGAGTGTGCAATATTATAAAGAACTACACCCTGTGGAAAGTGGGAGATTTTGGAGACGTCAGCGGGAGGGAGAAGATGATGGCGGAGATCTACGCTAGAGGACCCATCAGGTTCGTCATTTATTTATGCTTTTATTTTCCAGAGCAGTAGACGACCCACTCTGTTGGCTTTTTAAAGTTTATTTAGGAAAGATGAATCACACAAAGACTATAAGAAACCCACATCCACCTTACAGACCAACGGCAAGCACAGACAAACACATACAGTCAGACTGCATACAGTAACTAATTATCACCATGGCAAGTCAGAAAGTCTGCTGTTAAACAGGCCTGTTTGATTTTGAAAATAAACACAGTTGTGACAGATCTCAGGGCATCGAGAAGTTAGTTCCATAAGCATCAAGGGTAAAAGTCTTTCACAAGCATGTAGCTCCACGAAGGAACACAGATAAAGAAAAGGAATGTAAAGAATTCAGCTGAATGCAGCATTGAGACTGACACAGACGCTTTTCCTTCTTTTCTGTTCAATGAAACTTCCCTGCACTCTGCCCCCTAAAAAAACCATCACATTTCTGTTACAGGTAATGAATATTAATCAGATTGATCACAAGCTGTGAAAAGTATATGACAGTGTGATGCTCCAGTTAGTAGTCCAGTAGTGTGATAATGTACTGAAAATGGTGAAGAAATAAGCTTGAATAATCTAATAGTCATCTAATAATCTCTATTTGAGTGCAGCAGCATATTTTTAATGGCTGACTGAGCACTTCTGTCTGATGTGGGATAAACAGCAACTACAGCTCAATTTGACATTTCAAAGAGAGCTGTCGATCAAGGCCACACACACCCAAACATGCCCCTCTTACAATGGGAACCAAACTGTAACATGACATTGAGAGCACCAGCTAACTGGCCACTATCGAAAAGGGTAACCACACATGAGGCTTTTTATCTCCCCCGCCCCCTTCTAAGAAACTCTCAATGCTGAAAAATGCAAATCAATTAGCTTACTTGACAATGTCTTGCAGTGTTGACAGGGAGTAATGATCAAAGATACAGACAGACTGGGCAAAGTTTAACACCATTACTGTGCAATTAGAGTCTAAATACTCTGTAAAGCTACTCTATGAAGTTATACAATTATTCAGCTTTTTTTTTTAAACGAATCACACCTTTTCTTCTGCAATATCTTGGAAGCAAATGTTATTACTAAATGTTATTACATTGTATATGGAGAGAATGTCATCATTCTGATTTCAGTCTTTGTTTCACCTCGACCCAGAGGAGGTTTGTAATCTGTGGTGTTTGTTGTCTCCAGCTGTGGGATTATGGCAACAGACAAACTGGATGCCTACACAGGAGGTCTCTACTCTGAATATCAAGACAGTCCTTTCATCAACCACATCGTGTCTGTGGCAGGGTGGGGAGTGCAGGACGGCGTTGAATACTGGATTGTACGCAACTCCTGGGGAGAGCCCTGGGTAAGTCCTTAGTCAAAGTAGGAGTGGTTGTCACATCATAAGTAAAGATGACTTACAGGAGATTTGTTTCTGTTGTGGAAAAAACCTTGTTTAAGAAAAAATATGCTCGGTACTAGGGATGAGCCGGATACTCGTTTCAGACGAGCATCCATTAAAATCAGTCAATATCCGTGCTCGTGCTGAAGGGAAATCCTCATTGGGTAACTGACGGTCTTCACGCTCTGTGATTGGCCAGTCACTCACAGCGCCCGCCCCTCCCTACACAGACACGTCTCTGCACACCTCTCATAACGTACACGGTGCGTTTAATAAGAGAGAGCTGAAAACAGCTCGCATCGCGTCGGTCAGTGCCTCCGCTCCGGTCGGATTTTTTTTTTTTTTTTTTTTAATCGTCTGCTTGCTCTTAGTTTGGCTGGTGATATGAAGTCATTTGAAAAACTTTGCTTGTACTTAACGCGGTGCTTTTGAGAAGAAGTGAACAAGGCTGACATATTATTTCCCTGTTTGCCATCACTGGATGTTTGCATGAATCATGAAGTTCACACAGCTCATTAAAAAATAAACAGTCTCACAGACCATTTGTACACATACACACATATAGCTGAACACACAAAGTAGCCTATATTCATATTTTTATTGTATGTGGCTGCATGCAGTATCTGACACTTTCTCCCTGCAGTTCATGAAAATAATATTATAAATATTATGGAGATATACTGTATATAGGCTTTGAATACAGTAGATTAGCAACTTCTGATCAATCCATATCAATTTCAGACTTAAAATAATTTACCGATTTAAGCCCCACCCATTTCTGCAGCCACTTCCGGTTTAGGCACCGCCCACTCCGAATACGGATACAGATACAGATAATGTAGATGGTTAAACAGATACAGATAGTGGTGTACTCGCTCATCTCTAGTCTGAAACTAGTGGAGATATTGGCCTGAAATTTTGCACAGCAGCTATTAGTAACAAGGACATTACAATAAAAAATTATGAAGCAAATCTGAGATGGTGCAAAAAATTCTCCTAAAAAAATCACATACTATACATCAGCGTTTTTCACTGGTCCACATGCATGTGAAGGCTTAATCTCTGTGAAAGTAGTGGAGATATTGGCCTGAAATTTTGCACAGCAGCTATTAGTAACAAGGACATTACAATAAAAAAATATGAAGCAAATCTGAGATGGTGCAAAAAATTCACCGAAAAAAATCACATACTATACATCAGCGTTTTTTACTGGTCCACATGCATGTGAAGGCTTAATATCTCTGAAAGTAGTGGAGATATTGGCCTGAACATTTTCACAGCAGTTATTAGTAACAAGGACATTAATATAAAAAATTATGAAGCAAATCTGAGATGGTGCAAAAATTTCACCTGAAAAAATCACATACTATACATCAGCGTTTTTTACTGGTCCACATGAGATAAGATAACATTTATTGATCCCCCTTAGGGGAATTTTGCTGACCAGAGACAAGACATTATCTGACTGAGGAGTGACATTGAAATGCTCAAGCTGGGATTGAATCTACGACCTTCAGTATTCGAGTCAGACACTCATCTGACTGAGCCACGAGTTCACCTGCATGTGAAGGTTTAATATCTCTGAAAGTAGTGGAGATATTGACCTGAAATTTAGCACAGCAGCTATTAGTAACAAGGACATTACAATAAAAAATATGAAGCAAATCTGAGATGGTGCAAAAAATTAACCTAAAAAAATCACATACTATACATCAGCATTTTTTACTGGTCCACATGCATGTGATGTAACCTTATGTGTTCCCATGTCATAAAACCTTCTATATTCAACAGCTTGAATTAAATAGTTTTCTTCACAGCACCAACTTCATATTTGGTATTTGAACCATTTAGTGCGAACAGTTCAAGAGCTATTAGCCATCAAACTGTGGATGTTTGATTGTAACACTAGTTTCTATGTTAAATCAGGCCACGCCCCCTTTTTGAAGGTTTAATATCTCCAAAACTACAGGAGATATTGGCCTAAATTTTTGCACAGTAATTATTAGTAACAAGGACATTAAATTTAAAAAAATATGAAGCAAATCTGAGATGGTCAGTCGGGAGCTTTCTGGTGAATTGGCATGGACTTACCTTTGTTCATTTCCTGCCGCGACTCATGAGCTGTCCAAAAAA